>CM053783.1:63326872-63754372 GCA_028749045.1 Cupressus sempervirens
TAAAGGTACATCTTCTACAACGAACATCCAACAGCTAGCAATGTGAAGGGGGACCCAAATGGTAAGAAGACACTACCTCCCGACCGCGTGGTTACCTAGTCAAGCTTCCACTCCCACCATGCAAGGAAGATAATGAACAATCCACATATGGTTATCAAACATAAAACATTCCTAGGCAAGGTACCCCTAATAGCCAAAACTACCTCAAAGGTAACACATGCTACTCAAGAAGATAAAATAATCCAAAAGTAAGAACACTCAATCCAATACTGACACCACATAACCAAACATCATACACAAACCAAGTATAAACCAAACACCAAGATCATAAAATAAAGTCAACGAAAGAAATCCTCCTCAAGTCAATAACCACATGTCAAAAGTACATCATCCATGAATCACCAATCATCGTCAATAAAAGTAAATAACCATAATAAACACATCCAACAATAAGTACACCACCAGAGGTACACACAAAATCTACAGAGGAGACTCAGGCTACATACTAGGGAGTGTCATCACATGGCTACTTGAGTTACCCTGGACTGATCTCTTAATAGACCCTAGACCCTCAAGCATTGAGTTACCCTAGACTGGTTACTCTAAACCCCGGACCCTCAACATCACACATGTGGAAACTAGAAAGCCTTCTCAAGAAGACGAGGCACTCATCCCATTCCCATCCTTAGTCTATACAAGCACTCAAGGCATGGTTGGGTCAAATATGTCTAACTTATCTTTTTTTAGTGTGTTCCCCCCCCCCCCCCCCCCCCAAACAATTTTCAATTACTAGATTATCACTTATTACATAACTTGCATTAGGTTACCCTAGCACTGACCACTTTGGGTCCCGGACCCCTACTACAAGCCACTCCCAAAGACATGTACCTAGACAACCTCTCCTAAGCACATAAATACATAGTTCTGTCCCATACCACAACACCCATAAAGATCAACCTCGGTTCCTTAATAGGCAACCTGATAATAAGATGGTTCTCCCATCCAAGTACACATAAATGCTCCATAAAGTAAACCTCATAAATATAATTTCCAATCTGAACCACAAGAAATATCGTGACATCCAGTCACATAAATGGTATAGCAGAAATCTCACAAACCTCTGGTGTACATCCTAGACTAGTCAACATCTAAACAACTCGCAAATCCCAAAGCATAGATAATACAAGCAAAACAGTACAATTCATAGTTTGGATTTGTTTTTAAAACATAAAGTTTCAGTTTACGTTTTAATGTACATTTCAAGTAGATGAATTCTCAATTTACTCCACAAGTCAACTCTTTTATTAATTTGGATAATTATAAAACTACCCCCATTTATTTTATGTCAATCTCTCCAACATACCCTAAGGATAATTAAAAATAATAACGAATTGTCCTTCCATAAAAAAAAATTCCAATTTTATTAAGCCAATATCATTATTTTTGAAAATAAATCTAAATTCCAAGTATTCTCGTATATTAATTAATCTTAATTAAATAAAATTTTAATTAAACTAATTAATATTTTTCTTAACAATTTATCTAATTATAAAATTATTAATATATGGTAATATAAATTCAATATAATTAAAAGTTTAATAATTAAAAATTTAATAATCTAAAATTTTAATATAATATATTAAAACTAAATTATAATTATAATTTAAAATAATTTTAAAAAACATATATATATATATATATAAACATTTATAGCCCCGGCTAATTAAACAGGCCGCAGCCTTTAAACTGCGGCAGCTCTGCCATAGTAGACTGTTGCGCAACAGCAGTACATAGTACTGTTGTTGTTGCAGCAGTCACTGCTACATCAGCAGCTAAGCCACCAATGCATATGGAGGTAAGGGGCGGTTGGGTTAATCCCTCCCCCATCACATTTTATTTTATATATTTTAAAAAAAAAAAAACAAATTTTGTTTTTAATATAATGCGTCTTTTTTTTTTTTTAATTAAACAAATAAATTCAAAACTCCCCCCTCCAATAAATTCTAAAAATATATATATAATTATATTTAAAAAAAAAATTTAGACAAGATCCCCTCTAAGATCACATTAAAAAAAAAATTTTATTTTTTTATTTTTTTTGAATGATTGAAATTTTAGTCTAATAGGAAAAATAAGTTGAACCAATCGGATTTTCAATTTAGGATTACCATTTCCAAAAATTAAACCCTTCCAAATTTAAATTTCTCAATTCCATTTTAATGTAAACTCAAATCTCGATTTAATACTAATTCTTTCAAATGTAGAACAAGGTTTTCTAAATAGTTGTTCAATCCTGATTCCCAGAAGAAATCAAATAGCAAAAGATTCAGAAGAAAGGGTAGCAAGATTCATTCAATAAAATTTGAGAAAGCAATTTTCAACAAGCACGAAGAAGCCAGAGATCCGAAAGTATTTCTACAATGGTTCACAAACCCTACCTTGATCTGATGCTAACAATCTAGTGAAACCCTTGCTAATCCAAGCCTTTCCAAACTTCCAAAGATCTCTTTGTTCCCTTTCCCAAAGTGTGTTCCCTGAAACCTGTGTCCACAATAATGACCTGAAAACCCTCTAATATAGGATCTAATTACCTTTTAGGGTTTCTATCACCATCACTTCTAAAATTACAATTATTTTATTTAATTAATTCTTTCATGCACAATTAATTTTCTTTTTAATTAAGATATTCTTTTATTATTCCTCTCATGCACGTTAAGTGAATCATTAAATTACTTTATTTAACTTTCCACTTGTCTTCACTTTTAAGTTAATTTAATAACTTTTAAAATCTCATGCACACTTTCTTAAAATATCTTTATTAAGTTCACATATCTTATCTTTTTAATTAATTTCTTCTATTTTAAACTCATTCATGCGAACTTAGATCTTTTTCATAATTTGATATCATTTCACTTCTTTATTTTTTTTTTTAACGTTTAATTTGATAAATATTTATTAACTTATGTAACAATAATATTTAGCATTTACTTAAAAATGAACTCTAAATATATATTATTATTAAATTAAATAAATATCATCACGTTCTAAATTTGTTCTTATAACTTTTATCTTCAAATTCAATTCTTTTTATTTAATTAATTTCTCAATTAATTAAATATAATTAAATATTCAAAATGCCATAATAATTTTCCATTAAATTAAATCATTAATTTAATCTTTTAATTAGACTTAATTTAATAGAAAATTCATCAAAGACTCACAAAACAACATATGCACAAAATACTCACGGGTTTTAAAAAGGGTAGACAGTCTATTACGAGTCCTCCTTGCAGGACAAGTATTATAGGCTATGGCTAGGATTGGACCTGATCATTATCTTCCCATTCTCACCATTTGAGTATTTGTAATAGGACACACTCATCCTGGCAATTCAGGGAAGTCGATGCCCGATACCTGCATCCTGCATAAAAGATGAGCATGTACATGTATTTAATATATCTAAACTAAACAAGCAATGGTAGAGAGTGGTGCATTATGTAGATCTCGACTGGTAGGTGACTACAACTCTCTCCCTTAACCACATCAAACACATCAGACAGAAAGATAAAATAAACACGCGCACCATACACATGCAAGTATGGAGTAAGTATAAAAATCACCAATCTAAGATAAATGCTTAGTTGTAATAATGCATCTCTATCAATACAACATAATCATCATTAAAGACATTACGTTAACATTGTTACGAAAGAAAACACATTTACTAATTAGGAATCATCAAGACATCATTAACAACACGTGAAATGAAATCAACTAAGTAATCATCACTGATATATCACTAATCCAAGACATGAAATAATATCATAGTATTGTAAATCCAATATCTCTAAAACTAATGAATGCATATAATCGACCTAAAAGAATTTGACAATGATAACAGAAATGCGATCTAGGGGTAGGCCCTACATATGGTCCTATACATAGTTAACCAGGTTACCCAATGGCTAGGAATTTGGAACACAATGACTCAAGGTCTATAGGGGATGGTTATGTTTATCGGGTTATAACATACATTCAAACCACTAACTAAAGTTATCACTAGTTAAGTTGGTTAAATGTTCAATTCATGTGGCATCATGATCTGATGTCTCAATTCGATGATACAACATCATTATGTTGGTGGAAAGGAAATTTAATCTTATAAGTTCCCAATACTAGCATGTATTAGAGTTCATTAGTTTGTTAGTAATGACATATTGGGAAGGGGATATTTACTTGATGATAAATTTATCAATACATGGGAATAACATCATCAACCTTACCTTAAGATACATTTTGCATTTCTAAATTCTAGTGTCAAAATCTATATGAACATAAGTTCACAATTGCATTAATTGAAGTAGGTATACATGATTTAATTCATAGTAATGTTTGACCTTGAACTGCACATCTAAGTTGGGATTACAATATATGATACCAATGTTATCGAATGTCTAGAAAGGTGATATGTGTGTACATGTCTCTTATTATTTATCATAGTCACTCATCTATACTTTGTCCTTCAATGCATGATGCATATGTAAATATTAACATTATAAATGTGTGTTATGGTTTGGAACAATCAAATTTTTATTTATTTATTTTTGGTTGTCAAAAGAGTGAAGGTTTCTCCAAAATACTTGAGCTTGAGCATTATTTTATGTATAGAGATAGATAGCTATTACTCCTTTTGACTAGTGTACTGCACTTTTTACATTATCGATTTCATTGGTTTATTTCAAATAATTACCTCCCCATAATTTTTTTATTTTATTTTTTTGGACAAATAAATATAATTACTAACATTTCTATATCACTAATTCCTAATTTATTAAATTTATTCTTATTACTAATGGCTATTACTATCCATTATTATGTTTGAAATTTCCATAATATTATCTACTAAAAGACATGTTATTCTTATTTAATATAGTTTCCCTATTTCTAAGTAACATTTTTAACAAGGGACTAACTAACTTCTGTTGCATACATTATTATAGTACAAACAACTTAATTACTAATTAACTACCACTAAAGTATCCATATACTAACCATTTTCCATTATACCCTTAACAATTAATTAACATATTTTATTGATGAATTCTAAACATTAAATATGAACAAAATGCTTATCTTTCCTAAACCATTTATTATATTCATGCTAAAACACACATGTTATCTACCCACAAAGGAAAGAAATCCATAACTACTTAATAACATTACAAAATAACACTTCTAAACATAAATTTCCTTTACCAATTTCAACTTAACTGGTTCCTAAACTCAATGACACATTCTAAAAATTATTTAATTTATTTTTTCTAACTTACCTTTCCCCAAACTTCAGTACTAACTTTCCAACTTTCTAACTACCCTCAAGCCCCCTAAAACCTACTCCTATCCCCTTCCTATAAGTTGCGCCATAACCCAAGGCGCCAACTCCTTCCTAAAAGGTGCGCCATAAACCAAGAAGTCAACTCGAAGCATCCTCCTTCACCCTCTTCCTAAGGTGGTGGTACGACCATGGTGGGGAAAGGCTTATGCAAGGCACACCCATGGGAAAGAAAAAGAGGTGGAATTTGGGGGCCAACACTAACCAAAAGTGGTTCCCTCCACACTCATTTAATTAATTTTTTTTATTTTGTTGAGTACTACCCCCTTCCCACTTAATGGGTCGACTTCCTTAGGGAAGGAAAAAGGTCGGGGGGGAAAGGGGGTGGATTTCCTAGATTTATCATATATTTATTGGTTTGTTATTTTATTTTTATTGTTTTGCTTTTTTGTGTGTATTGGGGTGAAGTGACTAAACACTCCTCTAAGCACGTGGTTATCTAGGTACCCATTTTCTTCAATTATTATCCTTGAGTGCTAGCTATAAGTTAGCTTCTTAGACACTTTATTTAGTATATTTGAAGTGTTATTTCTTAGTTGTCCATATTATGTTATTAATTCTCTCTATAATAGATTCCAAGGTATATCCTTTCTAAATATTTTATTGGCATGTAATAGAGAGTGAAAGTGATTTTTATTCTCCATATAAATTGCAGAGAATTAGAGTGCATCTATAGCGACATTTTTACAATGAGACTTATGCATTATCTTCCATATTCATTTTAGGAGAGCATGGTTATGGGTTACTAATGGTGATTTCCCTATTTCTTCTAATTGCAAGTTGGATGTTATTCCTTGCACCTATAAGATTATTAATGCTTACCACCCCAAACGTTTAACACACAAGATACATTTGTACAATATCAAAGATATGTTTCCAAATGATAAATAACCTCATATATGGAATTACCTATTAACTAGAATATATTTAAATATTTATCATGCATGCATGTAACTATTGTAACATAGGAACTTTTATTTTTATTGCATCAAAATAATGAAATCCCTTAAGTTGAAATTGAATAACTATTACAATATTTCTCTCACAGAAACAATCTAACTATTGATTGATACATAAATCTACATGAGGAGGAGTAACTCAATTTCATAACTTAAACATAGACTTCACATGTTCAATGGATATTCCTTTTCACATGAACTATTTCTTTGCTTCTTAAACATATATGAATATGATATCATCTTCTCCTAAAATTCTATTTCTATGCATAGCATCCAATCTTAGCTTACACATTCACATTAATACACAATAGGATGTAAATTCCTCTCACAATACATGAGAACCACAATGGAGATTTTTCCATCACAACACATTACAAACTGACATGAAGGAAGATGCTCCTTTCAAATGCATTACATATTGACATATCTTATGCTTTGTCTATGCAAGGGAGAATGTCTAATTTCTTCATGGATCCAATGAGTAAAAAACCTACAACCACATCACAACAAAACAATAAGGACCATAGGTGCTCTCCACCCAACCATAGGCCTCCAAAGAGGCCACCCCCGTGCTAGGGGAACAAGGCTCAAACTGGGTTTCACATGCAATCTTACAAATGCATATACATTACATTTCAAAACTTGAACAATTCCATCCCAAGGATATTTCACAATGGTTCACCAATGGAACCATAAACAGAGGGTGAAGGTGTGCTTTTCAAATGGAGACTTGCCATATCAAACAATATCTATAATAAACAAATTTCATGCCCTTTTGGGGCTATCACAAATTAGTAAATTCCATGCCCTTTCGAGACTTTTACAATCATCCTCCAAACACACTACCATCAATTGTAGCTTCCTTAGAGGCCATACTCCATAAACTTCCTTTCTACACCATACTTCCCTTATCACCCCCAGCAATATATGAATAATTATGGCATATGATGGTGCCCATACTCCAAGGTTTTCAAATACATTTCCAAGCCCAACTAACCCCTTCACCTTAGACTTCTCTTCCCTTCCCAAAGGGTGAGTGAGGTCCTCACACCCATAAACAACATACATAACAAAATGGAGAAAATAGAGAGAAAATCAAAGCAACAACACATTTCATCTCAACACAACAATATCACAATCCTCCAACAACATGCATCACTATTCAAAAATTTATATGAATACTACATCACAATACAACACCATGCAATCTACATACAATATGAATCTCACACTCATTCATGCTAGAATGGAACAAAATTATGAAAGTTTGAATAAAAATACTACATGAGCAAGAAGAAACCAACCTTGAATCCTTTTGAAAAATGGTAATGCATGGTTGTAGAAGAGCTCGCCCCAAGCTTGCAAACCCTAAGAGTCTTGAAAGTTAGAGAGTGGGTAGACACTCTACTAGTTTGTCCAAGTCCACTAAAAAGACTCTCCCCCTATCTTTTTTTGGCAAAAACATCAAGCCACTATTTCTTACACCCTTGTCACTACCAAAATTGATACTTTGACTAAGCAAAAAAAGTCGGGGTAAACTCATGGGACAACTCAAATTTCGAATTGGTTTGAAAGTGACTTGTTTGGAGGGTTCCCAAGGTCATCTAGGCCTACTAAAGGTTAAATTTAGACCCCCAACCCATATTACTATCATAAGAGCACTTATTTTTTACCAAAATTACCCCCTAGGACCACTTTTTGATCCTTAAAAGTCAATAGGAAGTTGGAATTTGAATTTCCCTTGATGGAGACCACTCATAACATTTTTCCATGTGAATTTAACTTGGGTACTACATTGGGGTTAGGTTTAGGTTAGGTTACTTCTTGCCAAACCCTGAATGACATGTCATCTCCACATAGACACACAAGTGTCAAGTGACACATTAAAACACGTCACAATTCACAATGACATGTCTCTAATGTATTCATGAATTTAAATTTACTACACATGCAAACTCATATTTACAAAAACAAATGCATCACAATGAGGCTTTGAATCTTCCAAATATTCACCTTGGCTATGTTATGTTCACATGGGCTTGAGCCTTGGTTCCCCGTTAAACCCCATGGTCAAATACCTACACACTAAACTCGAGCATCATTAGTCCAAGAAAATCATGTAAACAATAAGTAAATATGTGCAATAAATCATTATTCCATTCAACCTTAGGCTTGCATATTTCATCATTTCAAATTAACTTTCCCTTTTCTAATCATTTTCATGTAAAATATTTGAAACATTAAAAAATCAATCCCTACATATCAATATTGATCTTTACTTTTAACATGATCTGAATAACATTCTGAACAACCTTATAATCTATTTTCTATCATAGTGATGAAATACTGAATCCATGACTATTAAATCACTAGGCAGGTGAATTAGGTCCTATTGCATATCACAATCTATCCTTTAACACTAATTTCTATTTAAACATTAAAATTTGATATTTCAAGCATTTCTACAATTTAGTTTCTATTAAAGCAATTGAAATAATTTAGAACATGAAATGAGATCATTAAATATATCGATTAGGTTCTAATATGCAGACATAAGTGTGGATCATCAAAATGTAGATATTAAAATAACATAACCCTATAGTCTCAAAAGTATATCAAAATGTTGAATTAGAAGTATCATACTACAAATATGTCATCTATGCTAGGGTAGATTGGGTAAGGCCTTACATTCAAGAATGATAAATTAGATTCTCAAAGTGAAGAAGGTATATTCCTTGGCTATTCCACAAGAAGTAAAGCTTGTAAGTGTTTAAATACTAACACTAGCAAAGTTATGGAAAGTACAAATGTGAAGTTTGGTGAATATACAGAGGTACATGAAGTTGAACCTATGAAGGAACCTGAATAGTACAAATCCTTTATATACTTTTATTAAGGTATGCCTACTAATGGAGATGTTGTACACCAAGTTGGAAATCAACATCAAGTTTCAGTGAATGTGGCCTCACATACAATGAATTTCAAGTTGTATTCAAGAAATGAGTTTCCTTCAAGAGCCGAGTTACAAATAGAAGTTGGGGCACATTATGATTTTGAGATAAGTGTACATGAAAGGGATGTTGATCTACCTGATTGAGAAGTACATAGTGATTCTGAAGTTGATAGAGCTATTGAAGAAAGAAGAGCAAAACCAAAATTGTCAAAGTATGTCAAAAGACATTACCCTGCTGCACAAATTATTGGAAAAAAAGAAGCTAGACCAATAACAAGGAATAGGATGAGAAGTAATACATTTTTGTTGGGTATTCATGAGCCTAAGATAGTAAAAGATGCCTTAGAAAATGAATACTAGAGTAAAGCCATGAAAGAAGAGATTGATTGGATTGAGAAGAACAAGACATGGACTCTAGCTCCTAGACTAGAGGACAAGAATGTGATTGGAACCAAGTGGGTGTATAAAAACAAGTTAGATGAAAATGGTGAAGTCACAAGAAATAAGGCAAGATTAGTTTGAAAGGGGTATGCATAAGAAGAAGGACTAGACTATGGAGAAACATTTTCCCCTGTTGCAAGATTGGAAGGAATAAGAACTTTGCTTTCTTACTCTACATACAAAGGTTTCAAAGTTTATCAAATAAATGTGAAGTCAACATTTCTAAATGGCATATTAGAAGAAGAGGTTTACATAAAATATCTAGAAGGATTTTTTCATCCAAACATCAAGAACATGGTATGTAGACTACACAAAGCTTTATATGGTTTAAAGCAAGCCCCAAGAGTATGGTATGAAAGGCTTCACAATTATCTTGTGAAGATTGGTTTTGAGAAGATTGATGGTAACATTAATTTGTACTTGAAGATAGAAAGAGGTAAATGTATTTTACTAGCTGAAGTTTTGGTTGATGATATCGTATTTGGAGGTCAAGATACATTATGTAAGGCATTTGCAAATGAAATGAAGAAAGAGTTTAAGATGTCTATGTTTGGAGAGATCAATTTCTTTGTTGGTTTGCAAGTATATCAGATAAAATATGGTATATACATCACTTAGTCTAAGTATGTGAAGGAAATATTGAAAACTTTTAGATTGGAGGATTCAAAACCAGTAAGCACACCTACAATGACAAGACACAAACTGTCAAATGATGATGATTTTGCTTATGCGAATCAAACATTGTATAGGTCTATGATTAGGAAGTTGCAATATGTAGTACATAGTAGACCTGACATTTCATTAGCTATTGGGGTTATTGCAAGATTTTTTACAAATCCTAAGGAGAATCATTTGATGGCTCTTAAGAGAATTATGAGATATTTGAAAGGAACATAAGATTATGGTCTATACCATAAGAAAAATGAAAAATCTAACTTAAGAGCTTATACAGATGTTGATTGGGCTAGAAACATTGATGACAGAAATGAACAAGCTGGAAAAGAAAGAGTCTTTCTATGTGACGGAGACTATAAAGAAGTTCTGGAGGTATGTTTTATATGCCCTCATTGATTATGTTACCCTAGACCCTAGGTTTGATCGGGTCAGAAGTCACCATTTTGTGATTTTAAATCATTTTCGCCATAAGAGTAGAATTTCCATTCCCTTTTACCTTCTCACTTCTATGAACAAGGCAATCTCTAGTTTCAAGAAGAAAGCCACTGTTAACCCTGCTTTGCATGAGGGATTATTGCTCCTCATCAATGAGCATTTCAAAGCTCAGTCTATATGCAATAACCCTCCTCAAGTTGAGGATGTTGACAAAGGCAACTCCAGATTTTCTTCAGACTCTGATGACATTGAGAGCATTAGCTCGGAGGAGGAGAATGTTACCTTAGGAAAGAAGAAAAAAAGTCAAGACAAGAAACAGTCCATGTAGACACCTAAATTTGATTACACCACTTTAGTAATCCTATTTAGTTATCTCTAAAGGCATCATTAATTAAATTTTTATTTAATTAATCCTTTGTCATCCCTAGTTGATTAATTTAATTAATCATCTATAGTCCTAATTGATAAATCAAATAACCTATTATTTATCAATTAAATCATTTTCTCCTATCTAATTCCAAAAATCCCCATTTATTAAATAAATCTATTTGATAAATAAAATCCTCAAATCTAAAAACCCCTAACTTATCCCTAACCCTCCATTTAGCCTAATCCACCCCATCCACCCATACTAACCAAGCTTAGCCACTAACTCACCCACCCTCATTAATGCCATCCACTTGCACATCTCTAACATTCCTAATCTAATCTTAAACCCAAGCCTAATCCACCCCTTAATGATGTCACATTCCCTAAACAAGTTTAAGACTTTCCTAAACCAAACCAAAGTCCCCCCTCAAAAATCCCAACCACCAAGTCATGAGTGCTCTTACAAACTATAAAAGACTCTTACAAGCCCACTCATGACTTTTACATCCATCTTCCACACTCTTCCCTCTTCCACACTCATTCCTCTTACATCTCTCTTACATACTCAACCCCACTCATCATGCCTTTAACCAACCCTTTACCCTACCCTCTCACACTCATCCTCCTTGTGACAAGTGTTACCTTCCCATTGGTGCTAAACAAGCACAATCCATGTGCTCCCCTTTGAGTGCATCTTAGCCCTCCTTAACCATCTCTCCATCCTTGCATCTAAGCCCTCCATCCCTCTACCCCTTGGCCTATAAATTGAATCCCATCCCAAGCCATTTCATCAACAATCTTTGAGCTAAAGTTACCATGCTATTTTGAGAACCAAAGCCATCAATCTTACCCTTATAATGCCAAATTGAGAGCTCAAAAAGCTACCAATTTTCCATTACCCACCTCCATTGAAGCAGCTTTTGAGCATCTTGAGCATACATCCACATCAAAAGGACACATCTACAGAATCAAGAAAGCATGGAGTGTTTTCTCTTGTGAGGTTTGCACTTTTTGTTTGCTTTTCTTTGTCTAAACATATATGTGAATTTAGTTTTGGTTTTTGAATGTTTACTTTATTTGTTAATGTTCTTTGCATACAAAATCTTGTTCTACATTTTTATCATCTAAGTCTAGTCTCTCTTCTTCTTATCTGAGACTGGGGCAACCTCGTTGCTAAAACATCTTCCTCGTGTCATCTTCATTCGAACTTCTTTGAAATAGTGTTTTCTCAACACTATGTCAAAGAGGGGCAAAATTTAGACACTTAAATTTGATTACACCACTTTAGTAATCCTATTTAGTTATCTCTAAAGGCATCATTAATTAATTTTTTATTTAATTAATCTTTTTCCATCCCTAGTTGATTAATTTAATTAATCATCTATAGTCCTAATTGATAAATCAAATAACCTATTATTTATCAATTAAATCCTTTTCTCCTATCTAATTCCAAAAATCCCCATTTATTAAATTAATCTATTTGATAAATAAAATCCTCAAATCCAAAAACCCCTAACTTATCCCTAACCCTCCATTTAGCCTAATCCACCCCATCCACCCATACTAACCAAGCTTAGACACTAACTCACCCACCCTCATTAATGCCATCCACTTGCACATCTCTAACATTCCTAATCTAATCCTAAACCCAAGCCTAATCCACCCCTTAATGATGTCGCATTCCCTAAACAAGTTTAAGACTTTCCTAAACCAAACCAAAGTCCCCCCTCAAAAATCCCAACCACCAAGTCATGAGTGCTCTTACAAACCATAAAAGACTCTTACAAGCCCACTCATGACTCTTACATCCATCTTCCACACTCTTCCCTCTTCCACACTCATTCCTCTTACATCTCTCTTACATACTCAACCCCACTCATCATGCCTTTAACCAACCCTTTACCCTACCCTCTCACACTCATCCTCCTTGTGACAAGTGTCACCTTCCCATTGGTGCTAAACAAGCACAATCCATGTGCTCCCCTTTGAGTGCATCTTAGCCCTCCTTAACCATCTCCCCATCCTTGCATCTAAGCCCTCCATCCCTCTACCCCTTGGCCTATAAATTGAATCCCATCCCAAGCCATTTCATCAACAATCTTTGAGCTAAAGTTACCATGCTATTTTGAGAACCAAAGCCATCAATCTTACCCTTATAATGCCAAATTGAGAGCTCACAAAGCTACCAATTTTCCATTACCCACCTCCATTGAAGCAGCTTTTGAGCATCTTGAGCATACATCCACATCAAAAGGACACATCTACAGAATCAAGAAAGCATGGAGTGTTTTCTCTTGTGAGGTTTGCACTTTTTGTTTGCTTTTCTTTGTCTAAACATATATGTGAATTTAGTTTTGGTTTGTGAATGTTTACTTTAATTGTTAATGTTCTTTGCATACAAAATATTGTTCTACATTTTTATCATCTAATTCTAGTCTCTCTTCTTCTTATCTGAGACTAGGGCAACCTCGTTGCTAAAACATCTTCCTCGTGTCGTCTTCATTCGAACTTCTTTGAAATAGTGTTGTCTCAACACTATGTCAAAGAGGGACAAAATGTAGACACCTAAATTTGATTACACCACTTTAGTAATCCTATTTAGTTATCTCTAAAGGCATCATTAATTAAATTTTTATTTAATTAATCCTTTGCCATCCCTAGTTGATTAATCTAATTAATCATCTATAGTCCTAATTGATAAATCAAATAACCTATTATTTATCAATTAAATTCTTTTCTCCTATCTAATTCCAAAAATCCGCATTTATTAAATTAATCTATTTGATAAATAAAATCCTCAAATCCAAAAACCCCTAACTTATCCCTAACCCTCCATTTAGCCTAATCCACCCCATCCACCCATACTAACCAAGCTTAGACACTAACTCACCCACCCTCATTTATGCCATCCACTTGCACATCTCTAACATTCCTAATCTAATCCTAAACCCAAGCCTAATCCACCCCTTAATGATGTCACATTCCCTAAACAAGTTTAAGACTTTCCTAAACCAAATCAAAGTCCCCCCTCAAAAATCCCAACCACCAAGTCATGAGTGCTCTTACAAACCATAAAAGACTCTTACAAGCCCACTCATGACTCTTACATCCATCTTCCACACTCTTCCCTATTCCACACTCATTCCTCTTACATCTCTCTTACATACTCAACCCCACTCATCATGCCTTTAACCAACCCTTTACCCTACCCTCTCACACTCATCCTCCTTGTGACAAGTGTCACCTTCCCATTGGTGCTAAACAAGCACAATCCATGTGCTCCCCTTTGAGTGCATCTTAGCCCTCCTTAACCATCTCCCCATCCTTGCATCTAAGCCCTCCATCCCTCTACCCCTTGGCCTATAAATTGAATCCCATCCCAAGCCATTTCATCAACAATCTTTGAGCTAAAGTTACCATGCTATTTTGAGAACCAAAGCCATCAATCTTACCCTTATAATGCCAAATTAAGAGCTCACAAAGCTACCAATTTGCCATTACCCACCTCCATTGAAGCAGCTTTTGAGCATCTTGAGCATACATCCACATCAAAAGGACACATCTACAAAATCAAGAAAGCATGGAGTGTTTTCTCTTGTGAGGTTTGCACTCTTTGTTTGCTTTTCTTTGTCTAAACATATATGTGAATTTAGTTTTGGTTTGTGAATGTTTACTTTATTTGTTAATGTTCTTTGCATACAAAATCTTGTTCTACATTTTTATCATCTAAGTCTAGTCTCTCTTCTTCTTATCTGAGACTAGGGCAACCTCGTTGCTAAAACATCTTCCTCATGTCGTCTTCATTCGAACTTCTTTGAAATAGTGTTGTCTCAACACTATGTCAAAGAGGGGCAAAATGTAGACACCTAAATTTTATTACACCACTTTAGTAATCCTATTTAGTTATCTCTAAAGGCATCATTAATTAAATTTTTATTTAATTAATCATTTTTCATCCCTAGTTGATTAATTTAATTAATCATCTATAGTCCTAATTGATAAATCAAATAACCTATTATTTATCAATTAAATCCTTTTCTCCTATCTAATTCCAAAAATCCCCATTTATTAAATTAATCTATTTGATAAATAAAATCCTCAAATCCAAAAACCCCTAACTTATCCCTAACCCTCCATTTAGCCTAATCCACCCCATCCACTCATACTAACCAATCTTAGCCACTAACTCACCCACCCTCATTAATGGCATCCACTTGCACATCTCTAACATTCCTAATCTAATCCTAAACTCAAGCCTAATCCACCCCTTAATGATGTCACATTCCCTAAACAAGTTTAAGACTTTCCTAAACCAAACCAAAGTCCCCCCTCAAAAATCCCAACCACCAAGTCATGAGTGCTCTTACAAACCATAAAAGACTCTTACAAGCCCACTCATGACTCTTACATCCATCTTCCACACTCTTCCCTCTTCCACACTCATTCCTCTTACATCTCTCTTACATACTCAACCCCACTCATCATGCCTTTAACCAACCCTTTACCCTACCCTCTCACACTCATCCTCCTTGTGACAAGTGTCACCTTCCCATTGGTGCTAAACAAGCACAATCCATGTGCTCCCCTTTGAGTGCATCTTAGCCCTCCTTAACCATCTCCCCATCCTTGCATCTAAGCCCTCCATCCCTCTATCCCTTGGCCTATAAATTGAATCCCATCCCAAGCCATTTCATCAACAATCTTTGAGCTAAAGTTACCATGCTATTTGGAGAACCAAAGCCATCAATCTTACCCTTATAATGCCAAATTGAGAGCTCACAAAGCTACCAATTTTCCATTACCCACCTCCATTGAAGCAGCTTTTGAGCATCTTGAGCATACATCCACATCAAAAGGACACATCTACAGAATCAAGAAAGCATGGAGTGTTTTCTCTTGTGAGGTTTGCACTTTTTGTTTGTTTTTCTTTGTCTAAACATATATGTGAATTTAGTTTTGGTTTGTGAATGTTTACTTTAATTGTTAATGTTCTTTGCATACAAAATCTTGTTCTACAGTCCACAGCTACAACTCCCAGCAGGAAAGCCCTAGGGATCACGGCCAAGCTCAAGCAAAAGAGAGTTATGCTAAGGAGGAGGAGGAAATGGATACGGAAGATTCTGACAAAGTGTCAAAGGAGGAGTTGTAAGAGGAGAAACCTAGGAAAAAATAGAAGAGGGAGGTAGTGAGAGTTGAGGAGACTAGAAATCAAAGGACGGATGCTATTCCTCTTCCCCTCTCCCCTGTCCAGTCTCAGCCTCCTTCGGAGGAAAAATTGAATGTCATCATTGGTGAGAACGAGGGGGAGGTGCAGGTCAATAATAGAAGAAAGGCCTCAAAAAATTTCAATGTGAGGACTGCTACTATGGGGATTTTTAGGGAAGTTATGAACCCTCAGATCCTGGTGGACAACCTGGAGGAGCCTAAGCTCAATGAGCTCATAGACCCAGCTATCTTGGCCATTTCAGAAAATGCAAGGGAGACTAGAATGAACCTTCTGAATAATGCCCGCAGTAGTATGATTGAAAACTTTAGATCAATCAAATGGCTCTTCCATGAGCTGGAGGAAGTTAGAGAAAGGGTATCCTAGATGGAAAGTACTAAGAATAAGACAGGTATTGACAGCTAGGAGGGCCAGGATAACAGAGAAAGCTTAAATGAGAGGAGATTTAGAAATCTTGAAAACTACAACCACAACCTGGCAAGTCAGATGATTTCTCTCCTGAGTTTGATGAATGACAACATCCAATCCCTTGCTGGTAAACTTAAGGACAGGGGCTTCCTGGTGGAGGAGGGAGGATAGAACAGGGATAAGGCCAGGCCAGATGATGACAAGGCCACAATCAGTACGTTCACCAGTATGGATCAGGGCATGGAGAAGGTCCAGGATCAAATGGAAAAGGAACAACAAAAGATAGTCGAGGTAGCTTAGACAATGCAGGAAATGGAGAAGATAATTGAAGACTAGTTTTCTTGTCTTTTGTATTTTTGTCTTTCTGGCTTTTGGCTTTTGGACAGGCTTTCTGTAGTCTATTTTAGTTTGTTTTTTTCTGGCCTTTCTGTGGACCTTTGTTTTGGGCTGGGCCTTCAGGATTTTTCTAGCTGTTGGACCTCTATTTTGGCTGGGCTTCTTTTGCTTATTATCAGCCTTGTTTTTTGTAAAACTTATGGGTTTCAGGATCCCTTAAAACCTGTTTATCTTATCAAAAACATTGATGACAGAAAGAGCACAAGTGGTGGAGCATTTTTCTTAGGAAAGAGATTGGTCACTTGGACTAGTAAGAAACAAAATTGTATATCTCAATCTACTGCTAAAGCTGCATATGTGGTTGCTACAATAAATTGTACAAATGTGGTATGGATCAAATAGCCACTCAAAGGTATGAAGGAGGAAATCACTAAACTTGTGGTACTTTATTGTGATAATAAAAGTGTTATAAATATATCAAATAACCTTTTGATGCACATAAAGACTAAGCACATTGCAGTCAAGTATCATTACTTCAGAGAGTTGGTTCAAGACAAAGAACTAAGGATGGAATATGTGAATACAAAAGAACAAATTGTTGATATATTCACAAAAGCTTTACCCAAGGATGTACATGAATATTTTAGAGGTAGAATAGGGGTGATATCCCTATCTAAAGCTACTTAAGAAGCATGAGCAGTGCCTTGCATCAATTGAGTTGAATGTTCTATCTGAAAACTTGATGCAGTGGATATTACTTTAGGAGCTACCTAAAGTAATGAAGGAGTTGAATTAAAAGACTTATAGTTACATGCCAGGTGATAGGGGGAGAACCTATAATTGATTATATCTACATACAAAGATGACAAGTCTTTAGCATTGTTACCAAAGAGGAAGAAATAAGTATAGGGAGATATAAGTACTGATAGAGATAAGAAGAGATAGATACCTAAATATCAGAAAGAGGGAGATAGAGAATTGAAGGAGATTGAAAAAAATTACATTACCCTATACAAAGGAAGGACATGTACTGTTAAAGGGAGAAATTTAAAAGATATTATTTTCTTTTTGGTATTATTGTTGGTATTGGTTTTCCATCAATGCCAAAGAGGGAGATTGTTGATATAAGATTGTTTTGAAGTAAAGAACATGTAATGGAACAATCATTATTTTATCAATGATGTCAAACCTACTACCTTCTAGCGAGACAATTGCTTTTTGGTTTGAAAGCTATCATTTAGTTGATTGATGAAGAGGATTTGAAAAGAGGAGATAACAACAAAGCCTAGAGAAAGGTTGAGTTATTTTGTATGTAAAAGAAGCACTAAGACCAAGTAAAACATTGATACTATAGTGTATTTTTTATCTACTTAAAGTCTAAAATGAAAAATTACTCAAGTTAAGACTGGAAGAAGATCAAGTAAGAAAAGTGTTTGCCAAGCCTTGTCGAGTAGCCAATGCAAGCGAAGCATAAATTAGTTGAAGCCAAGTGAAAAATAAGAGGTGCTAAGCAAAGATGAAAAACAGTGCAAGCCGAGTAATTGTTAGTATATGCCGAGTAAAGTTTAGTTGGTGTCAAGCATCAGTAAACTTTAGTGTTTGCCAAGTGAACTAGTGTTGGTCGAGTGATAGAATAGTATAGATGTTGAGTGACAACAAACAGTGTTCAATCAAAGATTTGATGAATCTAAGCTGACTAATTTGATTTCTTGAATTGTGTGAAGTGTGTGGAAGATAACTATGATGAGCTGGTGGCACAAAATTCAAGGTAAACCATTTTAAGGTGAATACAAGGAAGATTGTAGAAGTTTCTAAAGGAACCAAATGGAAAAGTGGGTAGATTCATTGAATCCTACCTAACCTTAAAATGGACAACTGTGGTTAAGTGGAACAAGATATAAATTCTCTATTTATAAAGATATTTGGTTAGAAGCAAAGGTTTTCATGTGTGAGAACTTAAGGAAGATAAGGAGTCAAGGTATTGCTTCATTTAATGGCCAAACATAGATGACTATAGTTGGCATGCAAAGCAAGAAGCTTAAGAGTATGAATGCTTGAAGGGTGAACAAGCTATTAGAGCTAAAGAGTATGAATGCCAAGAAAAATGGAGGATTGAAACAAAGATATGTAATCTACAAGTGAGTTGTAATTTGTTATCAGATCAAGCCTTATTGTTACTCTTTAATCATTGTATTAGTCTAGGGGAAATCCTTGGGATTAAGGTTGACCTAACATTCATTTGTCAATCCTTTAATCAGGTGACATTCTAATGGAATGGTCTAAAGTCCTCTAACAAGGATCACTCCTAACAGGGTGATTGGAATCCTTTAACTATGTCACATTTAATAGTCTGTATTGTAACCTTTAATAGGGTTGGCCTTTCATGGGGCATCACTTCAAAAGAGTGAGAATTTGTAGCATGTTACTGGTGGTTTTTCCCAAATTGGGTTTCCACGTAAAATCTTTGTGTCAAATAGTGTGAATGTTCTTATGTTGTTTCATTTTTACATTTCTGCAAAGTTGTTTTGACCCAACCTATAAAGTTTAAGTATTGCATGATCTAATGGATGCATGCATATTGAAGTTTTATGGATATGGGTATACTAAGCATTGAAAAGTTTTATTTGTACATCTAGACCTTGGATAACTTATTCACCCCTCCTCTCAGGTATTCTAAAGAATTCCAACCCTTAATACGGGATCTCAATTCTAGGACAATGGGTAACCAGTCTATTCAACAAGGTAGCAATCTTACAAAGGACAACAACCCCTTGTGCTTAAATGAGAGTGAAGATAATTTCAGCAAGAGGATTTCACATGATGAGAAAGGGGGTGTATCTCATTTTGGAGAAGAATTTTTGGGGCTATGAAACCTTCACATATTGGTTGTTTGCAATGGAATGAATATGTGGTCAAGATCAAACAACATTACTTGTAAAACATACAATGGGAAAAGAGTTTTGGATTATGTGGTGTGCTCTCACTCATCTATTCCCAGGTTATTAGACTTTAGAATCAAACCAAAACACTCCATCATTGACCACTATATCACTCTAAGATATCTCATTGAAAGAGTGTGGGAGAAATGGGGGGAGGAGGCTTTTTGTTGCTTTGTGGACTTTAAGAAATCATTTAACACTGCCCCTATAAATAAGCTATGGCATAGGATGGAAGAATTGGAAGTACCAGAAGAATACAAGGTTGTTGTTTATAAGTTGTATGAATGAGTAAAAGAAAAGGTCAGAACTAAAGAGGGCATGCCAAAATGTTTTGGGAGTGACATTGGAGTCAAGCAGGGGTGTCCTTTATCACCTACTTTTTTTGGACTTTACATCAATAAGTTAGAAGAATGGTTGAACAAAGCCAATGGAAAAGGCATTCAGGTAGCAAGCTATGTGATAATACTTTGATGAAGGTTGCTCCCCTTAATACAAAAAACACATAACAAACACAAATAAATAATATCAATTAGTAAGAACAAAATATGGGCTTCTTATTATCACTGCAAATGTGAAAGTATAGAATTTTGAAATGCAATATGTAAAGTTACATGGGTGCCTTCCTTACAATAATTTGCAACACAAAGATGTGAGCTATTTCCCAAAGCTATCCTAGATAATGTATAGGCATTTTTACATTGTGTAGGAAGTTTCTAGACATCAAACCCTAACCCTTTGAGACCGACTAACTCTAAAATTACATGTAGAGTCAGCCTGATAAACCTTTAACACTTATTTTGGAAATTTTGGTCAGCCCAACTTTAGAAGGCCATAAATTTCAAATCATTTCTTTGATTGGATATTATGACCACTTTTCATAATCCTCAGCTTCCAGTCTATAGGGCCCAACTCGTGCAAGCTCCAGTTGACCCCATTTCAGAGACCATCTAGGGCCTCTAAGGTCTTCAATGGTGAGCTTGAAGTTTTTATACCAAAATTGTACATTGAAATTCTACAATAAATCCAAAAATACTCATGATATGGAAATAAGCCTCAATTGGTAGGCTGATATATCCAAGATGAACATCTACCTTTGAAATTAGGACATATTGAGATCATATGACTAACTTATTAAGTAGCAAGCCTCCAGAAACAACAACTCTACACTAAGACAACCCTTATTCAAGAAACAAAAGGAAATAATTTTGGGTGATGTAAGATTGCTCTTATAGCTAGGATGCTCCTACATCAGGCACCTGAAGTAATTTGAGAAGCGACCCCATCATGTATCAGGTGTTTAGAGGAAAACCAAGATGGTTAACCTCCTCCCTTGATAGCCATGATGAATCTTCTACTAGCCTTTCTTTCCATTTCACTAGGTACTCTTATAAGTTATGTTCCTTATAATTTTTCCAACATGACTATCAATTATCTCCTTAATCTCCTTTGTAGTCGAACTAGCTTCTACAATACTCCACTATGCTTCTACAACTTCATCTCCATCACCTCCTTCATAATACTCTATCAAATCTAAAATGTTAAATATTGGTAAAATATTCAATTCAATAGGCAACTCCACTTCATAGGTATTTCCATAGTCATGCTTCTTCACTATCTTCCATAGTCCAAACTTATTTATTTTTAGCTTATTATATGTACCCATTACAAAATTCTCCTTTCTCAAATGAACCATGACTTCATCTCTAATCTAAAATTCTTTATACCTCCTTTTCACATCTACCTTAGCCTTTTACTACATATTCATATTTGTAATGTGCTTCCTCACCTCCTCATGGATATTCTTCAAATATTAAGCAAAAGCTTCTACTTTAGCACTACTTATTTATCCTTTATCCAATTGCCTCAATTCAAAAGTATTTTTGGGAATGCTCCCATATACAATATGGAATGGTGATTTACCAGCACTCTTGTTGACAGAATTATTGTATGCAAATTTTTCCTATGGTAAAATCAAATCCCATCCCTTTGGTTTATCTACAACCAAGCATTCCAGTGAATTCCCTAAACTCCTATTCACCACCTCTATTTGTCCATTATTCTATGGATGATGTAATGAACTAAACTTCAAGTTTTTCTTCAATTTCTACCACAATGTATGCCAAAAATACCCAACAAACTCGGTATCCTGATTTGAAACTATACTCTTTGGTAGACCATGTAGTCTCACCACTTCTTTGAAAAATAACTCCACCACATGAACAACATCACAAGTCTTCTTGTGGGGAATGAAATGTACCATTTTTGAAAATTTGTCAACTACCACAAATATAGAATCATTGCCTCATGGTGTCCTTGATAAACCAAGAATAAAATCAATGCTAACATCCTCCCACAACTTCTCTAGTACAAGTAATGGCTAATACAACCCAATATTCTAATTTATCATCTGACATACTTCACAACTCTCCACAAACTTCTTCACATCATGTTGCAACTGTGGCTAGTAATAATTCTTAGTAGCCAAAGCAATGGTCTTATCCCTATCAAAGTGTCCAGTCAACCCTCCAATATGCTTCACCTTGATGAGATTCTCTCTCATAGAACTTCTAGAAACAAATAATTGACTTCCTTTGAACATCATACCATCTTGGATTATGAAATCCAACAAATTTTTTTTGTCAAGTGTAACAGGTTCTATACAAGCCTTCCAAGCTTCACCAAAATCAAGATCCTATGGATAAAGATTCTTGAGTTCCTTGAACCCAACCACCTCAATTTGCATCTTTGTCAGAAAAAGATGTCTTCTACTAAGAGCATCTTCAACTTTTTTCAGACTTTCCACTCTCGCGTTTCAAAAAAAATGTATAACTCTACAAAAACTCAACCCACTTCAAATGTGTTTGGTTCAATTTTTCTTGACTATTCAAATATTACAAAGTTTGATGATTAGTATACAAAACAAATTCCTTAGGAAGAAGATAGTGTTTCCACTCCTTCAATGCCTAAACTATAGTATAAAATTCTTGATCATAAATAGAATATTTTCTTTTGGCATCATTCAACTTCTCACTAAAATAAGAAACAAGTGTACCTTCTTGGCTTAAAATAGCTTGTATTGTAGTACCACTAGCATCACAATCTACTTGAAACACCTTGTCAAAATCTAGAAGTGCTAAAATAGGTTTCTCTGTAACTTTAATTTTTAAAAGATTAAAACTCTTATCTATTCCTACAGTCTACTCAAATTATTTCCTATCCCCTCTCATTGTTTTAGTCAAAGGCCCACAAATACTACTAAAACCTCTAATAAGATTTCTATGAAAACTAGCTAGTCCATGAAAAGATCTTATATCAGTCACACTCCTCAGAGTAGGTCATTCAAGGATAGCCTTCACTTTCTTAGGGCCCATTTTTAGACCTTCTTCTGATACTATGAATCCCAAGTACACCTACTCTTTCACAAAACTACACTTCTTTAGATTTGTCAATAAATTTTCTTCCCTTAACTTATCAAACACCTTAAAAATATGCATCAAATTCCCCTCCATTATCTTGCTAAAGATTGAAATATCATCTAGGTAAACAATGACAAACTTACCTAGAAACTCCTTCAGTACCACATTCATTAGCCTCATGAAAGTGCTCAGTGCATTGGTTAACCCAAAAGGCATGAATAAGCACTCATACAATATTTTCCTTGTCTTGAAGGAAGTCTTCCACTCATCTCCTTCTCTGATGTGAATTTGATGGTACCCACTCTTCATATCTATCTTTGTGAAATATAGAGCTTCACTCAAACAATCCATAATATCATCCATCCTTGGCAAAGGAAATTTATACTTATTTTTGATCTTTTTGATAGCTTGTGAATTTGTGCACATCCTTCATTCTCCATTCTTCTTTGGTGCTAATACTGTTGGTACAACACATGGACTTAGGCTTTCCTAAATCAACCCCTTTTGTAGTAACTCATGCACTTGTTTGTTCAACTCCTCACTTTCCACTAGTGTCATTTTGTGCACTGCCTTATTTAGAAAATTGGGTCCAGGATTCAAGTCCATCTCACGACTGATCTTCCTCACTAGGTGTAATCCATTAGGTATGTTATCTAACACAATATTAGGAAACTCTCCCAACAAATCAAAAACTTTTGTGAATACCTCCTCTACTTCTTCTTTACCATCTTTTGGGATTACAAAAGAACACATATGTGTTAGAATATTTAGAATAACTAAGATGGAAGGCGAATCAATTATCCAAGGTCTAGATGTACCAATTGAACAAAAAAACACTTAAACAATTTTAGATCCTAACTTTTCATAGCTCGGTCTCTAGTGTAAACTTTTAGTAACATTAGCTAGTTGTCCATTGTTCTAAAATAATAGACTTGCATAATGTAAAATTTAATTAGTAAAACATCATAATAACATCCACACAAGTTTGACAGTAGGATTTAACATAAAAATCCAATTTGGAAAAAACCACCAGCAACATGTCACCAATTTTCACTCTTATGAAGTCAGCCCTGTTAGGAGCCAACCTTGTTAAAGGTTACAATACACATTATTAAATGTGACTTTGTTAAAAGATTTAATCACCATGTTAGGAGTGACCTTGTTAGAGGACTTTAGAACATTCCATTAGAATGTAACATGGTTAAAGGATTTACATAGACTGTTAAGTCCTTATGACTATTAATTACAACTCACTATAGAAAGTAATAGTGGGTATGATCTATTAATTACAACTCACTGTTAATAGTTTAAGTATATTGTAGAAAGTAACAGTGGGTTTTATTTGTGAATTACAACTCACTTTGCATGTACAAATCTTTGTTCATCTCTCATGTACTAATTCACTGTCTAGCCTCCATTGTCATCTCAATCTCATATTTTCTTGACAACCCTTCAATTAATCACCCTTCACTTCTTCTCAACTCAATTAAGCCTTCTACTTAGATTCACTAGTCAGCAACATCAGTAACAACTCCAACTCTCTAGAACTTTGTGTGCAAAGTCTCTCACACATACACATATAGAACATTTGCCTCTATACCTCCTTAAATACATAATTCTAACTTGTTTTGCTTAATTGACACCGTAGATCTTAGGGTTTATGATTTGAGCCATCACATTGAATGTATCTAATCACCATTATGTTTATCTCTTCTTTACTAGAAACTTCTCTTGGAATTGTAAATAGTTAAAAAAAAATCCTTCATTAACATCGTGTTCTAATACTTGGTCATCACTAAAATACTCAATCATTGTTAAACTTCTTGCTTGGCTCATACACTGTCACTAGATCGATATTGATGCTCGATCAACACTGAATTTTCTCTGCACATATTGTGCCTTGGTTGATAGTAGCATCACTTGGCATGTTCATCAGAATACTTTAGTCTTCTATTCTATTACTCGGTCAAGCCTACACATTTGATCTATCTTTGTTCACACTTTCAAGTCTCAAACATTACTATCTTCTCCTTTTACAACATGATTTCAAAAATCAATTTATCTTGCAAAAGTCCAACTAACCAAATGTCCCTTTGTACTTTCCTCTTCATAACTCAACCTTTCCTCTAGGTGCTTTTGTTATGAGCAACTTCTCAAATCCTCTTCATTAATCAAATAGATATGATACTTAGATCAGATAGCAAAATGTCTCACCAATATGTTTGACATCAATGGTAACACAATAATTGTTCCAATTGTAGTTTCAAAAAATCTCCCTCTTTGGCATTCATTGAAACACCTCTTAAAATATTTCAGGAATACTTCAAGTTACCATACAATCCAAAAATTTGTACAACACAAGTAACACTATCAATGTATCAGATCTTTATTAATATCTATAGTTTCATCTTGATTCATATCTTTGATCTAGCAACATCTCAAATAAATCTTATGAACTCCCTCTAAGTAATCACTCCCTCTTACTTAGCATGTCTCTGCCATCTTTCAATTGCTCCCTTTTCATCTTAATCTATAACACTCTGATAATCTCTCCCTCTGGGATATTCTCTCCCACCAAATTCATACTCTCTCTTTGCTTCTTAGATATTCTCTCCCTCTTTATATTTTATTTTAGACAATCTCTTCCTCTTTGACAAAAATGTCAAAGACATTATCTCTTTCTCATGCATCTTCATCTGTCAACTTCAAATGACAGATTTGTTATTCTAGCATTCTTCCTCATAACTACCTTAGGCAACTCCTAAAGTAGAATTGTCTGCATCAATGTGTAAAATAGTTTGATCAACACATTTGATGCAATGCTTCACTTTTTGATGTAGGAGCATCTTGGGTGTAAGAGAAATCTTGTATCAATTAAAAATATTTCATTGCAGTTGTTTGAATAGGCATAGTCTTAATGAAGAGTTGTTGTTTGTGGAGGCTTGTTACTTAGTAAGTCAGTCATACAAGATTAGAATGTCATGAGTTCAGAAGTGGATTCTTATCTTGGATATATCAACCTACTAGTTGAGGCTCAATACCAATCATGTGTATTCATGGATTTATTGTGAATTTTTGGTGTGCAATTTTGGTATAAAAACTTTAGGCTCACCATTGAAGGCCTAAATGTGTATGGATGAGGCCCAAAAAAATCAATGGATTGGCACTTACGCTAATTCTAGCATGTAGATCAAAAGTTGAGGATTTTGAAAAGTGGTTATAATAGCCAAATGGAGCAACAATTCAAGATTTATGGCCTTTCAAAGTTGGGTCAACCAAAGCTTCCAATATAAATGTTAAACTTGTATTTGGCTGAATCTATATACCAAAATTTAGTATGAGTGTCTAGAACCTTCCCAGGTGGCATAAAATTGCCTATTTAAGAAATGCTTATCCATTGTCTAGGAAAATTATGGGTGATAGTTCACAACTTTGTTTTTCAAATTATTGTAATGAAAGCACCCATGTGGGTTAGCATATTGTAATTTTGGATTCTGTAGTTCCGCATTTGCAGTGATAATAAGAAGCCCATATTTTATTCTCACAAATTGTTGTTATCTCTTTGTTTCTATTATGGGTTTATGGTATTAAGGGGAGCACCCTTCATTGTGTAAAATAGTTTGATCAACACATTTCATGCAATTCTTCACTTTTGCTTAAGTATCTTTGTGTAGGGGAATCACCGCCAATTTACCTCTAAGATATTCATGAGCATCCTTAGGTAAAGCTTTAGTGAATATGTCAACTATTTGTTCTTTAGTATTCACATATTCCAATTTCAATTTTTTCTCTTGAACTAGCTTTCTCAAGATACTTGATAGCAATGGGGTTTGTCTTTGTGTGAATAACAAGGTTCTTTGATATATTAATAGCACTTGTATTATCACAATAGATAACCATTAGATCAATAATTTATTCCTTGTAATGTCCCCTTCTATTTAGGGTTTGATTTGGCACAATAATACCCGCAAAACCAATGTTAGAATTAAAATAATAACATTTCTTATTATATTATTCTTCCCTCTAACTTAATCCAAATCTTAAAGACGTCTCTAGATAGAGTTTCCTAACCCTCAGTTATCTAACTGTCTTCTCTAGAGTACACCCTTCAAGATTCATATATGCATATGTTGACATCATCAGAACATTCTAGCACATCAATCTTGGGCATGTTGGTTAGATGGAGATTATTTGAATCTTGCATACCAACATTATAGAGATGATAAAATCTCAAGCATGTTTGTCACATTGAGATCATTAATCTCGCATAGCAACATTACAGAGATTCCTTAATTCTCAGACATGTTAGTCAAATGGAGATCCTCAATCTCGCATACCAACATTATAGAGATCCCTTAATTCTCAAGCATGTCAGTCAGATGGAGATCATTAATCTCACATACCAACATTATAGAGACCATATGGACGTGTCATTCAGATGGAGATTATTTCCCTCTCATGCTAACACTATTAGCATTTGAGTCAATCTCTCCCAATAAAATATTATATTGATTTCTTATAACAAATTCAATTAACTCTAGATGTCTCCTAATTTCATTCTTTAATAATATCCACGTATTATTTTTTAATATATATTTATACATATCCTTAAAAAGGAAATTTAATAATAAACATTTAATAAATTAACTTTTGTAATTAATAAAAATCACTAATTTCAACATCACATACCTCAAATCTCTTACCTCCTATAATTTTGGGATCCCTTATAATTCTGGGTTTATTAGACCTTCCTTTGTATTTGGTGGTCCCACTTTATATGTGCCTTTATACTTTCTAATTTGTAATGAGTTGTATGTTGTAATTAATCACATAACTAACTTGACTTAGTCTTCATTCTAAAGGAATGGCTATATGGAGATGAGAGCATATCATTATCTTCCTTCCACTTTATTTGGATCCATTCATGCTATTCACGTTGGACTTTTTTTTTCACTTGTTTATTAGTGGTGAGTCCGTGTTGTACTCTAGGTGAATGGCTTTTATCCTTCTTATTTTTTTACTGTCCATCTTATTATTGTTTTTTCTTTAGATATATGCATGGGAAAGGTCTTGTCACATCGTAACTAGGCTTGGAATTTGATGGCTGTATTAGCCATTTTTGCACTTTTGAACCATATACGACAGGGTAAAAAATTGTAAGACTGTATGAATTGATAGGCTAAATTTTTAGAGAACCGTCAATATGAAAAGTAAATTTATTACTAAACTGTCAATATTTGTTATAGGCAATTTAGTATTTTATTTAATATACATAAATATGATTTCATAATATGTATAATATATACGTATGATAAATATATAATATTTTATATTTATATGTTTCTATTTTGTATTTTGATGATTGCATATTTATATTAATTTAGAAACTTGCTGAAATAGAATATAATGAATTTTAAAAACTTGTTTTTAGTAATTTACAAAATTAAATATGTTTTCTTATAATTTTTATATATAATAATATTAATTTAAAAATTTGTTAAAGTAAATACATGAACTAGAAACTTGTTTCTTTTATTTGAGACTTTTGTATATATTACTAATTTATAATTATAAATCATTCATATAAAATTTTGCATATATTACTAATTTATATAATAAATATCTAAAATATAAAATATTTAAACTTAAAATGATCTATTAAATTATTTTTATAAAAAATTGAAAATCAATTTTTTTCTTTAAACATAAAATGAAAGGTATAAAAAAAATTTAGTCGTCATGGAAAAATCATATGGCAGGCAGGGGTGGCCGTCAAATTCCAAGCCTAGTCACGACCCTTTATCTTGTCATGTTTTTCCTTTGTCGGTCATATATATATATATATATATATATATATATATATATATATATATATACATACATACATACATACATACATACATACATACATACATGCATACAGTATTCATTACTTGATTATTTAATATTATTGTTATTCACTAGTTTATAAGTAGTTATTAATTAATAAATTGATTTTATTTTAAATTATAAGTAATTATCAAATAATTTAATATAGCTCAAGACATTAATTTATTGATTAACAATATTAATATGATTGATATAATTGATAAAGCCTTACATTTTTATCTTATTAGAGGCTCATTGCATTCCTTCATACCTTTCAACAATTGTTTGATCCATATGATATTTGAACAATTTATTGCTATTGCCACATACTCAGCTTTAGCTATTGATTAGGAAGTGCAATTCTTCTTCTTTCTTATCCATAAAACTAATCTCTTTCCTAGAAAGAATGCATCACCACTTGTGCTCTTCTTGTCATCAACATTTCCTACCCAATCAGAGTCAATGAATACCTTCAATTCAAATCTATCATTTTTCTTGAAATGCAATCCATACTCTTCTATTCCTTTTAGATATCTCAGTATTATATATATAGTATTTCATTTCTTGATTATTTAATATTATTGTTATTCACTAGTTTATAAGTAGTTATTAATTAATAAATTAATTTTATTTTAAATTATAAGTAATTACCAAACAATTTAATATAGCTCAAGACATTAATTTATTGATTAACAATATTAATATGATTGATATAATTGATAAAGTCTACATTTTTATCTTATTAGAGGCTCATTGCATTCCTTCATACCTTTCAACAATTGTTTGATCCATATGATATTTGAACAATTTATTGCTATTGCCACATACTCGGCTTTAGCTATTGATTGGGAAGTGCAATTCTTCTTCTTTCTTATCCATAAAACTAATCTCTTTCCTAGAAAGAATGCATCACCACTTGTGCTCTTCTTGTCATCAACATTTCCTACCCAATCAGAGTCAATGAATACCTTCAATTCAAATCTATCATTTTTCTTGAAATGCAATCCATAGTCTTCTATTCCTTTTAGATATCTCAGTATTATTTTATATATATAGTATTTCATTACTTGATTATTTAATATTATTGTTATTCACTAGTTTATAAGTAGTTATTAATTAATAAATTGATTTTATTTTAAATTATAAGTAATTACCAAACAATTTAATATAGCTCAAGACATTAATTTATTGATTAACAATATTAATATGATTGATATAATTGATAAAGTCTTACATTTTTATCTTGTTAGGGGCTCATTGCATTCCTTCATACCTTTCAACAATTGTTTGATCCATATGATATTTGAACAATTTATTACTATTGCCACATACTCAGCTTTAGCTATTGATTGGGAAGTGCAATTCTTCTTCTTTCTTATCCATAAAACTAATCTCTTTCCTAGAAAGAATGCATCACCACTTGTGCTCTTCTTGTCATCAACATTTCCTACCCAATTAGAGTCAATGAATACCTTCAATTCAAATCTATCATTTTTCTTGAAATGCAATCCATAGTCTTCTATTCCTTTTAGATATCTCAATATTATTTTCACTGCCATCATGTGATTCTCCTTAGGACTTGTTGAAAATCTAACAACTATTGAAATCATGTGATTCTTCTTACATATTTTGCTAGCACATGCTCTTTTCTTTTTTGTTCTTCAATAGGTTCATCTTGAAAAATGATTTCAAGCTCATTGCCTCTCTCTTGTTCAAGTTTTGGTTTAGGTTCTACATGCTTGACATTACCTTCTTATTTTTCAACTTCCTCTATCTGTGACTCAACATCATTTATCTATTGCTTGAAACCTATAATCTGTTGCTCAGTAACTTGGCATTGCAACTTGGCATTACTAGTTTGTCGAGGATCTACAACTTTATTTTATGGTTTAGGTGGAGTGCTTGGAGCACTATCATTCACATATGAATAAATTGTAGTCTTCAAGTTATGTCTTACATTCAACTTCATTTTTCTCTTTGTATTCATCAACTTTCACATTTGCACTTTCCACAACTCTGTTACTATTAGAGTTCAAACACTTATAAGCTTTTCTTTTAGTGGAATATCCTAAGAATATACCTTCATCACTTTTAGCATCAAGTTTTCTATTCTTATTGTCTTTAAGTATGTAACATTTTCTTTCAAAAACTTTGAAATATTTTACATTAGGTGCATATCCATACCACAATTCAAAAGGTGTAGCATTTGTACCTTTCTTGACTTATACTATGTTCAGAGTATAAACAACTATACTTATAGCTTCTCTCCAATATTTCTATGACACATTCTTCTCCATCATTAATGTCCTAGCACAATCCATAATTGATCTATTTCTTCTTTCAACAATTACATTATGATATCTATCTTTTGATTCCTTTATCATTGCAGAATATGTTGAACTTGTTGGAAATGAATTCACTGCCTCTGTCACATCTCAAACACTTTAGACTCTTCCCTGTCTCTTTCTCAACTCTGGCTGAATACCACTTAAATAGCTAAAAAATATTAGATTTTTCTTTGAGAAACATCACAGACATCATTCTATGATAGTCATCAACAAATAGAATGAAATGTTTGTATCCATAATAGCTTTGAACACCAATGGGTCCACATAAGTCAGTATGAACCAATTCCAAAATATCATCAAATGAATATGTTTTTCTCTTGAAACTAGACTTTGTCATTTTCTCCAATTGATATTGTTTACACAACATTGTCAGGTTTCTTCAGTTTTGGAGATCCTCTTACTCTTTTCATTTTGCTAATGCTACCCAATTTATCAAGATTTACATGACATAAAATTTTGTGCCATAACCAAATATCTTCATGTTGTGCAAACAAACATGTCTCATCAGATAAATATAGACAGAACAAGTTACCTCTTGTTTGATCACCACTTCTAGTCAATTTTCCATCAACATAAAATATTTTGGCTTTTCTATGATGGATTTCAACTATGTACCCTAATTTGTTTAACTATGAAACACTTAATAGATTATAGTTCAGTCCATCAACCCAATAAACATTATCACATTTGATCTTGTTAGTTAGTTGAATTGACCCTTTACCTTTCTCAAGACATGGAACATCATTACCAAATTTAACACAACCATCCTTGTACGGTCCAATGTCCTCAAATTTACTTCTATCACCAGTCATGCTATTAGAACAACTACTATCAATTATCCATCTATCACTTTTATTCATATAAGAGATTAAAGCAATTTTCTCATCTTTCATAGCAACATAGCCTACTTCTTCATCATTACTTTCAGATCTAGTATCAATTTCTTCTTCAACAATATAAAAAGATTTCTTAGCTTTTGTCTTGTGGTCGTTATTCTTCTTGAAGTCTCAGTCATCACTTCTTTCTTTGTACTTGCTTTCTTTCCTTTCATCCTTGTCTTCTTTGTCAGGATACCTAGCAACAATATGACCAACCTTGTTGCATGAAAAACAAATTATGTAACTTTACCTTAGTACTTGCCTTTGCCTCTTCTAAATCTCCTAGCAATCAATGCTTCAAGTTCATCAAGTTCATCATCAGAAGTATCACTACCACTTTTCACATGTTTTTCCTTTCCTTTCTTGCTAAGAATCAGTTGTGATTTAAAAGAAGATTCAATAGTAGCAAGAGTGTAATTATCAAAATTAGACATCTTAAAAGTTGTAAGCCTACCAATTACACCTTCCAGAGTTAGGTCATTACCTGGAGTACATCTCAATTCTTGAATTGCATAAACCATAATAGCCTAAATAGGAAGTAGAGTTCTAAATACCTTGTTGATTACTATTTCATCCTCAATATTTCATTTAGCTCCTTTAATAGCATTGACAACTTCTTTGATTCTTGTGCAGTACTGTACTATGTTCTCACCTTTTGTCATTCTCATTTCATCAAACTTACCTCTCAAACTTTTTTATTTGGCTCTTAAAACAGTATCATCTCCTCCATAGGTAGTCTTCAATTTATCCCACATTTCCTTTGAATTCTTACACTCTTTTAAGTCATCAAAATCAGCATAGGTTAGGGTTGAAGCAATCTCCAACATTGATTGATTATGTTCTCACTTTTCTTTCAGTTGTTGAGCAGTCGGAGGGACTGTTGTTATGTCCACATATGTATTGTCCAAAAAATCCAATGCAACATCACCAATACTAGCTATTTGTAGCCTCATCAACTTTTTCCATGCATGAAAATTTTCCTTGTTCAACTTTGGTACCTTCCTTTTGTATGCCGTGATCTTTAGCTTTGAGTACCTTCTAACTTCTCTCTGCAGGCACCAATGCTCTGATACCAATGGTTGGAATATTTTGAATAATGGGGGTGGTGGGGTGAATCAATTATCCAAGGTCTAAATGTACCAATTGAACAAAACAACACTTAAACAATTTTAGACTTAACTTTTCATAGCTCAGTCTCTACTATAAACTTTCAGTAACATTAGCTAGTTGTCCATTGTTCTAAAATAGTAGACTTGCAAAATGTAAACTTTAATTAGTGAAACATCATAATAACATCCACATAAATTTGATATTAGGATTTAACATGGAAACCCAATTTCGGAGAAACCACTAGCAACATGTCACCAATTTTCACTCTTCTAAAGTGAGCTTTATTAGGAGCCAACCCTATTAAAGGTTACAATATACACTATTAAATGTAAGCTTGTTAAAGGATTTAATCACCTTGTTAGGAGTGGTCTTGTTAAAGGACTTCAGAACATTCCATTAGAGTGTTACCTAGTTAAATGATTTACATAGACTGTTAGGTCCTTATGACTGTTAGGTCAACCTTGATTAAAGGATTTCAAATACTGTCCACAATGGTTATAAAGTAACAACGGGTTTGATCTGTTAAGTACAACTTACTTTGCATGTATAGATCTTTGTTCAACTCTCATGTACTAACTCACTATTTGGCCTCCATTGTCATCTCCATCTCATTTTTTCTTGGCAACCCTTCAAGCAATCACCCTTTGCTTCTTAACTCAATTAAGCCTTTTGCTTAGATTCACTAGTCAACAACATTAGTAACAACTCCAACTCTTTGGAACTTTATGTGCAAAGTCTCTCTGCACACACACGTACACACACACACACACACACACACATAAAGTTTGCCTATGTACCTCCTTAAATAGGTAATTATGATATTTTGCTTCTTAATCAACACTGAAGATCTTAGGCTTTAGGATTTGATCCACTAGATTCAATGTATCTAATCACAATTATTTTTATCTCTTCTTTATTATAAACTTCTCTTGGAATCCATCTCTTAGGTTGTTACCTAATAATCTCCTAGAATTAAATGATCCAATTCATTGATCCTTATCTTCAACACGCTTTCCATATCCCAAGAAATCAACTTAGTTGGCTAGAAATTACGATTCCTCACAAATAGTTAAAATGTTGTTCCTCGGCCAACACTGTATTCTAATACTCGATCATCACTAAAATACTTGGTCACTATTAAACTTCTCTCTTGAGACATACACTGTCACTTAGTTGATACTGATGCTCAGCCTACACTGAATTTTCTCAACACATACTATGGCTCAATTAACACTATCATCACTCTGCATATTCATTGAAATTCTTTAGTCTTCTACTCTGTTACTCAGTTAGGCCTACACATTTGATCTATCTTTGTTCACACTTTCAAGTCTTGAACACTACTGTCTTCCTCTTTCAACATGATTAAAACAATCACTTTATCTTATAAAAGTCCAACTCATAAAATGTCCCTTTGTAGTTTCCTCTCCATAACTCAAACTTTCCTCTAGGTTCTTTTGTTACGAGAAGCTTCTCAAATCCTCTTCATCAATCAAATAGATATGACACTTACATCGAATAACAAAATCTATCACCAATAGATTTGACATCAATGACAACAGAAGAATTATTCCAATTGTAGTTTCCAACAATATGCTCATGCTTCGTACCTTTGAGAAACACCTTTCCATCAACACAACATATTCTAACAGCACTACATACCTTTTCTTGTTTCTCCTTCAACGATTTCAACTTATGTTTCACTCCATCCTTTATCAGAGTGTAGGTATTTTTCTTGCCCATCATTACAAGATTCTTGTCAAACTGCCATGACCTACCCAATAACATATGACATATGTCCATAGGTATGATGTCACAAAGTACCTCATTCTAGTAGGTTTCAATCCTAAACTTCACTAGGTACCACTAATTGACCATGACCTTGTGGTCATCCTGTACCTAGGCAATACTGTATGGATGCGAGTATTTCTATCTCTTGAGATTTAACTTCATGACCATATTTTATGACACTAGATTGTCAATACTTCCACCATCAATGATCATGTCACAACACTTATCTTCACATTTGCACCTAGTATGAAACAAACTCCTCCTTTGATTAGGTCCATTCTCACCACTTAGTAAGCCTCTTCGATTAACTAGGACTTCTTCTCTTTCAACATCTTCAGAATGGGATGATTTGGCATCTTCATCAACATGCACAACTCTATCCTAGCCTTATGTTCTTTGATCTGTCCTTCTTGGCATTGGGAACATTCAAATTCTCTATGCCCTTCTTCTCTGTAGTGGAAACATTTTCCACGAAAACCTCCTCTTCTAGATCCTTGCCCTCTGCCTATTCCTCTTTGATCTCTATTGTTTTGACCATGGAAACGATTGGAAATTTTTCCCCTCTAGTTTTGACTGCTATTGCCAACCTCATCCTTGTTCTTCTGATCATCATTTTGGCCGCCATAAGATCGTCCACACTATCTTCCACTATGAACTCTACCACTATTTTTGTTATCAAACTTTTTGCTCAACTTCTCCTCAATTCTTAGGGAAAACAAGTACACCTCCTCAATTCTGGTCATTCGAACTAGACTTGGCTCCTCCTGAATGCTTGGCCTTAACCCATTAAGATAATGAACAACTTTCTCCTTATCATCCTTCACATGTCTGGTTCTAATGATAATTCCATAGAACTCTTCAGTATACTCTTGAACAAATCTTCTTGCTTGCTTCAACCCTTGCATTTTCTTTAGTAGATCAAGCTCATAATCCACGGGAATGAATTTTCACTTCAATTTAGCTATTATCCGGTCTCATCTAGTGATTTTTTCCTTTCCTCTTCTATTTTGCTTCAACTGAATCTCCTACCACTAGATCTTCACACGTCCCTTCAATTTTTTCTTCACACACGTGACCCTATCAAGATCCTTAATATCTTCATACTCAAAGTATTCCTCCAATTCATTGATCCAATCAATCACCTCCTTTGGGTTAAGATTTCTCAAAAATTGTGGGAACCTCAAACTTAGGTCTTTTTCCAATCTTGGAGATGCCCTTAAAAAGTCTTTCTTCTTTTGGGTTCAAAATCGCCTCTACTTCAACATTTTCTTCTTCTTCCTCCTCATCCTCACTTTCATCTCTTACAACAAGGTTTATTTCTCTACGCATTTTTTCTTCCAATGCTTGCATCTATCTTTGGGGGGCTCTAAAACCCTCAGGTGTAATACCTACAACTCTTCCACCACGCTCTCTTCATGGAGGCATTTTCGTGCTTCCACTGAAAACCTAATGCAAACTACCTCATAATTGATGATATGTCTACATGTTCAACCCATACCATGGTCTTGGTGCGACTACCTCACAGTCAATGATCTATTTACACACTCAAGAAATCATGCTCCAATACCACTTGATGAAGGGTGCTCCCCTTAATACCATACACACATAACAAAAACAAAGAAATACCAACAATTGGTGAGAACAAAATATGGGCTTCTTATTATCGCTACTAATATAGAACTCAAAATTTTGAAATACAATATGCAAACCCACATGAGCACCTTCCTTATAATAATTTGCAACATAGAGATGTGAGCTATCACCCAGAGTTGTCCTAGACAATATACAAGCATTCCTTATATAGGCATTTATACACTACTCGGGAAGTTTCTAGATATTAAACTCTAACCCTTGAAATTGACTAACTCTAAAATTACATATAGAGTTGGCCCGTAAACCTTTGACACTTATTTTGGAAATTTTGGTTGGCCAATCTTCGGAAGGCTATAAATTTCAAACCGTTTCTCCGATTGGCTATGATAACCACTTTTCAAAATCCTCAATTCCTGATCTGTAGGGGCCAACTCACTCAACCTCTAGTCAACCCCATTTTGGAGCCCATTCGAGGCCTATAAGGTCTTCAACGGTGAACTTGAAGTTTTTATACCAAAATTGTACACCAAAAATCCATAATAAATCCATAAATACTCATGATATGACACCGAGTCCCAATTGTTAGGCTAATATATCCAACATGAACATCCACCTTTGAAATTAGGACATTCCAAACTCGTATGACTGACTTACTAAGTAGAAGGCTTCCAAAAATAACAGTTGTGCATTGAGACAACTCTTATTCAAAAAACAAAAGGAAATATTTTTGGGTGATGCATTATTGCTCTTACACTTATGATGCTCTTGCATCATACTTCTTCTTTATGTGAATGACCTTATCCTTATTGCTAAAACTGCCCAAGGTTTGAGGGAGCATTTGAATAACTTAGAAGCATTTTGCTTGGAAGTAGGGATGGAGGTAAACACCTCGAAGACTAAAGTCAGGATATTTTCTTTGAAAAAGGAAAAGCAACAACATACATTCATATTTGATAGAATAGGTGTAGGGAAATAGAGCTATGGGATTGAAAGACGAGAAAGACCCTCTCTGGTCTTCTTTTGGTGGTCCTAGTAATTTTGCATGGATGTGAAGTTTGGGGAAGCAACATTTCAAACCACAAATGGTGGCAAACAAAGAGGATACAAAAACACTTTATTACTACTAACCTCAAAGTCAAATCAACAGTTCCTTACGAGATTCTTTTATAGGAGGTAGGCATGTTCGCGATGGAGGCCTCGACAATTATTTGCCTACTAAGCTACTTAAAGAAAGTGGGAGATATGCATAAGCAACACTGCCCCAAAATGGCAATTGACGAAGAGTTAGAGCAAAGGATAAAAACGTGGAAGAAGCAAAACAACAAGTGGCTAAACAAATAGAACATCAATTCCCAAGAGTGCCTAGACACTAATATAGAGATAAAATGGGTGTTAGAGAAGTTTAGGAGTGCCATGTGGACAAATTAGATAGGTGAAAAAAAAAACTACTACATCAAAGAATTTAATCCTACATGAGAACACGGGGATAAATAATATTTAGGATCCACAATTAAAGGAAAGACAAAAATCTTAATTGCTCAAGTGAGAACCAACTCTTATCATTTACCTTGTGAAACAGGTAGATGAAAGGTTCCTAAAGAAGGGTGGGAAAAATGGATACGTACATTTTGCAACAAAGGTGTGGTGAAAACAAAATGACATTTTATCGAAGAATGTATCGCTTATGAAGATATTCACACCAATACAAGGATATATTATGGGTGAACAATATAAAAGAAGTTTTTGATAAGATGAGAATTCACAAGGCAACTATCTTCTTAATACAGATCCACAATAAAAGAAAAAGAGACAATCTGAAAAAACTACAACAACTAGAGTGATCGATCCTTAGCGTGGTCTCTCATCCTTAGTATGACCCCTCATACCGTTTGGTCTGTGAACGTCATTAAAACTTTTCATCCATTATATAAAAAATTTGTCTATCAAAAAAATATTAAACAAGCCAAGAATTTCTAACAAGGTCACCCATTCCACACGGAAAACAGGTAAAGGATAAACTATTTAGTTTGCCCTACCGTAATAGTTTGCCCTTTATCCGTTTCCTTGCACACGTGGCCTCACGAGAGGACCTAAAAATTTATCCATGGGCAACGATGAATTCGCGATGTTTTTCCCGTTGTATGTTATGCAATTCCTGAAATATAGTGCAAATTTGCAACGAGATGAAATGTGCAGATTCAACCGAAAGTGTTTGATGTGCATTGCGTAGAAATCAGAGTGCATGTACGCCGTCCCATATCTGACATGGTAATTGGTGACAACACATTTTGCAATGAAATGTACCCCACAGTAAATTCAAGTTCCAATGAAATGCAATATCAGAGATAGATAGATAGATAAAATTTTAACGTCTACGAGGCTAAAAATAGCCTATGAGACAGCAAGACAACTCAAACAGACTTAAGTAGCGCTGTTGGCCTCTTGTGTAGAGTTCGATGCATTTCTCAGTTCACTGAAAGAGAGGAGTGGGAGGCGCAAGTTGCAAAACATGGCTCGTGTAGTCAAATACGTGTCATTTAGCCCAGAAAATTGACAAGCCGCTGTTAAAGAAAAAAGCCACAGTGAATTGATTTGCATCCACCGATCAATTTCGGAAAAAAGGGCTTGACATAAACATTGAATGTATTTATCACCCAGTGCGTTCCGACCAAATTTAACTGCTCTGTAGATGGAAACCTTGTCTGTCTCCATTACGCAGTCAGTTTTTGAGACTTGTTTACGGTTTTTATAGATTTAAATGGGTTCGAATTGACTTTTTTCCTGCACGAAGGCGATACTGAATTATTTGTAAACTGATAGGAAGGAAAAGGACAAGAGATCCTCAAGAGTGTAGCGAGTAACCAATGAAGTCTGTGGATCCATGGCAACCCCACGAGCCTGATTTCAACAGTTGTTTAGTGCGACCATATCCTTGGTTTGAAGGGTGGTTTTACAGGATTCTGGATCCCCAGAGTGGTTTCAGCATTGCATTGATTATTGCAACCAATTATGTCACTTCAGAGAGCCATGCTACTCTTCTCTTCTGCAATCCAGGAGAAAATTCAAACTCTGATGGAAGCATACAAAATGAGATTACTCACATGGTCTATGAGCTTACCAAGGTGCACGTATTTTATTTTCTTATCTTGAGATGTTTCTCTTCTAAGAGACAAAATTGTGTGAATAAAGTTCTGCGCTCCTTGCGGTTTCTGGCCATGTTAACTAGTCTATGCTTCTTAGCAAATAGCTTTTTGGTGCTTTTACTTGATTTGATAAGCTAGAATCATGACCTTAAAGATTTCTTTTTGCTACATTTTGTGAATTAAAAAGGAATTGTAGCTTTTAACTACTGATAAATGGATATAATTTGTAAAACGTCAGAGATAATAAGAAACAGGCTGAAAATGAGGCTCAATACAAGCATATCCGTGGAGAAGCCTAAAAAAGGAAAAGAAACCAATATGAGTAAGTTTCAAAATGCTCGCATCACTATTCAGCCATTTACATGCAACTCTGATGTAACAGGTTTGTTGTTACTTGGACCTTCCTAAACTCAGGAAACATGCAAAATGAGTTGAACAAATAAAAACATGATTGCAACTCAATGGAAACTTCATATATCAGCCTGCAATTCTCTCTTTGAATTCGTTGGAGGGTAGAATTTGAGCCAGAGCAACCATTCTAAATGACTTTCAGTTGTTTACTTTTAACCAAAGTAATGGGAATCAGAATCGGATTGGAATAGGCAATTGGCAAGGCCGAATTGAATCGCGAATTGGCCAAGAATCGGCAAATTAAAAAAACCCTTGAAATTTAGAGATTTTAACAGTTTAAAACTTATTTCTTACTCCCTTTATTGAATATAACTTAAACACACTATAACATCATCAAATAGAAATTAATATACATAAACATGGAACATAAACGATAAATCCATCACATGTAAAATGTAAATTGTAGGCTGTAGCTGAAGTAAAAAGAAATCATAGGATCATAATGATTCAAATTATAGAATGTATGAAAGATGAAGATCCATAAGACATCAAATCATAAATGTATGTAAGAATCTAAGATGAAGATCCATGAAACATATGTATGTAAGATGAAGATCCATGAAGATCCATGAAACGTATGTATGTAAGAATCTAAGATGAAGATCCATAAGATATCAAATCATAAATCTATATAAGAATCTAAAATTAAGATCCTCTATTCTACTCATGGTAAACAATTAGAAGGCCCTTTATGGTTAAAACAAAGAGGAAAGGCAAAAAAAAATATTAAAAAAACATGTGTTTTTAATATTTATTAAAAAAATGTCTTCACTTTTGGTTGCCTGCGCCGATTCATCCGGTTGATTCATGCGATTCATGACAAAAAATCAGTGATTTGATTCACTGGCTCTAAAAAAATCGCCAAGCATGAATCAAATCGCCAAACTAGCGATTGTGGTGATTTTTTGGTGATTCTCGGAACTATGATTTTAACAACACGATTTGTGGGTTTCATCATATAATCTTCTTGGAAGCGGAGGAGAGCGGTACTAATCATTGCTCTTCAAGACAAACTTTAAGAAACTGTCCCTTTTAGTCTTCTGGGTTCTTTAACACTTTCTAGGCTAATAGTAAAGGAAATTGATCTTTCAGTTGCATCTGTTTATAGATCACTCCTCCCCATTTAGGGAGCTTTTCGTCCCCAAAAGCTTAGGAACTCATCAAGTGAGGACATTTCTGCCAACATCCTCTTTTGGAAATTGATTTGCCTTGCTCAGAAACTGCCTTTCAATCCAATTAGTCGTAGTTAGGTTAGTAAGGGTAAAGAAATTGAAATTGACGAAGTGTGTCATCGAAGCTGTTCAAGGAATGTGAGTGTTTCAGGAACACCTATTTCAAACAATCTATTTCAATGCTCTTCTAGCCTCTTGAAAAAACATGCATAGGGTTCATTGGCCCAAAAAAATTATTTTTGCAATATAGCTCCATTTAGTCAGTCAGGAGGAATAGGATTACCTCTAACTGATTGAAGAAGCTGGTGGCTATGGATAGTGTCTCACAGTTTCAGGGTAAACAGATGACCAAGTATTGTCAGACTGCAGCTGAATGTCAGGATGTTGATCCTGAAGATACGGCACAGGTCAATGATGAGGAGGCATATGATGTATTGCTTGGGCTTCCATTGGATCAGGATGAGAAGCATGCCATTGTGGCAGTGACTCAGACTTTTCCTTCAGACTTTTCCTTTGATGTAGTGTGTTAGCAAAAAATGTGGAGTCAGAAACTGGAGTTCTAGGTTCCAATAAGTTTCAGTTGCTGTACTCTTACACCTCAGACTTAATCCTACTCAGGAAGGCAGGGAATCAGATTCAGATGATTGATACAAATAACATGCACAATACATGATTGAGACCCAAAAGTTCTTATATTGATTGCATTCATATGGTGTATCATATACAGTCACTCTTATATCTACTTATACATTCATATTATATATCTTCCTTCACTCTCTCTCTCTCTCTCTCTCTCTCTCTCTATTCACTCTACTGCTGGTGAATGTACCTCACAATATATTTATAGCTACAAGGTAGGATATCATGCATATGTAGTGACCCTAGCTCATATGCTATGTTTTAATTCTTGTGCTTTTCAACCTTGATGCAGTTAGATACGACACGATTCCCAGAAGTCTGCCTGGCTGTCACGATTTCCAGAAGTCTGTGTGGCTGCCCTGCTCCTGCCAACATTATCTCCCTTCTAAACTTTGACATGTCCTCAAGACAACCTTGTTTTGGTGGAAGGATATCCTCGTATATCTTCTGGAGGCTCTTAATATTATCACCCACTGAGTTGTGCCCAAAACTAGCTGGTGAATGTGGATTTGGAGCTGCAACAGCTTTTGTTTTTATATCTAGAATTGTGGTGGGAATTCAGAGGGTCTGGGAGAAGTGTTGGGCATCCTCGAGTGTGCTAGTGATATGTTCAGTTATAGACTAGCAACTTCTCACAGCTGATGAAACCTTTGCCAAGTCTTGTCCCACTCTTCTAGGTGCTGGTATTGACCACTCAAGGTTTCAATGTCTGTCCGAGCTTTCCCATCTAGATCCATTAGTACATTGTGCTTAGTGATTTTGGTGATGATCTTAAACTCCAAGGTATCTATCTGAGTTTTGAGTGGGGTTACCACTGTTGACATTTTGTTGCCGGACTTTCAGTTTCCCCCTTTTAAGCTTCCTGCTTGGGTCAAGTTAATGCAAATATTCAAGAACAAGTCTGGGTTGCCCCTTAGGAGGCTTTCTTCTCATCCATTCTCATTTTCCCTTAAGCTTGCGGGATTTCAGAAATTCCCTGCTCCGCCTTCTCCCCTGTCCCTTCCATGTGGAAATCATGCCAATCAATTGAGTCTTGGTCATTAAGTGACTTAGGATTGGGTGGGATGGTTGTAGAGCGTCTTCCCTTGATGAGAAGAAAGCCAAAATCAAGTTGGATCATTAAGTTGTGCTCAAATATGCTTATACCGAGATTTCACCTTTTTGCTTACTCCTCCGCCAGAAGCGAAGCTCGTTTAGTGAGTTTCTGACACAGAAAGAAAGACAGCCTTCAGAAGCAAAGGAAGTGAAGGAATTTGAAGCAAAGATGTTAAAAACACGTATCTAAGGCAATGGAGTCCCTAGTTGTTCCCAGGAATGAAAAATAACTTAGTCTTAAGACTGAGTTGGAAATCCACCTCTGTGACTACGCCCCCGTAGGAGGAGTAGCTCAGAACCTAATTTGCTGACAGAGGAGATGCAATTCCATTTTTGGTGATGTGGATGAAGATCATGCCTATAGGGATCCATCTAGTGATGCTTGAAGATAAGCAAGTCCCCAAAGCTTCCTAAAGTTCAAGAAATGCAGAGTGTTGAACGTCTTTAGAAATAGGCTACTTCAGGTGCGCTGCGAAGTTGTTTATACCATTTTCCAAAAGCATGAAGATGGGTCCACTCTATAGAGCAATTGGCTAGAATTCATGTTTTGGAGGCGCTTGGAGAGATTCTGAACCAAAAGGAAATATTTATGAAGAGCATTGAAGCTAAAATGACAAGATTTTCCCTTTGTTGGAAAAACACCTCTGCGAGTGCGACTCCGAGTAGTGGAGCACCCTAGTAGGCACTTTTCCGAAAGTGCAAATCTTGCTTGATTCACGAGCTGGTCGTATGAAATGTTGCATTCTGAAAATGTTTGAAGGGATTCTAAGTAAGAATGCACCATTGTTGGAGTGTGTTGAAGTCAAAATTGTCTATTTTGGGAATTGGCCATTTTAAGTGCGCAAAGGCTCTTAGAGTAGTTGCGAACCCCATTTTCTGAAAAAGGAGTATTCGAAGAAGTTTAAAGAATGCATTTGAACATTTTACTTCCTGGAGATGTTTAGAGGAGTCCTATGCCAAAAAGCCATGCAGAAAGATAAAATTCAAGAAAGTACCAACATTGTCGGAGTTTCACCTTGGTGACTACTCCACCTCCGAAAGTGCACCCCAGATACTACTTTTCCAAATTGCAAGTAAGATATGCTTATTGAGTAGCGGCTTAAGTGAAATAAGAGAATTTTCGTTCGGAGATGCTTGTGTGGTGCTACTCCAAGGGAAAAGTGCCTTAAGTATAAAGCATTTGAGGAAAAGGTGAAAATATGCTTCCCTAGTTTCGGAAAAGCACCCCGTGGGCTACTTTGACGGGCCATGTTAGAGCGCGATTTGTGGTAGCGACTATGCTACAAAATGGGATATTCTTTTGGAAGATGCCACTATTATGCTTCCTAAAGACGCTCAAGAGAGTAAAATGGCTAAGTACAAGGGATTTCGAAAAAATGGAAAATGAAGTTCTCCATAGTTGGAATTGAAGCTTGATTGCTGCGATCCCAAAAGAGGCAAAATGACAAGTTTTTCAAGTTGCCGGGAAAGCAATGAAGTGCTTCGCCTTCAAAATAACTAAAAAGGAGTGTTACAAAAAGAAGAGAGAAAGGCCTCTCCTCGACCTAGCTTAATAAAGTTTATTTCTCTTCAAGTCGAATTCTCACATCAAAGGCTACTTCTCTGAAAGCTAGTATAAAGAAGGGGAATTGGAAAAGTCCATTCTCCGCTACGCCAAAGCTCAAAGCCTAAATCTTATAAGATATACTGTACGACCTCCTATTAAAGCCAAATTTAATACAAATGATGTCCAAAGGAGCCGTTATCCAACCAAATTAATTGCAAAATTGATCATTGCACCATTAAAGGAGAAATCTGAGTTAATGGGCTTCTCTTCACTCATGTGATGCGGGAAATTCCATGCCCAACATTCAAATTCAAATTCAATAAGATCAGATTATTGGTGAGTTCACTTCTTCATCTTGCAACGGGCACAATTTCATGATAAGTGAGAATTTCTCTTGATCCGTGTGTTATATAGAAAATGGCAAGAAGAATTGGTGGTATTGATCATATGCTTGTGCTTGAGAGTGAGCTGAAGAATTACACAGACACGTCTTTTAGATTTTACAGCCTTAGAGACTTGCATAGGAGATTGAACTCTCAACCTATTCATCCTATAACTCAGAAACTTAAAGAGACTGGGTTGGTGGAAGCCATTGGGTTCCCCATGGCAGTTCAAGTTCCATAATTAGTTCAAGAGTACAGTGTAAGATATGATGCAAAAAAAAAACAAATCAAGATGCCTAACAACTTTGTCTTGCTCACATTCGATAGAGGTCTTATATAGAGCGCATTTGGGATTCCAGACAAAGCTGAGTACTATGATATTGATTTTAGGTCATTTGCCTCCATGTATAATGAAAAGAAGACCTTGAGGCGAGGAGATATACTGGCAACCTGGTTCCAACCACCGAAGAGCAAGAAGAGTAAGGTTTTAGAGATTCCATTCAGAACTAGTCTAAAGCAGGAGATATTTGATATTCTAGCCTTGCTGCTAAGGTTAAAAGGTTATTTAAGAGGTCTTGAATTTCATTGAGCACCATTTCTTTTTGGTGCAGGCGATCTGTGCGGATGGACAATACATTGATTGGGCCCAAATTATTTGTGATAAATTCACCAGTTGGATGAATCAGGCCAAGGCATTTAAGCAATTTTATATGTCTTCTTATCTTATATATGTTTTGGCAACATATCACCGGTGGCCTGGCTTGCCATTTATTGAAGATTTTGATGAGACCACAAAGGTGTATGACTTCTACCTTTGCTTGCAGTTGGAGAAGAGTTATGAGGAACTTGTCAAGGTTAACTATGCCTTTACCACGATGAGGCTGTGCAGAGAGCTTCAAGGGTGTCCAGAAAGAAGATTTTCACCTCGAGCTATTTTAGTGGTCACTCACTTTGGATGTCATCCAATTTCCAGCTTTCTCCTAAATCAGAATCGGTGAATTCAATGGATTCCCATGGAGACTACCAAGGTATCCTGAAGATAAGATAGTGTTATTGAATTATGTAGACAAGTGCTATATTTTAGTACCTTGTGTTTAGTAGTTAAGAAAGTGGGAATCCCTTTCCCAATTGTTATAGGAGCATATTCATGTACATCTAGATCGGATGCAAAGAATCTGATCAAGGCCTTTGAGGGTAAATATAAATTGAAGGATTATGAAGTCATAAGGCCTCGGTTTGATCTTGTTGATTATGTGAAGGATAATTTACAACTTGGCTCTAGTTACAAGCATGTACTAGATATAGAAGACTACTGAGCTGATTGTTACACAGAGATTCAAACCTGGGAGGAGTTCTGGACGAGGCTCATAGTTGAGCAAGTTAAGTTGTATAAGGTGAACATTGATGTTAGTGATGTTGAAGACGATGGATCATATTTTAGGTCCGCTACTTATGAAAAAGAAATCAAAGACAAATCTATTTTGTCTACTCCACCAGAGGACCTAGTAATTGACAAGATGGAGATCCTAATGGATGGAATTATAAAGAGGACTGATAAGTGGGTAGAATGGACATGGGCTAGAAGAAAGAGGATGGGTGCTACTGGTTCATCTGCAAGCGTATTTGGAGGAGCTCAAATAGCGTTAGCACCCGCTTCCATCACTATTGCTACTATATCCCCTTGTATGGGTCCTTCTTAGTTAGTTGGTGGAGGAGGAGACCAACCTCCAAAAAAGAACATTCAAGTAATTCCTACCTATGGAGGAGGTTCTTTGCCAGATATTGGTAATGTTGGTGACACAGAGGCAGAGAAGGAGAAAGAAAAGGAAAAGGAGCAATTAGTAGCCAAAGACTCCCCGACTATTCCAGTGATCAATCTTGATGGAGATAGTAACCAACCCAACAACGGCCCAGATGGAGGCAATCAGGCTCAAGTGACTCCTCAGCAACAACAAGAAGGAGGTGCTGATCAGGCTAATCCTCCTGTACATTCTGTGACTAAAACAATTACTTTTCCATTTTCTAGCAGGAAGGAGATTCCTCCAGTTGCGAGGAAGTTGTTTGATCCCTCAACACTACAGTCTGCATTGAATGTCCTCACAACTGACTCTTGGTTGGAGGTTACCATTAAGAGGAAGAAGAGAAGAATGGAGGACAGTGCACCTTGTAAAAATTTGATTGCCCAGGTGATGCAACCACAACCAACATCTCAGAAGGCTAAGAAGCAGAAGACATTAGCAACTCTGGCTACTGATGTCAATACAGGGCATATGGTGATGGAAATTACTGAGCCTCAGTGGGAGGGGAGAATTGAAGAGCTAGCCCCAGGTGACTTCCAAGTGAAGACACATGATATGGGACATTCAATGCATGACACCATGCTGAATGTATGGAACTAAGGTAATGTTATGATCGAGGATAGGTCGAAGGAGATGATGATGGCTAAGGCAACCTTGAGGGCCTCAAATAAGGTGCTTACTGATTATATTAGAGCAATGCTTAGGCCCCTTGCCATTGCTCTAGCCGATAGTGCTAACCCGAGCACTTTTGATCCTATTGTGGAGAACAAAAATTTGCTCATGAAGTTGCAACAGGAGAGACATTTTGGGCAAATTGGGCTAGTGTGGATAGAGGATTTGAAGATTTGAGGCCCTCCCCTCATTGAGAATCTAGCAATCTGATTTTGGATGCGGCAAAGTTGAGAGAGACTATATCTACTCACCAAATCTCAATGCAAACAGAGTTGAAGAAGTTAACAAAAGAATTGGTACTGCTCAAAGAAGTGGTTGATACGAAAACTGATGTTGCCATTAGTCTTGGGATCCTTAGAACTGGTAAAGAGCCATTACGCCACTGGAAGAAATCAGTGGAATTCAAGGAGAGCTTGGTGAAGTTCGAGCAAGAATTGAAGAGTGTGAATGATGATGTGAAGAAAGTGATTGAGAAAATCTACATGTATTTCAAGGTCTACACATCAAATCCCAAGTGGCTCCAAATAAGCAATTGGTTGACATCTAGCACATGAAGGCCAAGTTCCTAGAATTCATAGAAGAATCTACCAGCTCAGCCAACTATCAAGATTCAAAGATCTAGGAGTTCACTGTTATTGACAGTACCTTGAAGATGGCATCAAACAAGCTCCAATCCAAGGTCTCCACAATAGAGGAATTGATAGAAGACCATGACTATTGGGTAGTTAGAGCTGACCACGTGTTCGTCCCAGGTGTCAAGGAGCTAAGGACAGTTGTTGATGGTATGAAGGCTCATAAGGCGAAGTCTATAACGCCCAAGAAGAAGAATTGATTGATAGGGCGAAAAGCGTTACCAAGCCTCTCATGATACTTCTTCAGTTTAATTCTTGGCAAGTGTCACTCTCCCTTCTCTCTCTTTCCATCCATTGTAGCCATTTATGTCAATTCTCCTCACATGCATACTTTTGTAACGGATGACTATTGTTATACCTAATTTTGGCTATGCCTCTTTGAATGCTTTGAAATGTAATCATGGATGTAACCAGCCAGACTCTAAAGAGGGCCTATAAACATAATTTTGAAAGATGAATAAAGGATCGACAAACTTTTGTTGTGAAATAGCTTTGTAGCTGGGAGTACCGAATTTACTGTGATTGTTTGTCGTTCATTTAGCTTTGCTTACTTGGAATTGAAAGACAGTTGGATACAAAGTTGTTGATATCTCATTGATTTGGGTGTTGGTGTAGTGTTAGCTGTATAAGCATTCTGAGTGTTGCCTTTACATGTTTAGTTATGTTTCTTTTCCTAAGCTGCATTGCATTTCATAGTTGGTTGCATGTTCATTCTAGTAATTGGAAGTGGGTTTGTTTAATGAGAAACTGGCTAAGTTAGGGGCAATCTAAGAGTTGCTGTAACCAGGCAGGGTGATCTGAGTGTCACTATATCATTGACTCTTATTCCATTTTCTTGTTGCTGTTGCATCTAGTAGTGTAGTTTTGCATTTGGTATTCTAGGATTTGAGCATAAGTAATCTAGGAGATTGCTGTTGGGTGATCTTGACTAGTCAGAGAGCCACTTGAGCTTATGAATGTTCTTTTCTCACTGTGCACTGCTTGCATTCAATAGTAGTAGCAGTAGGAGTAGAGGTAGAGTAGAAGTTAGAAGTAGTGTAGAAGAGCTGAAAGATAGCTTGTAGCAGCAATAATTGTGGGTGTTGTGGGCTGTCCAAATCCTTCTCTTTGCCTGGCTTGCTTGTGGCTATGAGTGATCCAGTTATTTCCTCTATTGCTCTTTGGTTAAGAGCATACCCCAAAACCCCTGATCTATTAAAGAAAATATTCATTCCAAAACTTTGCACTCAAGGGAGCTGTACCTTTCAAGAGGGCAGTGATATTACCCATACACTGACCCCTTTGTTGGTAGCAGCCTGTTCCTCCACCACATTGGACATTTAAGAGTCAAGGTATAAGCCAAACCATAGGAGGGACAAATTGTTAACCAACACATGTCAAGCAAAAAATGATACATATTTTCTTAGTTTTCTATTTATTTCTATCAATTATAAGGACAACAACATTAGCTACACACTAGTACGAATGTATGATCAACTACCAAAACTTTATGGTTCCTTAACGATAGGGAAGCCTTACTGAAAGTTACGAGTGAGCTATTAGATTACAATTTTAGAACAAAATATCTCATGTAAACTTGCAAATGAAAGCCCCAATGTGCCAACAAACAGTAAGAAAGAGGTCGGATGGTATCAAGTAGCCATCCAAGTAGTCCAACCCATGGGGATTTTACACTACTTGAGGATCTTTCTGTGAAGCTCAAAGATAGAAAATGGACTTGTCATTTCTTCAGTGCATTTCTTCAGTGCTTGGAAGGGGATCAATTGGAGGATCACCTACTACAGTTACATCTAGAAGTGGATCATCTTGAGGACTGTCTACAAAAGCCTTGTTGATATGTGTTTTATGACTCACCAAACAATAGAACAAAATACGAAAGTATGTTATCCTGTCTTGATCAAAATCGTTTGTGTGCTAGGATTGCAAAAGATCACACAATAGACTCCAAGGTTCCTTTCGCGTCAAGCCTTGACAGTGGATGAGCTCATTGGTTGATATTTTCTGAATATCACAAGGGGCCTCACATTTGTTCCCTTTGATTTTAAATCATACTAGGTGGGAGCTATCAAAAGATTTTTCTAGAGTACTTATTTTGGGATTTTCACTGAATATGCAGAAAGCAAAGGGGAAAGGGTTTAGAAGTTCTAGTTTTATTCTAAGCTTAATCAAAATAATAGATGGTACTTTGGTGGACAAATTCTTGAACTCCGCTTTGCTAAGTTATACAACGATTATTCGTGAACTGGTACAATCTTCAAGGGTTATGCAAAAGATTTTCATATCACCACGAACAACATCAGAAAGAATAATACACTTGAGTGATAAAAGATATGCATATGTAGGAATGGGGTTCAGGCCAACTTTGCATGACGACTTACAATTAGTAAACCATCGAAAGCATTACCAAAAGAATTCATCAAAACACCATCATAATTTTCTTTGAAATCGCAACACTTCATCTAACAATCAAATCTAAATGAGGGATTGAGAGAATAAGAAAGCACTAAAACACTTCAAGTATTGTAATGTCCCCATTTTTGCCAGCATTAGAGTTTAAGAGATTAGCATATTATTGTGATCCTCGTAGGCTAATTATTGTGGATAGAGGGTCTTCTGAGGCAGTGGCTTGGTTTGTGAGGGTCTTGTCTTCTCCACAATTCAGTAAGTTACAGGTTGGTCTTTGTTTGGCTCAAATTGGACTTCATTAAGGCTTTGATTTGTGTACTTACTATTTGTGGGAAGTTGGTTGTTGATTGAGATGGACCCTTTCTATTTTTGGAAAGTACATTTGGTCACATGGAGATAATAATAGGTATGACTCCTATTTCAGACAACATATTTAAATGATGAGTATTTTGGGAGTTATTATGTTTTTAGTGGTTAAATTATTATTAAATCATTAAGTGTCCATTTGGATCGCAGATTTGAGCAGCAATTGGAATTCAAAATTCTCAAAAATTCCTAATCCACTGTTTGGGTCTGCAAAATGGGAATTGGAATTCAGGGAAATTGGATTCAGTATCCCCATTTGACCCCCAAAACAAGAATTCCATCTCCCCTCAAAATACTTGTTATTTGGAATTCCCGTTTTAATTCCTATTTTAATTCCCATTTTTTGAAAATGAGGATTTTAACTAAGGGTCCGTTTGGTTGCTGAAATATGATTTAGGAATTGAAATTTAAAATCCTTGATTTGGGATTTTGGAATTTGAAATCCAAATTACGGTTTCTGGAATTTATTTTGGTACTGTTTGGTTCAAACCCAAAAATTAGTGAAATTTGGAATTTGTTACTCCAAGTCTATTTGGTTCAAAATATGAATATATGGTTCAAAAAATGAATATAAAAGTTACAGTGAGAAAGGAGATTCGTATCTCCAATTTGTTCAAGGACCTGTTCATGGTGCTTCCAACTCCACACATGCCAAAAATGTCGATGTTCATTGCAAAATAAAAATGCAAGGAAAAGTTAAAAGAAAGACGAAAGAAATTAGATATGTGCAGTACTAGTTATTTTATTTAATCCAAACATATGAACAGGTGCAACAATAGTGGAAATTTTTGCCCCAATTTAAAAAAATTAAATTTCAAAAATTTGTCCAAAAATAGGTGCCCCAAATGGGCATCTGATGTCAAACACTTGTTGATTTTGATGCCATGGAAAGTGCATTTTTCCTTTAAAAATGATGAAATCGTTCATTTCATGTTTTCGGTTTTTTTGCAAACTCCAAATTCGAATTTGCATGTTGAAGTGGCTTGCTTGTTGATATGTTTGAGTGTTTTGCCAAACACACATTTCTTTTTAGTGTTTCTGCTTGTTTGCTTTCTGTTTTTCTTCATTTTGAAAATATCCAAGTTTGAATGGTTCATTTTCATTGCAAGGTTGAAAATATTCAAGTTTGTTTGAGAATTGTTCAAAGTTGGAGTTTCTTTCTCCTTCAATTTTGGCACACAATCATCATGTAAGTGGACATTTTCTCTCTTACTAATTAATTTCATGCTTATCTTGCTGATTTTATGCATGTTTTAGTTTGAAGCTTTACACTTGTTGATTTTGATGCCATGGAAAGTGCATTTTTCCTTTGAAAATGATGAAATGGTTCATTTTCATGTTTTTGGTTTTTTCCAAACTCCAAATTCAAATTTGCATATTGAAGTAGCTTGCTTGTTGACATGTTTGAATCTTTTGCCAAAGGTACGTTATTCTTTTGTGTTTGTTTTAGTGTTTTGCATGTTTGCATTTCAGTTTTTCTTAATTTTGAAGGAGTTGCAAGTTCTTTCTCAAGAACTTGAACATGTTTCATTTCACTCTTACCTCCCATTTCATGCAAGAGCATCATTTCATTCCATTTCCATCTTTCCGTTTCACAACACATCTCATTTTTTACATGCGATTACATGTATTTCCATCCATCATCCACACATACATGTAATTTCATTTTCCATTTCCATTCTCACTCATCTCATTTTCCGCACCCAATCACATGACATGATTACATGAAAAGTCCTTTATATGTAATTGCATTAGTAGAACCCGTTTTTGACTTAAAGTCACTTTTAAAGGGTCAACAAAATGTCATGTGCATGTTTTCCCTTTTACTTTGACTTCACCTTTCCTCAAAGATGTCTATAAAGTTCACTTCGCCTCAAGGCACATTGCATTCATTCTTTTCAAAAGCGCTTACACTTCACAAGCAAAATACATGTCATTCCACTTCCCTTGTCGTAACGCATTTCATACGCACTTACATGTAAGCTCATTTTCCATCCACATTCGCATGTCATCTCACTTTCCATTCTTCATTACATGTTGCATATGCATGTCATCCACTTTTTGTGCAATGCCATCTTGAAAGCCCAAGTCACATTTTAAAAAGTCAAGAGTTTTCATTTACACGCATTCCCATGTGTTCCACCTTCATGTCTTAAAGCATGTCCATCTCCTTTCATTCTCACTTCATGGTTTCTCTTCCACCTACCATTTTCCATCCTCTATGTATGCATTATGCCTCTTCTTGAGATCATCTCATTGGGTCCTTGAAATATCTAATCCATACTCGAACTTTTATTGCTTATCAAGAATCAACTTTTTATGGCAATATCCTGTGATAATGTGTTCACATTTTGGAATTTTTGCGTTGCAACACAAGCACAAGAGATGCCCTCACCATCAAAATCTAAGGGCAAAATGAAATACTAGATTGATAAAGAGTTGGCTCATACAACTCAATCTCACGTCATGTCAATTCTTGGCAATGTGTTAGATACAAAGATCGGACATGTAGACATGACTGATTTCTCGCAAAAGGGTAAAAGCTCTTATTAGTCATGAAATGAAACGTATCAAGAGAAGTCATATTCACTTGGTGTCTACGTTTCCCATGGCTGCCTTGGAACCAGAATTTGTTCTTGGATGTGAAAAGCGTTTCAGTCCAAAGTCAAAGATGATGAAGGATGTTGATGACAATGTTATTGTAAGCCTTGATCTAGAGGTCTATGAGCAGAAAGTGCCACAGAGTAGAGAATGCATAAATCTAACCAAAGAGTCATCTTTGGAGATATGGAATGAGAATAAGGGAAACTATTAGAAGTATGTGAATCTATATTGGTTGGATTCCAAGAGAAACAACTTCTCGAAATGGCCGAAGACCATTCATAGATCTAATTTCAAGTAGGAGTACAAAGATCTTATTATCCTTCTCAGCAGGATTTGTGGTGTCAAAGATTTCAACGATTTTGAACCATGGATGTATAAGTTCATTTTCTAGTTCATACAAAATAAGGAACATATCTTTTGGGGAAAACTAATCAACACTGCACTCTGTCAATGATTGCTCAATGTAGGGACTTCAGTACCTTTCTACATGAATTCCTACCTTGTTTATATTGTTGCTGCCATGGGATCTTTTTTTGGACTCTCAACCAAAGGAGATCGACTTCAAATTCCAGTTTGTTATTACTATGATCAAATTACTCTGGCTAATAGTAAGTACCATTAGAGAAGAGTTCATGATGCATTCTTTGGGCATTTTTGGTGTCTGTTTGATGAAAATTGTCCATCAAAAGGGTATTTGATGAAGCTTGGGAGAAGGTAAATTAGTATGGTTGTATCTTTATCCAGCTTCCAACCTTTACTTACTTGAGGGTTGGGTACTTTAAAGGAGAGCCATATACCTTACCTAGGTATGCTACTGACAAGATTATTTTAATAGAATTGGCTAGACAACTCATGGAGGTTCAATTTGATTAATATTCTTTGCATAGGCCAGGTTTTGGTATTTCTTCTGCCAAACCCTTGGTAATTGGTAAATTATATGATTAATTCTATACACAAAGCAAAAACTATGGAAGTAGAACTTCAGTTGATCACATTGAAGAAATTCAAAGCCAGATTTGACTTTGATTATAGAGAAATGAATTCTCAAATCAAGAGGGCCTTTACACACCTTCATCCTATCGAAGATGTTTGGATCGACATGCGGACAAAATTGGATATAATGAAAATGGGTTACTACAAATTAACTTTGCAGCAAATCATTGATCTTAACATTCTTGAGATCCCTTCAGATTTTCAAATCGAAGATGATGGCAACGTTCTTGATCCAGAATATATCATCAGGCCGGTTTTGATAGACAATGCCTTTTTCCCATTCAATGGAAGCAAAAGGAAGGTACATCTATCCTTGATAGATTTCAATCCATTTTAGAAAACACCAACTGGTTGAAAATTAAAGGCCTAAAAAGGGTCAATCCGAAATTGGGTTTGGATTGTGGAAGTTTTGGTTCTCCTAGAAGGAAGTTACAATTGGAAATCACAGGTAAAGGTGGTGCTTCTTCTTCCGATGTGAAGAAATCTCTTAAATTCAAGTTGAAGGGTAGAAAGGGACTTAAATCATCTTAGATCCCTGAACAAGTTTAGGAGTCAGTAGAAGAGTCACAGGAAGAATGAGAGGAAGAGTCAAATGAAGAAGATGAAGAAAAAGAAGGGGAAGTTATGATCATATCTCCCTCAAGACTTGCACAAACTCATGAACCATCCATGCAGGAAGTACCTTTTCTGGATGAGATAGATGATGACATGGATTCATTTTCCACTATTTTCACACCTTCCATCCGGACTTCAGAAGTCAATACATTGGCTCTTCCTATATCTTCAACAACTCCTCCCGTTTTAACAAATGAACATCTGGGAAGTGTGTTCGAAGATTTTCCAACTCTCACAAAAGGGCAAGTTTCTTAACTTGATATGTCTCTAGTAGGTTTTGAGTTATTCATGACAAAATCCTCTCATCATGCACCTATGAATTCAGCTGTGCAAACTGAATCTTGCTCACTTACAACGGAGATGCAATTAGGATCAATGCCAATGGTCTTCACTGTACCTGCTTCGACAAATGAAATTTTCAGTTTGCCTGCATGGTTAAGCAGGATCACAATGAAGAGAAGGAAAGTGGTTGTACCCCCAGATAACCTTCCTGTGAAGAAAACTAAGTCCAAATCTTTGAAGGATAAGATTGTTTTAAGGATCTTAGTTGATTTAGAAAAAACCAAGTTTGTAGAGGTTGTTGAGCCATTGGTGGACAAACCTATTAAAGAACTTACCCGTTCTGATTACAAGTTCACCAAGGTAGACATCGGAAAGCAATCACGACTAAGTTGCTTACAAGATGCTCAAGATGCATTTGCCAATGTATCAAAGAGCAAACATGAATTATGGGAAAAGAAAAATCAGTTTAAACATGAGGTTGCTTTCTTAAATGAAGTTATTCGGCAACAATCTTCTCAAAATGTTGTTGTTTTGTCTATGACATCTATGGAGAAAAGGATAGTTGAAGCTACCAAGTCTTGGGTAGGAGAAGTTGTTTTTGAAGGAGTCCAAGTTATTATAGATATGGTTAAAGTCCTTAGGTGTATCAAAGACATGGATGAGATGGAACAAGATTTGATTTCCTCCTTGACTCAAGAAGCTAATGATTTGAAAGGGATTCTTAATGACTGGGACAAGATTGCTAAGTTTGATCTAGATGCTATGGTTTTATGTGACATTCACCCATCCTGTGAAATATTTTTTAGATATCAAGGACTTATGGGCTACAAAGAAGAAACACTGAGAAAACTAATAACAAAGTTGCAGTCAGCCCTTGGAGATTGCCAGGCAATAGAAACAGGGATCACATGTGATTTAGAATAAATGGGATGTCAAATTCTTGATGAACATAGTAATCTGATTGCAGTTGAAAGAATGACTTTAGAATATACAATTAGGGTCAATGCTGATTTAGATTATAAGATTTTCGTTCTCACACAATGAACAAAGTTGCTTCGCATAAATCTTTGGCAAAACACTTGCAAGATTCTTTGGCGGCAAATGCCAAGGTTGTACAATCAACATATGCAGATGCAGTAAGGATAGAGGCAATATCAAAGGCAATGGAGATTTCTGATCTTTCTACAGTGCATGATGTTATCATCAAATTCAAGGCACTAAAGAACAATCTTTAAGATTGTTATTTTGTTTTTGTTTTTGTTTGTAGATCAAAGAGGATGCATTGCATGAAAAGATGTAATTAAATGTAATGCAAGTTGAATGTGCAGTTGTACGTAACCCAATAATTTCTGTTTAGGTTAGACTTGGTCAAAGTTGATTGAGCTGCTCCTACTTTTTCCTCCATCTTTTTCTCAACTCCTTTGCTGATATAAAGGAGTGCCCTCTTATTGTAAAATCATCTTTTATTGTAAAGAGAGCTCTGGAGAAATTGTGCTAGCAAAACTTTCATTGTGTAGCATATGTTATCTTGGGTTCATGTAATCTCGTCTTCTTGGTAATCGAGTGTAAAACAAGTTAAGAAGCAATTGGAGCCGAAGCTTTGATTAGTAGCAATTGTAGAGATATTTAGATTAGAAGTTTTGTCTGTAGCTTTTATCTCTTTCTTGATTCACAAAATAATTAGGATATCTTTACTAGTAGAAGTCTTTATGCCTTATTAGTAAAGCTTATTCATATAGAATTACGACCAAACTTAGAGCCAAATTGGTACACTTTCAGCTAGCTTTTGAGTTAGTGTTGGTTTATCGGTATCATTGTTTTCAGCTTTTAGATAGAAGTGTAGTTAGAGATTTCACCTTGCCCATTACTCGCTCCATGGGTAAGTGGATTCTTTCCTGAAAGTTGAGAGGAAAGAAAAATGGTAACACCCTTTCACAAAATCTCTCAACTTCTTGCTTACCTTGAGTTGATCCAAGGAACAGCGAGAAGGGGGAGCCTTCCTTTTAAGGTAGGAGAGACTCTATCTCACACGTTGTGGCTAGTCATCCTATTTTGCGACTGGATTTTACCCAAAATTGTCGGTTGCAAAATATCCACCCTACAGGTTCCAAAGATGCCCATCTCTACCTTTCTAGGGTGTCACGCACTGTTATTGCTAGTAGCATTGGTTCCACCGAAGGGCTAACTGGAACTTCTTGGTTAATTGTTGTACAATGCTAAAGATAGTTGTCCTCAACCACGACTTGGTTTAAAGGATGTCCTTGACCTTCATTGATGCCTCCATTTGCAATACTTTCCTCGTGATGTTTTTCTTTGCTTCTCTATAGGATGAAATGCTCATTATGTCTTGAGTTTTCCTTAATTTAACCATCAACTCTCTTTTAATGTCAATCTTTGCTATAGTTACCCTTCTCTATTCGGGGGTCTAGGTACATTGCCTTCTTGGCTTGTGCTTTAGTGATTGCCAGTACTTCTTCACTTGACCTCTCAGTGTTTAATAAATTAACTCTAAGCTTGGGACAATTTGTATCCTCATGGTCACTAGGACCACACCACTAGCACAATTGTTGAGGGGTTTTCTCCACTTGGCTATCTTGCAAGACGTGCCGTCATTGATTACAAGCTCCACATTGAATAATTGTCCAACCCTTAGCACTGTATTGTATCCGACTTTGGGTTTTGTTATTACTGTTATTTTTATTATTGCCTATTTCTCCCCATTGGTTATTTTTGTACCTCTCAAATAATGCCATTGTGTTGGCCTGTTGTTGAAAGGTGCCTAGTGGTGTAAATGTCAACGATTGCTAGTCTATGAAGAGTACTTATTCTCATGTTGTATGAGCACTTCTTGATGGAGAGTCCCATCACTTGGGCAACATCGCATAAGGCCTTCTTAAGGCATGTACCTTTTGTATTGCCCTCTTCACAATTCATGCACCAAAATTCTCCCTCGCTTTTATTGATGCTCCCCTTCATGTCTTTAAATTGCTTCATCATATGATACATGTCTTTTTGGAGTGCTTGCACCTTGCTAGACTATTTGCTATTACTACTTCCATCCTAGGAATCATCATCATCTGGTGACTTTTTCTTCTTCATTTTGGACATTTTGCTTTCACTTTCAAGGTCCATAGCCTGGTTGTACCTAGCCTCGTACGATGTTGGAGGAACAACTTTCATTTTCCTTTTGAGGGAGGATTTCAACCCTTCCACAAACCATCACTTCTTTTGGCTGTTTGCTGGTTGATTTTCCATTTTTTTAAGCAACTCCTTTAGTCGTTGGTTGTACGTTCTTACGCTCTTATTCTTCCCTTTGTATTATAAATCTCGACCATGATCTTATTGTCATCTTGAAGCAGTCTAAGTTCGCTCTAAAATGAGTTTTTCAACTCATCCCATGCATTTACCTTTCTCTTGTCCATGTCAGAGAACCAACCATGGCCACTTCACATTGCAGGAAACTACACTACCGATTCATCATGATTAGTCACCTTGTTGGCCAACTAAATTGTCTAACATGTTCAATAGTGTCATACAGGGTACTCCTCGTCCCTTGTGAACTTAGGAGTTTTTGTTTGTTCTCCATTCTTGTGTTCTTTTCCCTTGGTCCAATGTGAACACTAAACTTAGGTATACTGGAACCGAACAAATTGTTTTGATTACTGCACTCTTGCTCTTGTGTCGTCTTGACACCCTTGATCATGTCAATATCTCAATCGGTATTGAGTATCCTTGATTAGTTTGGATATATCATCACCCCCTTCAGTATTGTACACTCTATGACCGTACAATTTGTACCCTTCAACATTGCATTCTCTATTGTCCACTCTATACCCTCTGTACCCTTCTGCACTACCTTAGACATCCTTTAGTTTGTTTCCTTTGGTACCGCCTTCGGAATTTCTTGGCTTCTCTTAGGAAAATTCCTCTCCTTTAGGCTGCCCCTCGACAAGTCTCCATAGTTGTCGCCTTCTTTTTGCTTGTTCATCCAATCTTAAGGCTTTTTGAACAGCCTTGTATTCGTCTTCTTGTCCTCTTTGGATATTGCTTCTATCCTTATTCAAGATATTTGGCATTGATTATTTCTCTCGTAGGAACCTTTTCCTGTGCTGCTTCTTTTCCATTGTATTTCAATCAATGCTTGCAACATGTTTGCAAAGTCTACTAGTAATGCTCTTTCGCCTTCAAACAACTCTTCAAACACGTCTTCATATTCTTGACTGCTACTTGCACCCATGTTGTTTAGTAGTTGGCCCATTATTTTACTCTCGCAAGGTAGCCGCCACCCAGATTTGTTTAGGCAATAGTGCCAAATGTTTTCCCAATAGGGTAAGTTTAGCACATACGAGAATGCAAGTATGTAATGTCCCCTTTCCCAAAAAAAAGTTTAATAATAATATAATTTGAAATATATGATTACATAAAGTATAATCATAATTAAAAAGAATGTATACAATTTGAATTACATCGATAACTTTAAATTAACATTTATATATATACTTTAATAAAAGAAAATTTTATAATAACATTGCTTTGTAAGAGAATTAAATTATAAATTCAATAAATAATAGGAAATAAAATTAAATACGTAAATAAATGATTTATAATACAACATCCTTACCTTGGCGGTTGAGAGTTTCTAGAATCGTTGAGATTAAATATTTAAAAAGATGAAATGGCAATTCATCAATGAGTAAATGATATGGAACTATAGATTAAGGACCAGTTAACATAAATGCTAGTCTAAGAAACAAAACTTAATGAAGGGTCCTGATTTTTAGACCAGACCCGTGTGTGCATAGGGAAACACAGTACATATAGGAGCATTTGATACATATGATAGGGGGGAGCCCATGTACAACATATACAGAGGATGATAGGGACATTATTCAAAGACACAAAATACTGGGAATTAGTAGTTTATTCTATCAAAAAAATCATCGAAAAGAAATTCCATACAACAACAATAGATGGAGGAAAAGTTAGAGCTGGTGAAACATAGATCCCACACTTTACACATCATAAACAGTGAGTAATATTTCTGGTTTTATAGTCTATTAGCACTCCATACGACCTAGTCAGCACGTCACAATCAATAACTATAGTCGGGTCCTTCAGACATCAAAGAAAGAAGTACCTGTACATAGATATACTAATCAAGTAAAATCATCATAAAACTCTCATTTTCAGATTAGCATAATACATAAAATCTATTTATATTTTCAGATTGATCCTTATTATATTGGAAATTATTTTTGGATATGTTGTCCTACATTTTGTCACCACAAAATGTTGGTAACAACATGAAACTTTTTCAAAATAGTTTCACGTTTCTCTAAGCTTGAATTTGATATTCAATTGCTTAATGTTGATCGATCGATCCATTTCAATTCGTATATCAAATCATTTTACTGAAGGCTTTTGTCAATTTTTTTTTGTTTTGCTTTCTGTCGAGCCTTTGCTAGATTTTTGAAGCCTTCATTATCCGTTCATTGCTTTTGAGTTTGCGTTTGTTAGTTTTTAGTCATGTGGTTTTGCTCATGTCATGGCTTTTAGTTTTCTCTTAGATTTTATCTAACCTAGAGTTTAATCGGAGTTGTCAGTCAAGAGATATAGTGGTTTTAGTGTCTCAAAAGTCGACCTTTTTGATGCAACAACACGAATTAAAATATCATGTTATATGTTTAATTTGACATTCACTTTTTGAAAAATATAACTTAAATTCATTTTATGTTATGTTTTTGAGTTACTTTATCTTTTAATTTTTCACTTAAAGTAACTATAGTGTATTTTATGTTATATTTTTAAGTTGAGTTACTTTTTGATTTTTCATTTAAGTGACTATATTAACTATATCGTTCAATTTAATTTTTAGTATTTAAATCAAATGCTCTAGTAAATATTACTTTTTAAATGATATTTACATATTATATTGTTAATATGATATGTAAATATAATTTATGTCCCACTTAAGTAATATTTTAATGAATTTAAATTGACATGTGTTTATTAAATCACTTAAAGTCATCAAAAGTGGACATTTTATGTGTCATTATATGTAAAATCCATCAAAAGTGGACTTTTTACATGTCATTATATATAAAGTTCAACTTGGAAACATAAATCCATCAAAAGTGGACCTTTTCCATGTCTTTGCATATTTAAGTTATCAAAAATGGACTTTTTATATGCAATCACATGTAAAATCCATCAAAAGTGGACATTTTGCATGTCACTACCTATAAAGTTCATTTTGGTGGACCTTTTTGATGTCATTACATCAAGAGTCTATCATAAGTGGACCTTTTTGATGCTATTGCATCAAAAGTGAAGTTTTAATGCCTTCACATCTAAAATGTGAGATGTATTTTAAAACATGCATCCTCCTCCAAAAGGTCCGATTTTGCTTGTATGCATATTTTAAAACATGCATCCTCCTCCAAAAAGTGCGATTTTACTCCAGTACACATTTTAAAATATGTTCTTGACTCCAAAAGGTCTGATTTTATACTAAGACATGTTTTAATATATGCTATGGCCTCCAAAAAGTCCGATTTTGAAGAACTTCATGCCTTTGCCCTTCAAGAACCCGATTTTGATCATAAGTGGAAATTTTCTTGATGGATTTACATGAAATCTTTTCCATTTGAGGCATTTTTGATGGGCAATGAGTTTTCTTGCAGTCAAAATGGATTCAACAAGCTAAAAAACATTTTTGGAAGCTCCAAACTAGGGCACATTTTTGAAGAAATCAGCAAATAACTCCATTTTTGGTCCATGTTTTTGCTCCATGCCAAATTGATTTGGCTTTATTTGGTGTTTGCATGGCATCTCAGTGCATATTTGGTGTTTAAACACCAAATCGATTTGATCTTGATTCATGGTGGAAAACTTTTTTTACCAAAAACGTTCCAAGCATGAGCATCTCAAAAACGTTGGATTTTGGAGCAATCTTAGGGCATGTTTTGGTATCTTTCAACACCTTTTCCTTGTTTCCTGCCCTCTTCAATTCGAATTTGTAAAAGGTTGAAAGATTCAAACGTTTTTGGAGAATTTTTCAAACTTTGGAGCATCTTTCTCCTTTATTTTTGGCACTTAATATTCATGTAAGTGGACTTTTTCGTTTTTGCTATTTAATTCTTGCTTATCTTGCTGATTTTATGCACGTAATTGCTTGGTGATTGCCACTTGTTGAAATCTTTGCCATGGAAAGTGCATTTTTCCTTTAAAAATGAAGAAATTGTTCATTTTCATGTTTTTGGTTCTTTCCCAAGTCTCAATTTCAAATTTGAGGGTTGAAGTGTATTGCATATTGGCATGTTTGAGTCACTTTCCAAAGGTACATTTTTCTTTGTGTTTTTGTGTTTTGTGTTTGCTTTGTTTGTTTTCTCCACTTTGGAGAAGTCACAAGTTCTTTACCAAGAACTTGACGTTTCACTTCATATGAAAGCATCATCACGTTCCACATTTCGTTTCCATGTCACAACACCTTACCTCTCACTCAACGAATGCGATTGCATGTTTTCCATCTCATTCACCATCCACACATGCATGTAATCTCATTTTCCACGTCCATTTTCACTCATCTCACTTTTCGCATCCATTCACATGACACGATTATACGAAATGCCTTATGTGTAATTGCATCTCAAAGGTCCGATTTTGATTCAAAGTCACTTTTTGAAAAGTCAAAAAGATGTCATTTTCATTTTTCATGTACTTTGACTTCATCCTTTTACCAAAGATGACTATAAAGTTTATTACATAGTAACACGGGGACGCGTCCCCCCCCTTTTTGCCCGACGTCTCAGAGACTTCAACGCACCGGAGACTTGGGGACTCCGTCTCCCCGTCCCCAGCGGTGCCACTAGATTCCACCACCTCCACCGAGGATGGGAGACATCCTGCTATTCACTATTTGCAAATTCAACTATTTATGTTTAATGTTCGATGTTCCAATTCAATCCAATGTTTCAAGTATTCACTCTTTTACATATTTACATCCTATATTGCAATACATATTTTCATAACTAATATTTTTAAATACCATATGCATAGATATATACACCCCTCTTGTCCCCTGCCGCCGTCCCCCCACCGTCCCCCCGCCGTCCCCAAATTAAGGTCCCTCTGTCCCCCCGTCCCGGAAACTTGTCCCCCCGTTTCGCCGTCCCCCCGTCCCCTAGGGTGGTGTAACTATGGTTTATTATCACTCCATTTTCCATTTCCATCCCTCCATATGCATTTGCGTCTCCATGAGAAAATACATGTTTTCAAATCTTTCCATGCTTTGCACCTCATCCCATCACCCGCACTAACATGTAAAGCGCATCCTCCATCCACATTCGCATGTCATCTCACTTTCCATTCTTCATAACATGTTGCATATACATGTAATCCACTTTCTGTGCAATGACATCTTGAAAGCTCAAGTCACACTTTTAAATCCAAAATTTCTCCTTTGCATGCATTCCCATGCGCCAAGCACTTTACTTCGGAAAAGAAGAAGAAAAGAGTTAAAGATGTTGATGGAAAGTTGTTTTGAGTTTAAATCTAGACATTGTCAATAAGGTTTTCAAAGTGTTAAAGAATCTAGAATGTGTCAATCTACAAAGGAGAATTCACAACCACTTGAACTAGAAAAAGCTTAATCACATCAAGCTATCAAAAGACACAACATCATGGTTATCAAGGTGAATACAGTGGCGCAAAATACAGGAACTCCCGATCCTGTTATCATCCGGGAATCCATCACCAAGTACAAGGCTCTTCAGAACAATCCCTAAGATTGTTTCAATTCTCTTCCATCTTTCCTCTTCTTCTTCTTTCATATTTGTAGTTGGAGAGAATATATTACATGAAAAGATGTAAAGATGTAATGCGAGTTGCATGTATAGTTGCATGTAACCCTATTTTTTCTCTTTTAGTTAGACTAGGTCAAAGTTAGTTGAGTTGCTCCCACTTTTCTTCCACTTTTTTCTCAACTCTTGTGCCTATATAAAGGAGTGCCCCTCATTGTAAAATCATCATTATATTTATGCAAGAGAGCTCTGGAGAAATTGTGCCAGTAGAACTTTGTTTGTGTAAGCACTATTTTGAGAGAAAGTGAATACAAAGGAGCATTTGAGACTTAACTTTGATTAAGTGAGATTGTTGCTTGCATGAGTTATAAGCTTTGTCTATAATTCATCTAAGTTATCTTTGATTCATGTTATCTTGTGTTATTGGTAATTGTATCCCGTGAATTGAATAGAAAAGAGTCAAGAAGCAATTGGAGCCAGAGCTTTGACCAGGAGCAATTGTGGAAGTGTATAGCTAGAAGTTTTGTCTGTAGCTTATATTTTCTTTTTAATTCGCAAAATAGTTAAGTTACTTTTACTTTTAAGAGTCTTTGTGCCCTAATTGTAAAGCTTTTCCATATAGAAGTACGATCGGACTTAGAGCCAAACCGGTACATTTTCAGCTAGCCTTTGAGTTAGTGAAGGTTTATCGGTATCACTATTTCCAGCTCTTGATAGAAGTGTAGTTAGAGATTCACCCTGCCCATTACTTGCTCTACGAGTAAGTGGATTCTTTTTTGAAAGTTAAGAAGAAAGGATATTGGTAATACCCATTTTACAAAATCTCTCGACTTCTTGCTTACCTTGAGTTGATCCAAGGAACGGTGAGAAGGGGGAGCCTTCCCTTTAAGGTAGGAGAGACTTTGTCTCACACGTTGAGGCTGGTCATCCTATTTTGTGATTGGATTTATCCAAAACTGTCGGTTGCAAAATATCCACCCAGCAGGATACATTGTCAGAAGCATTCTACATGTAAGATTTTAGAACCGATAATTTTTTAATCAAGACAATCCCCATCAACATCAACTCTACCACTATTAATTTAATTTGCAGAACTTGGGTTAGAGACTTTTATCAGAATTATTGTTTGACAATAGAATCTCTGCAAATTAGTTTTGATCAATTCCTCTGTTGCCAAAATCTTAAATTTAAGGGTATTGATAGTATGTGTAAAAAACCGAAATATACATTATATTTATAAGAAAGAGAAGAATCATACACAAGATATATATGAAAAGAAGACTATTTCTATTTGAATAAGAAGGAATTAGACAAAATCCAAAAAATTACATACAAGGGACATTGCAATGGTACCAGAGCATGATCCTACCATCCTGTAGGGTTAGAGAAGATATATGGGAATCATTCACTATGGAAGAATAATGTAGGAAGATAAGCGATAAATCGACAATGATGTGTCCGTGCAAGTACATTTGAAGAACATATACCGGATTTATATGTAGTCATATAATCAGGCTTATACAGTCTTTAGTACATTCTAATGGTCTCAATGAAGAATTTAGCATCAGCACATAGTTACTTTGAACTATAAAGCAATTCTCTCAAACAATGTTGATCCTTATACAAAGAGAAAACATAATACAACGATCTAATATATAGATCAAACTTCTTGGGGAAACATAAGAAGACAAGAGTACTAAGTCCCCTCCATCAAGTATGCCAACCCCTAAGTGGGGCCAACAGGCATAATGATTGAGTGTTGATTCGGTGCTCTTGGGCGTGACTAGAAAGGAGAAATGGGGGATAGAAATGGCAACATCCTAAAGGGATATCCATAAAAGCCTAGGAAGAGATATAAAGTCTGGGAGATTGGAATTATAATTCTGAGAATTCTGAGTTGGTGTATGCAAATTATGCTAAGGTAAATAATTTTCCCTTTTCCTCTTCTATTGTGATACCTGTGTTTAAGAAGAGCTGCAATCTGGAGTTAGTGTTTTCAACCTGGAGGACAAATCTATTGTGAACTTTTTCATTAATTGTGGTCTATTTTTGGGAGTTGCGTTTCATATTAAGGAGTTATTGAGACTGTATTGGAGGCCACGTGTAAACCAAATATTGTGGGATTGCCTGGGAAGTGGAACACTTTCATTATTCCATTGATTTAATGGTCTGCGATCCCTGTGATGCCAGTGTTCACCTAACTGGCCATAGCTAAGTATTATGCCCTACGTTTCTACATGTATGGGCTGAGGATTGTGTGAAGGAATTTGTCTGCAATCAAGGAGGGCAGTAGCAAATCGGCAAGGGTCTGGCATTTGGGAGTTGGGACACAATAATTGATTTCGGGTTGTAGGTGTATGCTGGAAGCAAGCATTTTCTCCATAGGAGTTTGGATGGATGGCCTGCATTTCTTCATTCGGCTATCAAATTGGTGGTGGGAGTGGTGCATTTCGTGGTTAGAAGACAATCATTGTTTGTGGCTGGGAATTGGCGTTGAGGAGCCAATGTTGACAACAAGAGGGAAAAATTGGTGGGACGACTTGCCGATTATATTTGCAATCCAGGTGCCATTTAAATAATATGTATTTTTGATTAATGATTATACAAAAAAAGTGCAACGTGGTTCTAATTTCCTAGTTACAGTTTAATTTTCCATATGTCCAATTTAAATCTCTTAAAGTTGATTCATTTCTATAAGAGGAAAATTCAAAAATAGTAAAAATTACAAAAAATATAAGTTATACATTAGTTCTCCTAGTAGAAGCAAGTTGGGGATTTTACAGTGGTATTAGAGGGGTTTCTTGCTAGCCTGCAGGAATTGGGCTTGGTTATTATTTTGATTGGTGCTTACTTCGAAGATAGCCAGAAGTTGATTTTGTTGATTCTGCGTTTTGGAGACATGGATGGTGATCAAAGATTTGTGCCAGGTATGCACTATACTCGAATGGGACATAATTCACCTCCCGAAGAAGGAGAGCCTGAGATTCAGTTTGGTTCGGTTGGTAGTTTGGGTGGTTTTGGTGGCATTGGACTACGATCCACAGATGCTGAGGTTGATATAGATGCCTTGCAGGCATTTAGGAATATTGCAGCTGGGCAACAATAGATGACAGGTGAACTGCAATAGTTGTCTAACACTCTACAATAGATAGCACTCCCTCACGAACAGAGTAGGGAGAGAGCTCAAGATGTTTCCATTCGTTCTCATAGATCTTGAGTCGAGGATAGAACTCAAGATGGTGATAGGTTCAGAGATGTAGATTGGGTTCGAGTTGAGGATCGTGGTGGATTAGCTGACAGAACTGACATGCATATTGGTACTCATGACACGCTGCAAAGGCCCACGTCTTTGAGACCTGAGGTGAATGCGGTCAGTATTGAGTCTGAGGCCACTGCTTTTGTTGATGACATGATGGCACGCTTTGCAAAGTGGGATGCTTTACCAAAAGCTATTAAAGATCACTTGAATTTTGATAGGTTCCTAACTAAAAAATGGGAGCATTCCAGAGTGAGGTCGACACCTTAGAGACAGCAACCTCGATAGACTGAGTTATAACAAGTTGTCAGTAAGATGACATTGGAGCACTTTGATGTTACCAGGAGAGTCATAACGCGAGCTTGGATTCATAAGCTCAACACATATTTGGCTTTACATCCTATGTTAGAAGTGGACACTATTAGATTTGGAGTGTTGCATCTCGATGGAGCTGCCTGTGATTAGTGGTATCGTAGGTTAGTTTCTTTGCGACATGATCATATCACTTCCTATTAGGAGTTCGTGGATTGCTTGATCGAGAGATTTGATAGGGAGGATCCGAAGGTGTACTTCCGTGAGTTGGCTCAGTTGAAGTAGTTTGGTGGATTGGAGAGTTACATCGGTGAGTTCCAGAGGCTTTCAGTCATGGTTTATGATATCTCAGAGCGCAGACGATTGATGTTATTAATGGAGGGATTGACTGAGCCACTCCATGGATGGGTGAAGTCCTTGGACCCATCTTCTCTCCAGGTAGCGATGAGGAAGGCACAAGATTTGGAGTCCTATTCTCAAAGCAAGGTTGCTTCGAAATCTTCTACTTTTCTAGCCGATGATGAGCCCCCACCAGTTGTAGAGGACAAGGGTAAGTCAGTGGGGAGATTTGATGACATCCTCTAGAAAGGATTTGAGGAGGCATCAACTTAGCTATTGGTGCAAGGGGCCTTTCTCTAAAGGTCATATGTGTGCGTTGAGGCGGAAGGGAGCAGCAAATCATGGTATGTGGGTTTACATTGATGTGATTGAGGATGAGTCATCACAACAACATGAGGATGTCGATGAAGATGATCATACTGATGATAGATTTTATACTGTGATGAATATTTATAGTTTGGTATTTGATTCACATGTTCAGGATTTGCATCGAGTACGGAGTTGGTTTGAGCCTAAACTAGATTGTCTGCAGGATGATTGGGTAGGTATAATGAAGGAGAGTGTGTTGAGATCTCCTATAGATTTGTCTCTTAGTGATGTTCTGACTTTTATATCACCAACACATGTATTTGGCGCTATATTGCAGGTCATGTTATTGGTTCTGATGATGGTATTGGATTTCAGTTGGTTCAGTGAGGATAGGGACATCACTTTCTCCTTATGGGATCTCGGTGTAGGTTTTTGTATGATGCCGAATTGCTTAAGGACAAGCAATTTTAGGGAGGGAGGATAGTAATGTCCCCGTTTTTGGCAAGTCTATGCAATTGATGGAGTTAGCTCATCGTAGCGACCCTTGTGAGTTGACAGGGTGTTTTGGGGGTCCTAGTTGTGGACTTACTATTTTTAGTAAGTCAATTTTTGGCAGTGTAGTGGGTGGCTTTGGCAATTGGTCGTCACCTACAATAAATAAGGTTAATAATTGCATGAGCTCTTATTTATACAATAATCATCAAGTTGCATTATTATAATGATATTTATATTATTATAATAATGACATTAAGAAATATTTCATAAAAGTATGTTGGAAAGTTTCAAGTGTTGAGTTCTTTTGGAAAACTTCAACAATTTCTAAAGTGGAGTTTTTTAAGGAAACTTTGGCCAACGAAGATTATAAATGAGAGCTCATTTCATTGGGAAAGGACGCTTGAATATATATTTGCTTTTGTTGCCTTTGTGGCTTTTTCTGTGTCTTGAATTGTGTGCCCTTACTAAAGCATAAGGGTTTCTGAGTTTTTGAAGATTGTTTGAAGTCACTACTAATGTATAGTGGTTTCATTGGTTAAATCTTCTATCTGTAATTATCTGTCTGGGAGATTGAAATTATAATTCTAAGAATTCTGAGTTGGTGTACGCAAATTATGCTAAGGTAAATAATTTGTCCTTTTCCTCTTCTACTGTGATACCTGTGTCTAAGAAGAGCTGCAATCAGGAGTTAGCATTTTCAACTTGGAGGACAAATCGATTGTGAAATTTTTCATTAATTCTGGTCTATTTCTGGGAGCTACGTTTCATATTACGGAGTTATTGAGATTGTATTGGAGGCCACGTGTAAACCAGAGATTGTGGGATTGCATGGGAAGTGGAACACTTTCATTATTCCATTGATTTAATGGTTTGTGATCCCTATGATGCTAGTGTTCACCTAATTGGCCGCGACTAAATATTATGCCCCGCATTCTACATGTATGGGCTGAGGATTGTGTGAAGGAATCCATTTGCAATCAAGGAGGGCAGTAGCAAATAAGTGAGGGTCTGGGATTTGGGAGTTGGACACAATAATTGATTTCGGGCTATAGGTGTATGCTGGAAATAAGCATTATCTCCATAGGAGTTTGGATGGATGGCCTGCATTTCTTCATTCAGCTATCGAATTGGTGGTGGGAGTGTGGTGCATTTCATGGTAAGAAGACAATCATTGTTTCCAACTGCGAGTTGGCGTTGAGGAGCCAATGTTGACAACAAGAGGGCAAAATTGGTGGAATGGCTTGCCAATTATATTTGCAATCCAAGTGCCATTTAAATAATATGTATTTCTGATTAATGATTAGACAAATAAGTGCAACGTGGTTTTAATTTCCCAGTTACAATTTGATTTCCCATATGTCCATTTTAAATCTCTTGAAGTTGTTGATTCATTTCTATAAGGGGAAAATTCAAAAAATTAGAAGCCTCATAAAAATTACAAGAAATATAAGTTATACATCAGTTCTCCAGTTAGAAGCCAGTTGGAGTTTTTACATCCTAAAGGGATATCTATCTATGCCTGGAAAGGGATAAAGTCTCTACTAGGAATTATAGAAATGGATACATCCTAAAGGGATATCCATAGAGGCTTGAAAAGAGATAAAGTCTACCAGGATTTATAAAGATAGATGGTCTTGAAGGGATATCCATAGAGGCCTGTTAACAGATAAAGTCTCATTCAAGGATTATATAGAGGGATGCATCCTAAAGGGATATCCATAGAGAGGTTTGGGATGAGATAAAGTCTCTAGTAAAACTTTTAAAGATGGTGACATCCTAAAGGGATATCCATAAAGGCTTGGAAAGAGATAAAGTCTCTACTAGGAATTATAAGAGATGGGTACAACCTAAGGCACATCTATAAAGGCTTGGGGAGAGATAAAGTCTCTCCCAGGGACTATGAGGATTATTCATGACTCATCATGGAATGAGGTAATATTCAAAATGGAAATGCTATAGTGAATCAAGATAAGTTCTATTGTTTAAATTATTCTTAGGCTTAATTTGAATACCCATATAAAGAACTTTCATGTTTGACTTATAAATATTGCTGTTCTAACTTCAAGATGAAGTTCCTGTTTTAGGATTGCTGGATTGGATATTGATGTTGCACTGAAAGTTCATATTGCTTGAGGACAAGCAATCTTGGCAAAGGCAGATTGTAATGTCCCTCTTTCCTAAATAAAGTTTAATAATAATAGAAGTTGAAATATGTGATTAAATAAATAAATAGAAAAATATAATCATAAAAAATTAAATTGATATAATTTCAATAACATTGATAACTTCAAATTCATATCTATTTATACACTTTTGTAAATTTTTTTTTGATAATATTGAATTGTAGAAGAATTAAAATATAAACTAAATAAATAATTGGAAATGAAATTATATAAGTAAAAAGATAAAATGGTTATTCATCAATGATTATATGATATCTAACTCCAGATTAAGGACCGGTTTCTGAAAATGAAGGTCTAAGAAACAAAACTTAATTTAATAAAGGGTTGTGAGTTTTGGACCAGACCCATGCATCCTTAGGGAAACACAGTAAATATAGGAGCATCCTATACATATGACAGGGAGAGGCGATGTACAACATATACAAATGGTAATGGGGACAATTCAAAGAGATGCAAAAATACTAGGAATTAGTAGTTTATGCTATCAGAAAAATCATTAAATAAGAAATTCTATGCAACAACAATAGATGAAGAAACAGATAGAGTTGGTTGAACATAGATCCCATGATTTACACACCATAAACAATGAATAATATTTTTGGCTTCACAGTCTATTAGCACTCCGTATGACCTGGTCAGCACTTCACAATTAATAGCTATAGCACTAACAAGCATTAAGTCCCTTACTGAACCAGATGGGTCCTTAAGACATCAAAGAAAGAAGTGTTGTACATAGATACAGAAATCAAGTAAGATCAAAATAAAATTCTCATATTCAGATCGGCATAATACATAAGATCTATTTATAATTTCAGATTGATCCTTATTATGATGGACATTATTTTGGGATACATTGTCAGAAGCATTCTACATAGAAGATTATAGAATCGATAATGGTTTTGATTTATAATACAACATCCTTATGTTAGTGGTCGAAAATGTCTAGAGTTGCTGCGATTGAATAATTAAAATGTAATGTTATTCATCAACAAGTATATGAATATCAAACTCCAGGACGATTGATTAACGAAATGACAGTCTAAGAAATAAAACTTATTCAATGAAGGGTCACAAGTTTTGGACCAGGCCCATGCTTTCAATGGAAACACAGTATATATAGGAGCATCCAATACATACGATAGGGGGAGGCCAAGTACAGCATATAAAAATGGGAATGGGGACATTATTCGAACAGATACAAAAATACTGGGAACTAGTAGTTTATGCTATCATAAAAATCATCAAATAAGAAATTCTATCCAATGACAATAGACAGAGAAACAGACAGAGTTGGTCAAACATAGATCCCATGCTTTACACATCATAAACAGGGACTAATATTTCCAGCTTCATAGTCTATTAGCACTCTGTACAACCTGATCAGCACTTCCCAATAGCTATAGTATTAACAAGCATTCGGTACCATACTGGACTGTTAAAATACTAACCTAGATAATCCTACAGGTCTGACAGTACAGACCGTACCTTCTCTTAGTGTTAATATATCTAATGATTGGCACTTAATATTTATACATGCTTCTCCTATAGGTGCCGGCGACTTCCAAAGAGATGCCTTTGTTTGTGTTTGACTAACCTAATATTTAGTTAGTTAATTACTAAGAGTCTCTTGAAATCGCCAATGTAGGAAGAATTATGATTAATGCCAAGTTAAGGGTTATGTCCCTTGAGGGACATATTCTCTAGCAAAGATATATATTTGGTTGTGAATGCAGTTTATGGGACACACAATACACAGCAGTCTGCTCCTATAAGAATTTCACTTCCAGCAAATAATGAGCCTGAAATATTCTATATTATCAGATTGATAATAGAACATTGGATCTGCATTCAAGATAAGTTATAACCTCAACAAACAATCTGAATATTCATAATATTAAGAAGATCATTCTCAGCCATTCAAACTGAACTAAAAGTCTGATCCAAAGAACAAAGAATTAGCAGAATCTTTACATGGTATCAGAGCCAAGTTATTAAATCCAGGCTCTGCAAATTCAGTCATCAGACTTTACATATAGTTAGTAATTTTCTCCTATCTTCAATGGCATATACAATCAGACCCGAGGACAGGTTTGATGGGAAAGAACACTTTGAAGCCTGGAAATTCAGAATCTTAATGATTCTTGAAGAGAACAATGTAAAACAGTTCGTTGATGGAGCATCCAAACAACCCCCAGTTGAATCTCACAAATCCATATGGAGCAATGGAAATAGAAAAGCTATACAAATCATCTTGGATGGAGTTAAAAATGATATCGTACCTATGCTTAACAAACATCAAACTCCCTTTGATATGATGAATGCATTACGAAATGCAAATGAAGTAAACAACGCAACCAGGGTTCTTGCACTAAAAAGACCACTGAATCAGATTCAGATAAAGAAAGGAGAATCAATAAATTCTTATTTCCTAAGAGTTACCAGCATTAGAGATGAATTATCAAGCATAGGAACTATCATTAATGACACAAAATTAACGCTTATGGCTATAGATGGATTGCCAGATTCATGGGAGACATTCGCACAAGGAATAAGTGCTAAAGATTAGCTTCCCGATTTTAACAGACTCAAGAATGATTGTCTTCAGGAGGAATCCAGAAAACTAAAGAAAGGAGGGAAACCAAAAGTAGAAGATGAAGAGCTTCACGTTCTTAATGCAAACTCCTATAAGGGCAAGAAAAAGCATTTCAAGAAGAAAAAGGGAAATCAAAAGAATGGAAAGCCCAAGAAAGATCTATCTAAAATAAAGTGTTTCAAATGTGAAAAAATTGGACACTATAGATCTAATTGTCTTGAAAATTCCAAACAACAGGCAAATTGTACAAATGTCATTAGAGAAGAAGATACTTATAATCCTGAGAACCGTGTTTTGTATTCCTCTCTATCAAATGAAATTTCAAACAAAGCATGGGTGATTGATAGTGGATGTTGTAGACATATAACGGGATACAAAGAAACTCTAGATTCTTTATCAGAGAAGGTTAACGGTGAAGTTACCATTGGTGATAACTCAGCACACTTCGTTGAAGGAATTGGAAATTGTACTTTGAAACTAAAATCAGGAAATCCTCTTCTTCTTAAAGGTGTACTCTATGTACCAGGGATTAAAAGAAACCTAATCTCAATTACAACACTTGAAGATGATGGACACAATGTTGCATTCGTGGATAGCAAAGTATTAATTTGGGTTAAGAACTCTTCCATCAAGAAAGCAAAGTTAATTGGTCAAAGTGAAAGATCCCTGATGGATCTCTGCCGCTAATATGCTGTAGCTTTATTATATTTTTTCTTTTTAATTTTCTTTTTCCTGTTTATTAAAGTTTTCTTGCAGAACTAGACGGAAATGCAGAAGAGTTTGTTTGTTTTTGCGTTTTTGATGATTATTCAACATAGAAATGAGAAGGAGCAAATGATATGAAAAGAGTTTGAAAATAAATAACAATATGCAGCAAAATCAGAATTGATACAAATCGTACTAGGCAGATCTCTGAATTATAGAGCCAAATAAAGGATCCAGTACATTTTCCCTAACAATGACGCCAAACTGGCTGATGGAAAGGACTGTGAACATGCAAACGCCTGCTGCTGATTATCTGACTCTATATTTCAAAGTGTTGCAAATGGCGGCTACTGCTGCAAGGCTCACTTTCCCATGTACCAATAATTGTGCCCAGCTAAACAATACTGCAGACCCAAGCTGAAATGGCGTCCTCCTTCCCTGATAACAGCTGATACCACTGAAAATTCCAAGACCAAATACTGCTGAGGGTTACGTCCCAGCCAGTAAATACCCAATGCTGCTGAGGGTTACATCCCAGCCAGCAATTACCCTGGGGTTTGCGTCCCAGAATGCAAATCATCTGAAAAGAAGTGTTTGAAAAATATGCATAATGATGAGAAATGGCGCCCATCTCCTTATAACCCCTTGCAAAGCAATTCGAACCCTAAAGTGACCCCCAATTGGCGTTGGCTATAAAAATGAATTAAATCTTATTTTAAAGTGACCATGTCACTAGAAAATGACCTTTTCCACCATAGTAATAAATCCGCTCACCGAATTGCCCTGAGACCAAAGAGGAAGATTTAGAGAATTTCAAGACCTTTCCAACAAGCTATCATAACATGGGATACACATCCAAATGAGGCCAAAATTCTCTTATTACTCCAAAATGGCTATTAACTTAGCCTTATTTAAATATTAAATGCTAACTTAGGAAATATTAAAAATATAACCCAAATAGCCACAAACTGCCCAACTGACATCACAAACCATAAAATCATCCTGTCACCTGTCTGTGACTGAAGTCGGAAATCAAGGATCCACTGGCAGTCTCATCCCTAAAATCTAGGGATGCTCCTAAAATTTAGGAAACAAGCCCTATCCCTCTGAAACTGAACCCAAAGGGTCATCTCATGGAAACCCAGCTCTGGGCATGATCATACCTCCTAAAAAGTAGGAATGAACCCTATAAATGTAGGAACTGCCTCCTAAAAACAAGGAACGTCACCCAACTGATCAATACCCACCAGAAAACCAAGTCCCCAATACTGAATAACCATACTGGGTCTCTATCCAACCCTGTCAGCCTACAAGATCCCATAATAAGCTGACTCACATGTCTCTGTTAGACTGAGCTAGAGTGGGGACATGACACAAAGAAAGGGATATTTGTATGAATTGAATACGAAATCTAGTCAATCCATTCAAGCCCTAGTTTACGAAGCTGAAGATTCAAATGAAATATGGCACAAAAGATTAGGGCATCTAAACTTTAAAACCTTATCAACTATGAAAAAGATGGTTACTAGATTATTCAAATTAAATAAAGATCACCCTAGTATTTGCAAAGGGTGTGCTTTGGGTAAAAGCACTAGAAGTCCCTTTCATGATGGTACTAGGAAAACAAATAATGTACTAGAATTAATTCATTCAGATTTATGTGGACCTATGTTTGTTCCTTCTCTTGGAGGATTCTGGTATTATATCTTGTTCATAGATGACTTCTCTAGGAAAACATTGATTTATTTTTTAAAATGCAAAGAATTAGAAGAAATCCGACAAAGATTTAAAAAATTCAAAACATTAATTGAAAATTTTTTAGGTCATAAAATTAAAACCCTTAGAATAGATAATAGAGGAGAATATACCTTAGATTTGTTTAAGAGGTTTTGTAAAGAATTAGGGATTAAGAGGGAGTACATTGTTCCTTATAACCTAGAACAAAACGGGGTAGTAGAAAGAAAGAATAGGACAATTATGGAAGCTGTTAGGGCTATGATTTTTGACCAAAATCTAGAATACTATCTTTGGGCAGAAGCCTCTTGTACTGTTGTATATATTCAAAACAGAAGCCCTCACTCCTATCTTAACGATAAAACCCTTGAAGAAGTATTTACTAAAGTAAAACTCAATATAAGTCATCTTAGAATTTTTGAATGTCTTGTATATATCCATGTTCTAAAAGAAAAGAGAACCAAGTTAAAACCCTCTGGGAGGAAATGTATCTCTGTAGGGTATAGTGAAACTTCTAAAGCATATAGAATTTTCATACCTGAACAGAAAACTATTGAACTTAGCAGAGATGTAATCTTTGAGGAAGATCTTGCATTTAAAAGAGTCATAAGTTCTAATGAACCTTCTCCTTTATCGAGTTTTGAAAGAAATAGTGAATCTGGATCCCAGAGGGAGAACTTAGAGAAGATCAAAGATGAAATTCAAAATATGAATCTTGAAGAAAATTCAAAGAAAAGACCACTTTGGGCCATAAAAACAGTTGAAGCAGCTCAAGACTTTGCTGCACCTTCAGGAACAGTCATAGAAAGTAAAAGACCTAAAAGATTCTCTAGTTATACAATAAATATGATTGATTTATCCAAAATAGAGCCAACCAATCCTTTTGATGCTATTAAACATTCAGCCTGGAAAGAAGCTATGATAGAAGAATACCAATCAATTATGAAAAATGGTGTTTGGGAAATTGTTCCAAGACCTAAAGGAAAATTTGTTGTTTCTTCCAAGTGGATATTTAAAATAAAGCATGTTACTGATGGTGGTATTGAGAAATATAAAGCCAGATTTGTAGCTAGAGGATTTTCTCAGAAAGAAGGGATTGATTATGAAGAAACCTTTGCTCTTGTTGCCAAATATACCTCTGTACGAGCAGTCTTAGCAATTGCCGCATCAAAGGGATGGAAGGTACATTAGATGGATGTAAAAAACAACATTCCTGAATGGAAAGATTTCAGAAGAAGTCTATCTAGAGCAATCAGAAGGATTTGAAACCCACGATCCTAACGCATTTGTTTGCAGCTCAAGAAAGTTCTCTATGGGCTTAAATAGGCTCCTAGGGCTTGGTATGAAAGGATTGATAAATATCTCACTGGCTTAGGATTCTCCAAGAATGAAGCCGATCCAAACTTATATTATAAAAGAGATAAAGATGATATGGTAATTCTGATATTGTATGTTGATGATTTATTAATCACAGGTGATGATCCTCTTATAGATCAATGCAAGAAAGATCTAACTAGAGAATTTGAGGTGAAAGACTTGGGGCTTCTCCATTACTTCCTAGGACTGAAATTACGACAAAATTCTGAAAGTATCATACTTAATCAAGGAAAGTACACATCAGATATCTTGAAGAGATTTGGAATGTGGAATTGCAAGTCTATGTCTTCTCCAATGGAGGCTAATTTACATAAACTTAAAGAAGCAGCTGCAGAATCACCTCCCATAGATTCTACTCTCTACAGATAGATGATTGGGTCCCTTATGTACTTAGTAAATACAAGACTTGATATTTGCTATGCTGTTAATGCCTTAAGTCAGTTTATGTGTGAACCGAAGGAGATTCACCTAGTTGCTGTTAAACACATTATGAGATACTTACAAGGCACTCTTAATTTTGGACTCAAATATGAGAAAGTTGCTTTAGATTTGCATGGATTCACCGATTTAGATTGGGGTGGAAGTGTTAAACACAGGAAAAGCACTTCAGGATGCTGTTTCAATTTAGGATTAGCTATGATTTCATGGATATGTAGAAAGTAGTCTTTAGTAGCTCAGAGCTCCACAGAAGCTGAATACATTGCAGCAGCGATGGCCTCCCGAGAAGTAGTATGGCTGAGGAAGTTACTTGTGGGATTATGTGGGTAAGCCATGAATCCTACGATTATTCATTGTGATAATCAAAGTTCCATCAAGCGCTCAGTGAATCCAGTTTTCCATGACAAGTCCAAGCATATTGAAATTCCTTACCATTATGTAAGAGATATGGTAGATAGGAATTCTATAAAATTGGAATACATTTGCATTACAGATTAGATAGCAAACATACTCACCAAACCTCTATCTAGAGTAAAGATAGAATACTTCAGGAGGAGACTTGGTATAGTTGAGTTGTAATCCATTTGTACTTTCTTGATTATTAATAAAATAATTTTATTTTTGTTAGGCTATTGACTATTATGGGCTCCACCATTTTTATCTATTTGTATTCATTATTTTAAGAGGTGACAATCTCTAAAAAATAATGAACACTCGTATAAAACATTATGAGAGGTGATGATCTCTTAGATAATGTGCTAAACAGTAGAGATCTACTGTAAGATCTAGATGAGTTCAAGATCATATTGTGATGTTGACATTGCTATGTTCATGGGTCACAATTTGGATAAAGGAAGAATCTTAGTATTCTCCGAGTTTATCTTGTATTCTGGTAGATCTTAAAACTCAGGATCATGTTGTGATATGGAAATACTAGTTTCTATGAAATCATAACTTGGATAAATGAAGAAATTACTCTTCAAATTTATCCTGTATAATATCACTAGTGTCAGTGTTTTGTCATATCATAGGTTTAAGTAATATGACTTTGTATCATGTGTTCTATGATACCACATAAGAGACAAACAGATATAGAGTATTAATCCTTGCTTACTCATCTGTATTAATGATTGCTAGATATAATATCTCTCTTTAGGATTATCAGGTTAAGAGGGAGTGTTAAAATACTAACCTAGATAATCCTATAGGTCTGACAGTACAGACCGTACCTTCTCTTAGTGTTAATATATCTAATGATTGGCACTTAATATTTATACATGCTTCTCCTATAGGTGCCAGTGACTTCCAAAGAGATGCCTTTGTTTGTGTTTGACTAAACTAATATTTAGTTAGTTAATTACTAAATTGAGTCTCTTGAAATCGCCGACTTAGGAAGAATTATGATTAATGCCAAGGGTTACGTCCCTTGAGGGAGATACCCTCTAGCAAAGATATATATTCAGTTGTGAATGCAGTTTATGGGACACACAATACACAGTAGTCTGCTCCTATAAACATTTCACTTCCAGCAAATAATAAGTCTGAAATATTCTATATTATCAGATTGATAATAGAACATTGGATCTGCATTCAAGATAAGTTATAACCTCAACAAACAATCTGAATATTCATAATGTTAAGAAGATCATTCTCAGGCATTCAAACTGAACTAAAAGTCTGATCCAAAGAACCAAGAATTAGCAGAATCTTTACATGGACCAGACAGGTCCTTCAGATATCAAAAAAAGAAGTGTTCGTACATAAATATAGAAATCAAGATAGATCAACATAAAATTCTCATATTCAGATGGGCATAATACGTAAGATCTATGTATAATTTCAGATTGATCCTTATTATAATGCACAGTATTTGTGGATACATTGTCAGAAGCATTCTACACATTATAGAACTGATAATGATTTGATCAGAACAATCCCCATCAACATTAATTCTGCCACCATTAACTTCATCTTCAGAACTTGGGTCAGAGACTTTTATTAGAATTATTGTTTGACACTAGAATCTGTGGAAATTAGTTTTGATCAATTCCTCCATTGCCAAGATCATAAAGTTAAGGATATTGATATTACATGTTAAAAAACCGAAATATACATAACATTTATAAGAAAGAGAAGAATCACATGTAAGATATCTATAAAAAGAAGACTTTTGCAATTTGAATGATAAGGAATTAGGAAAAATCAAAAAATTACATACAGGGAGACATTACAAAGTAAATGTAACAGAACAGATATAACAAGGAAAACTCACAACTGCATTTCCATTAATCTCGTCGATGCTTTACAATGTATCAGAATAACACCAGCGGTACTTCTAATTCATCCCGACAACCATAAATCACCCAGAGACAAATACATGAACATATTAATATAAAGCTGTCGAGGGGCTGTGAGTGCCAACTGTCAGCAATTGTCGCCCAACTACCTAGCCCTTGACAATACTAACAATTATTAAGTACATGAATTGCTGATAACATATACGTAGTGCGAAAGCTTATGTATGAGAAGATTGTATGCAAGTGATAATGGAATGTTTGCTCATATATACCAGTCCCAGATTAGTATTCAACTTCAATGTCTAAATTAATATAGTCCATGTAATCATAAATATCAGATCAATATTTTCATCAACAACTGCTGAATCAATCTTTTGTCATATTCAGATCAGTAATAGTTATATACAGAATTTTCTTGGTTTCATTTCCCCTTATACTGTGATTATACATCATCAATATCCATAAATTATTGCACAAATCTGTCAATATACCTCTCCTTCAAAGATATTGTTAGAGTACAATTCATATTGGTTGAATAACAAATTAAAAATTGGATCGAAAGAAGTCTCCTGTGGTTGATATTTTTTTAAAGGTTTTGTCCCTATTTCACTAGTGCCGTAACCAATGGATATTACATATAATGTTATAAAAAAATATCTTGAGTATAAATGATAATTTTTTAAGTGGGAAAGAAGTATCTTATTTAAAGGTGCAACTTTGGAGATGATTTTAACTGGGAAAAGCTAAGTTGAAATTTTTTCAATCATCGTATAAGTTTATTTATGCAGGTTTATGTAGAGTATTTTGAAGTTTTTTTGCAATCTTGTACACTAATTTATTTTCATGAAGTTTTGACAATCTTGTCATTTGCAAATTGTAGGATGCAACAATAACAACAGTAACTAATTCATTTGGAGATGTTGGATTTGACTGGGAAGAACCTATGATTGGTAAGGTCCTTGCAAGGAAAAATCAAACAAATATAGATGTCCATATAAAAGGATACCATTTGAAAGCCAACTTGACATCAAAGGTACTATTTGTCAATGCTTTTGGTTAGCGTATACATTGAGTCTTTGTTTCCCACCATTTAATTGCATCTATAAATTACAATAAGATTGGTTTTATATCCATTTTGCATGAGAGGTAATGAATGGCAGAAGTGGTGAATATTATACATGGATGCATTTTCCAAACTTCTTTAGTACTATATAGTCTTGCTTGATGCACTTGCAATATTCTTCATACTATGAGAATACTAGGTCATTTTCTTTCGATCTAGTTGTCTTTACTGTGCCAAGATTATTTTTACTCTTTTTAGTTCGATGCCTTGTAATGACAACAGTGGGTTCAAAGACTGGAGTTAAATCATTTTTATTGGGGTCAAAGAAAACTTGAATCTTAATCTATACCTTGCAAGTTTATAGATTCAACAAGTAGAAACACTGTTCTTTCTGTCTTCATCAAACCCAACAGAGCACTAAGTTTCGAAATTCTCTAGTATGTTTTAAAAAGATTTCTTCAAGCTTGACATCTTATGGAAAGATTGACCCTACAATTGGGTTAGAGGGTAGTTTTGATGTGATTTTTGTGACCACTCCAACATATAGAATAGAATACTAGGTATTCAATCTTCTCTTGAACAAGGAAACTCCCAAATGCTAAATGATGTAGAATATTGTGTGATTGAGTGAAGTGGTCCCAAGGTTTATAATGTGGACAAGTGACTTTTTGTTGGGACACAACTCAGTTTTATGATGTGATTTACTGGTAACCATGTGGAGACATACACCATTCATTCAGTGAGACATCGATTTTCTAAATGCAAATGATTTGGCAATTTGAGCTTTCTTACTAATACAATAAAGTGCAAAAGAAGTTGGATTTAGGAAACTAAACCAATCCTTCTTTTGCCAACTTAAACAACTATGCAAAAGAAGGTTCTATTTATTAAGGATATGTGGATGATTTTCAAATTGCTATTATTCATTCAAATAACCGATTTGGGCGCAGTCTAAATGAACATTCTCAATTGAAGTTAAGTGCTTTGCAATGGGCTCAGCCTAACCTTGCACTGTTACTTGCACTAAGCAAGTACGAGAAGGTATGAACTTAAAGTTTCTCCATGAATCAATAATTATATCTTTCATTCATCTCGTTAAATTTAATAGGATCGCTGCAGATGTAATTGAATTGCCTTCTTGGTATATTCTTTCCAAAGACAACAATCTTATATTTATATTAGAGAAAGGGTCAAGAGTAGACTTGCCCATGAAGGGACATGTCCATTCGTTAACGCAATGATAATTATATATTTCATTGTATTAAATTCTCTAATATAATAACAATATGTAATTTCTCACATAATAATACATATCACATTATATTTATCACGTAATAATAAACTGATATGTCAAATATAACAAGTATATATGAATTATATCTCATATATAATCATATATATTCATAGGCTTATCCGACTGAAGTTACCAAACATCAACACTCTCTCTTAGCTAGGGAGGATAAACACAAGACATATTACACCATTGGTAAATTTAGGCATGACAAATTTTTAAGGATATCTTTGATTAGAAGATATCCACCATTTTGATATCACATTTGATATCATGAATATTGGTCTTCAGAATATATGATATTCATCAAATACTCTGAGTAATCGTCTGCAGAATGTCAACACTTGATACTCACCATGTAATTAATAAGGTAATGGTCTACAGAATATCAACATATGATATTCACCATTTTTATATCACATTTGAGTATTGGTCTATAGAATATCAATATATGATATTCACCAAATACTCTTTGAGTAATGGTCTCCAGAATGAGATGCAAGATGCTCACCAACTACTGTGAGTAATGCCCTCCAGAACATCAAGTTGTATGATATTCATCACGTACTCTGCGTAATGGCCTCTAGAGCATTAATTTGCATAAGATTCACCATATACTCAAAAAATGTTTCTAGGGTATGTGCACACGCATTCTCAGAATGCTTACCATATAATCATCCACCATGTAAATTATAATCTATTATGATCTACATAGATATCGTAAGAAATCCATCATAATAGAAAATTAAGTTATTCTAAGATCGTCACCTTTCAATAACTTCTGCAGATACAAGTGACATCATTTAGAAGTCGTCACTTCCTCATAATGTACACAGGGGGTAGGTCCATTAAAATCACATAATCACGAGGTATATTCATAGATCACAATCCTCTTGACTGTTAGAATTTATTGATCATTGGAGAATCCATCTCATTATGGTCTACTCCCTCTGAATCAATATGACTAAGATCATCGAAGGTTGACTGAATCATATCCTCTATCTGCTCCCATTCTTTCAAGGTTATCTCTTAATGAAATGTCAGGTTCCCTCTGAACATCGATCTTTTGAGCTTCTTATCCAAACTTGCCTTTAACAAAGTGTCAGTCTCCCTCTGAATCTCAATCTCCCTCTAAGTCTGATATCAATCTTCCTTTTCCTGCAAGAACATCTTTGAAGAAGATCAAGGCAAGTATAATACTCGAGAATAATCTGCATAATAAAATCATTCCAATATTCTGTACACAGATTCTCCTTAGAATTCTTATTTCTTGTACATATAGAAGAAATGCATTCGGTATGGACTCTCATATATTCTTACCATGTGTATATATAAGAAATTTAAGTAAAATATTTCAAATTTGAAAGGAGAACTTTAAATTATTTACTATCATAATTTATTTCTATAAGCATATTATATATCCATAGATATATTATAATCACATGTGCCTACATATAAATTCATCTCAATTAATGCAACATATCAATTAAATCTCATATTATTGTTATAATATTAGTAAACACTCAATAGTTATCCATACCAATATTAAATCAACTCTCTATTCACCTAGTAAGAACCCATACCTTTCTTTCATTATATGTATATAAAATGAATTGTGGTGGTTTGCAGACTTACTGCAGACCTCAAGCATTGTTTGATTTCCACGGGCAAGGGCGACCGTGAATGATATGACCTAGTGTTGTTAGCCAATTTGATTTCCTATGAAAATGGTTGCCCATTTGAAATTGCTTGTCGAGCAATCCCTTTTAGCACCGAGGAGTGTCGGTCCCACTTTGGAGGGTGATCGTTGTTTTATTAAATCTTTCCACCTATCAATCTGCGAACTTTTGTACTGCATTGTGATCTGATCCACTTCCCAGTCTTTGTCATGTCCACTTTATTGGTCTCTTCTAATGCCCCTTCAATATACTCATTTGTAAGTTGACGTCACCATATTAATATGCTTATTTGTTGTCACAAAATGTCTTCCACTAGGCAAGATACATCTCATTTGGAAATGTAGTGATTCACCTCAAATCTGAGCCTCCACACTGACATAGAGATGGATCAGTAACTTGTATTTATTAACCATGACCTCAAACCCTCTCCTTGCTTCTCATCAAATCAATATCTGCGCCCTTCATACATCTATGTGGCACAAACACCGTAGGATTCTCCCACTCTGTGGGATTATTGCCCAATAATCCAACACAAAAATTCATAAGCACTCCTGCAGGCATATCAAAAAACCCCAAGGCTACAATCTTCTATAACACTATGGAAAGGAATAAACTTCCCAGGTGGATGTCTATGCAAAGCCTCCTTCACCAACGCCTCAAGGTAAGGCATTTGAGAATGAAGCTTCTCCTCCTCTGCCAAGTTCTTAACCTAAGTTTCTTCAATTTCCTTGAAACTCTAAAACTAGCAGCGCAACAGTGATCATGACAACTTCGTAGATCCATCCCCGAGTCAATATTGTCGATCTGAAGATATTGCCTCGTTACCTCCAAATCAAATTATCACAGTTCCATGACATCCAAGGAGGAAGCCCGATGCTAGCCCTCCGAGAACTTCTCAGACAAGTTACAGTCTGCACACTCGCACCTAGCCTGCACACACGGATCCCACATTATTAGATCCACTGTGGGCACAAGTAGTGGCACAGAGGGGTACTGCAACATTTGAGTCCATGTTGAGTCCAACTCAGCATTTGAGAAGACCCAACTCTGATCTCCAAATTGGACGTATGAGAGGCACAATGGCATTGTTATAGTAGACATTGACCCGAGTCCTCAACCAGTGAGCTCCTTTCCAAGCCATCATTGCTGAAATATTTGATTGTCTTCACACAACGCAGTAGAAACTAATTCTAATTTCATAGATCCTTGTCAATGAAACATTCAAAGAGTTTCTCATTAGTCTAGGATAGATGCTACGTTCTTTGTTACATTTGCAATTGGCTCTGATACCATGTTAAATTTAATAGGATTGCTGCAGATGTAATTGAATTGCCTTCTTGGTATAGTCTTTCCAAAGACAATATCTTATATTTATATTAGAGAAAGGGTCAAGAGTAGACATGCCCATGAAGGGACATGTCCGTTCATTAACACAATGATAATTATATATTTCATTGTATTAAATTCTCTACTATAATAACAATATTTAATTTCTCACATAATAATAAATATCACATTTTATATATATATCACATAATAATAAACTCATATGTCAAATATAACAAGTATATATCAATTATATCTCATATGTATTCATAGGCTTATCCGACTGAAGCTACCAAACATCAACACATCTACTTAGCTTAAACAACTTTTACTTAAGAAAATCCTATATGCAACACTCATAAATAATGCCAGTAATTCACCATGAATCAACAACGATTCTGCAATTACTTTGGCAGTCTCTAAGCAACAAGTTCTCCAAAATCTCCCCTTTACAAATGATTTGAGTAAGCCTTGTAAATAGATAGTTGTATTCTGATTTCCACCAACAATAGAATTAGATCATACATCCAATGACAAGCTTGGTAATGCCATGTTTTCACCATGTAAAAGTAATGTTGTATTTACCCTATGGGGATTTATTGAATTGAAGAATCCATAGCGTCTTCCATAACAGATGGCCCTCAAAAGAGTAAGAAAACAGTTGGAAGAGTTTTCACCATAGGGTATTTTACTTCATTGTCACAAGACATCTTATCTGGTAATTGTGAACTCTTGACTGCTGTAATTCTGTTCTTTTCATCTTTAGTCAAATCACTTGTCACAGATGTAACGTGCGACTGCTTTGGGACTAATCTAATAAATATATTATCATAGTTTTTTATTTAGAAAAGAATTCTATACTGGTCAAGGGGTCAACAAACATGGATCTGTCTTTTAGATGATCCGCAGATACATAGTGCTCATATTACCAATAGAAGATAGCAAGTATGCATAATTCTTTTTAGCTTCCATAAACAAGGGACAAGAAGTGTTGGGTAGGCACATTTTAGCTGGTTTAAATTCAAGCAGGGAAGGAAGCATCCCATCCAGCTCAGCTTTTGTGGATGAATCTTCTGGTCAGCTGCATTGGACTTCTCTATGCCTTTGGGCCTATCACTACTAAAAAGGCTGTCCAAAGCATTGACATTTTTATTAAAACCTTCTTGCACAACATCTAGATTGCTTCCAAGAGGCTCAACTACTTCAAAGGGACTAGAAATATTAACACGAGTCCTTGAATGTGTAATATGTGATTGCTGGACAAGAGAAGCAGAATAACTACAATCTTCTTTTGCAACATTCGGTGCTGTCAATTTCGGTATATCTGCAGCGGGAGAGTTATATATCCTGCCATGTAGGAGCTTGTAAGCTCTTTGTGACAATACTTCCTTCAGTTCATCATTTTAAACTTTGGCATTGTCTATTGGTATTCTGTACCACAACTAATACAAATCCTTGACATAGCCGATATGGTGCCTCCAAGGAGAGGCATAGAGCCTGTAGATGTGCAAATTTTTCTCCTTTCCGATTACAAAATGGGAAAATCTAAAGTTTAGGAAATGTTACTCTCTTATTCAGCTTTCCAGCTTTTGATTCATAAACTGCTTTAGTGCAATTGCAAGAATGTTTGGAACCTGAAAATAGGAGATACAACTCCTCACATCGTTCCCATTTGAGGCATATAAGGACAGGATTAGGATTCTCAAGTAAACATTCAAATCGGGATTATATTCACTTTCAATTCAGAATCAGAAGCACTTGAGAGAGTCATCAAGATAAGATAAGATAAGATAATAGTATTAATGTCCAACAAAAGACCACAAAAGGCCTATGGGACTGAGAGTTTACAATAGGACAATAACCAATAGCAGGAGCACCAAAATGGTGTCCAAGAAAAACAAACAACAAGAACAAGATGAAAAGAGAAGAGAAGTGCATAGAAATGCCAAGATAAAGATTAGGAGTCCTTCATTGTCGAAAAGAAATCAGTCATAGAAGGATAAGATTGCGGGAGTACATGAGCCTTGATCTGTCTTTGTGAGCTCCTAGAGGAGTGTTGCTGACGAGAGAAATTGCTACGAGGTTTGACAGATCTAGAATGATTGATAGAACTGGACGGCCTTTTCACACCCCTTAATGGGGATAAGGGTGAGAAAAAGGCAGTAATAAGTTGATCAAAGGAATCCTGGGAAGAAAGAAGTGACTGTAAAGTACTATCATGGAGCAAGGTGGCCTCTTGAAGATAAAGTGCGAGACACCGTGAGTCAATGTAACTAAAGAAAGCTGAAAGAGAAAAACAGTCTCAGCATAGACAATGAAATCTACCTCTAATCTCATAATAGATAGGGCAACGAAAAAAAAGTGAGTCTCTGTCTCGATCTCCACTAAAGTAAATAGCTGACAGATTTGTTCATTGTTGTCAATATGATGGTTGGTCTGAGCTCGAAGGTGCTGAGAACCAACTTTGAAGGACCCCAGAGAGATATGCAGAGCATGAAACCAACATTGAGATAGGTAACTAGGATGAACAATAACCCCATCACAGATCTCCAGAAAGTGCTCAGCATAAAAGGCCATCCTCGGACGTAACCCATCAGGAGGGTTAGTCCAGGTGGTGATAATGTACTGTTTGTAGATATCCAGTCTGACCTGTTCATTTAATTCCTAATGAGAGGGAAGGAGATGAGCAGGGGCATCCAGCGAGAACTGGTATGGAGGGAGGCAGTTGATATCAATCCTAATCGAGCTCAACAGAGAGGATGCTTGCGCATACCAACAACAAGCACAAGAGCTAGTATTAGACCTCGCAGTTACAGCAGAAGAGCAATATGCTAGGTATGAGTATCTATCCTATTCTCTAGCTAAATCCGCAAAACCACGAAGGCGATGAAGGAACCAAATCAGGTCAAATATGGCTGCAAGTCTGAAGGGATGAACGCCGAACTCAGCAAGAATGATACTATGAGAAGTGAACTTGTGACATCTAATGATACAATATAGAAGTGAAGTCTGCACCTGTTTGATCGAGGTCCAATCAAAGACAAGGAGAGAAGGCCCCCAAACCACAGATCCATAAAGAACAGTTGGCTGAACAAGAGAGTCTAAGAGGGATAACTTGGACGAGGTATCTTGAAAATGGTGTCTAAAGCACTTTTTGTCAAGCATAGCAAGAGATCCCATACCCTTACTAAATCTGGATTGAATCGCCGGTCTCATACTAAAGCAGGGTCCAAAAAACTTCACTCCCAAATACATATAAGAAGTAATCTCAATCTCCTGCCCTTAAAAGAAGAAATGAAGATGAGAAGTCTTTAAGCAATTAAAGACCATAACCTGAGTCTTACCTAGGTTAACTACAAGCTGCCTCTAGTCACAAAAGGAAACCAAACCATCAAGAAGCCTTTGTAAACTTGTTGATGTCAGTTTTGTACCACTACATAACATATAGCAGTTGAACACTTGATATGGGATATCAAACACTCAATTCCTCTCTTGAAAAGTTAATACTTATGAAGACATGAGAAAAACTCCAATGTTCCTTACACCTGTGGATACTAACTCAGTATATCGATGTGATTTGCTGGTAATCACTTAGGCGGCCTTACACTATTTGTTTGAGGACAACTTGGACCTTTGGTGGAATGATGGTGATGGTGATTCGATGTGAATGCCAGATGATGTTTATGGAGAAGGTGATGGTGATGGAGGGTGAATATTCTTATGACTTACGCCTTCCTAACTTTCCTCTTCAAAACTCCAACTCCTAAACTACTTGCTATTCTACTCCTCCTATGAACGAAAAGACTAGCAAATGGACGGGGATCGAATCTAATGAAAGATAACTAGTGGCTCTACCTCCACACATGTAATGATTCAAAGGAAAATGAACTAGTTTACCAAACAAGGCTTCCCAACAAGCCACTAGGATGCTAGTGGCCTAGTTATAGATCCCTATCGAACATCTACTAATACTACCATGCAACTATCTATCTACTTTTCTCTCTACTTAGCAACTTGAAATGAAATCTATTTTAACAACTTCAAAGAAAATCTTATTCTAACTATTGGAAGTAGAAACCATGCAATAACACCAAATATTCTTAATCACCATGCAAGTCACAACAATGAGAAAGAAAAGCGATTTTGGCATTATTTTGAGCAACAATTTTCTTCAACCCTTTACAAATGAGAGCAAATGACCTTATATAGAGGCCAAAATTTACAACCGACGGTAGAGATAAAGAGGCAAAACCGATGATCTAGATTGGATCCTAGAAACCCTAATTAGGGTTGCCACCCCATCGACCAATGAGAAGATGCCACCTCATCAATGGACCAATGAAAAAAAAGAAGGAAAAGTGGCAACCAATGAGAAGGCACCAAAATGGAAGCCAATCAGAATTAGACACTTGTCCTACCCTAGAAGAAAGAGAAATTGCCACTTGGGCTTACATTAATGATCTTCTAATATAAATCTCCCTTTTTCTTTCATCCTTTTCACCAAGGCAATGAACTTAGCTAGCCTTTCGTTGACTTTCTCCATGGGAGGGTAAGGTGTGTGTCTCATCTTGAGCTAAGTTGAATTCATCATGCCGCTTGCTACTTGGAGTGTCTTCTCATGGTGCTCATATTCTTTGGCATATCCGATAAAGACATTGAGGGAGGCAAGGGTGCCCAAATGTTTTTTCTTGATAGCAACCTTCCCTAGCTCATCCAATCTTGATCCCAACTCTGTCTCATTGATGCTCTCCTCTGATATCTTCAAAATCAAGTGCTGTCCCAACGTTGCTCATCATGGTTGAAATGGAAGTGTCAACGCCTGGGCGGTGCTGTGCAATCATATTCTGTATTTCCTCCAATGTTCTCAATTTGGTAGTCAAGGCAACAAACTAAGACTCAATTGTACTCAATCCTCCTTCATTAACCAACTTGGCTCTTTCCAAATATTTTTTTGGTAGCCCAATGAATGTCTGTAGCCTGGGAATGGCTAAGTCCTTGACTGGAAGGAAATCCTTCCACTCACCTTCAAATATTCTGAATTTGTCTCTAATAGTCATTAATGACCGGAATGTCAAGATAAAGGAAGGCAAGAAATTTCGCCCGTCTTGGATTGTATCATGGATCCAATCCTTGACTTCATGCAACTGAGCCGATATCTCTTCTATGTTGCTCTTGCTGTCTTGAGGAAGGGTTGCCTGGTGCAATTGTTGGATAGGCTGCAATCTCTCCAATATTTGTTCTGGGCCTCCAACTTTATGATCCTTTCATTTGCTTTCCTCAACCTTTCTCTGATTGAAACTATGCCCTCCCAGATCTCCTCACATTCCATGTCATTCGTGTTTCTTCCTAGGCTATGCTCTACTATTTCATATTCCTGAGTTGTAATCTCATCCAGTGCCTTGTTGACTATTGGTATAGCAATCTGAACCTTTCAGTGACCATCATTGTTGCTCCTACTCACCTTTGCCACTGTTTTTTCCATTTGTTTCTGGTTCTCGGTATCACACTTTCCCATTAATCCTTGGATGTCTTCAGCTGTTCGGGCAGTCACTACCTCGCCTCTTGGCATAAGCATTTGCCTTAACCATAGTGGTGTGGTGCATCTCCCCAAATCTAGATTTGGTTCAATTAGCTGATCATCACCAACGGCCTCGGGCGCTTGGCTTACTTCCTCAATATCAACTGGCCCATCTTCTTCTCCACTAGTAACTGCCATATCGTCTCCATGCTGATTCTTTGAGAGAGGAGAATACTCGGTGCTATCACTGTAACCACTTGATTTTGAATTAGAGCTCACCTCTACTGCGACCCTTTGTTCACTTGTGTTATGTTATTAGCCTCTAGCCTCAATTATGCTTTCCCTTGATGGCATTGTATTCTATCTCTTTGCTAGAGGTTCCAAATGTTCTTTACTTTTCTCAACCTACAAAGCTCTCTTCTTACTTCTAACCATCCCTTGCTACTGGCTACTTCCTTCTCCTTTCTGTCCAATTGATTCCACTGGACCTTCCTTTGGTTTCATCTTCTCATAAGTAAGGTGTACCCTTTGACTTTGCAATTTCCTCAACTTCCTATTGTACCACGACTCGGTGTGCAAATCAACTGCTCTTGTAACCGCCTTCAAGGAAGGATCCTGGTGATCATTCCAATCTACTAGATTCAATTCTGTTCCCTCCACTGTATTATAATTTTCTTTCAACACATTTTCATCATCCTCCAATTGATCGGGAATATCAAAACCTCTCCATTTGATATCTCTCATCATGTTCATTGACAATCTTGAGAAAGCTAGCTTCCTCGCATGAAAGTCATCTCATGTATTGGCCCAGAAATCTTCTATGGTAGGAACATGTTTGAATGTGTTTCCATGAGATGCCTTGATAAGACCCTTAGGATCGAATCCTTGCCTTGCTCTATTATCCCAGATGATATCATTCCAATTCTTTCTCCGCAATTGCAAAGGCGACAGGATTGGGGCAACTATCATTGCCAATTCCAAATGAGAAAGTAATCCCTATCTTACCCTTGAGTTTCATTATTCTGTCATAACACTCAAGTTGCTTAGCCAACTCCATCAAAACCACCTTGTCGGGTGGGTACCTTGGAAGTCTCTTGGGACAAACTATGCTTCCTACCACTCGAATATAAGTGAATTGCGGAAACTAGATGAACCAACTCCCATATTTCTTAATCTTTGCTTTTGCTTCCAATGAAAGCCTCTTAGTAGGTGTCCCTTGCAATACCCTTACTGTCTTCATGGCAAAGGCGTCACAAAATATCTTATAGTCTTTGTTGTTGTGCAAATGAAGTTGTGGATAGCATTCATGCACCAAACATTGCCCCAACCCATTGCCAATTACTCCTAAGGCCTTAAGTCCTGGATTTTCATACAATCTTGCAATCAAATAGAACAGATAGGATGCCATATATAGAATTGGTTTTGATTTTGCATGGTCCTAAGCTGCAATTCTAGATTCTCACTTATGATCCTAGCCCAATCAAATCTTCTTTTCCCTTTTTCAATTTCATCAATAAAGAAGTACATCCAATTTTCGAATCGCATACCTTGAGCTAGGCCCATGATCTGGTTGAGAAGCACAATGAGATTGCCATATTCTGATTTGAAGTCTGACACGGTGAGCCTGGATGATCTAGTGACTCCCTTCTTTCCTTTGTATAGCCAATCCTACTTTAGATGCATGAAATAAGCCTCCTGGTTATCCTGAAATGACTTGGTCGCTTGGTCCATCATTACCATTGTCATGCTCTTGTACTAGGGAATGTTAAATACTTCTTCGATCATCTATCCACCAATGTTGGCCAACACTCTTTTCCCTTCATAAAAAATGATGGATTTGCTAACCAAATCAAGCTTGGATGCACATTCCATAACCAACTCTAGGCAAGGCAAGGTAGGAGGGAAGGCCGTCGCGTGTACAATTCCACTCCTGTATATCTTCTTTGCCATGGGGGATTATCCTTCCTTCAGTCTGCTCTTTAGCTGTATCATGTTTACTGTACTGATATTGGTATCGGTTATTCGCCTCACTTTTGAAAAGGTGTTCTTGGGCATCATGTCCTCTTTGTCTTTCTTGGTGTTCATTCTCTTTGGGTTCTTGCTTTCACTAACATCAACCATCCTAAACACCTATTTTTGACCCTTCGTTCTAAGTGATATGGACTACCCTTATCGATTTCCAACCTTCTTTCTATCGATGGATTCTAACTTATTTTTGCCTCGCCAAGTCCAATCACTGCACTTATCAATCTCCAATCTTCAACCTAGGGGTGGGACTACCACTTATTTTTGCCTCTTCATTACCTTAGGATGGACCACACTTATATCTCCCAACTTCTTTCCTATGGTAGTCTAGCTTATTTCTGCCTCACCAAATGTCCTATCATGGAATCTACACTTATCTCTCCAAACTTCAACCTATAGATGGGATGATGAAGTGGTGGATGATGAATGCAAAAAGAACATAAGGGAAACAAAACCGAGCAAGAACAAGGAGTGAAATCTGCTTAAGAACCGCCTTTCAGCTCTAAATAATGAATTCAATTTACCTTTACCAATAGCCAGGTCTTCTTTGAAGTTCGGATCAGATTCTAAAGAAAATTCAAATCTCCTTGCAAAATCAGAATTCTAAACTCTTTGAAATTGCCCACACCTTGCCACCAATCGGGTCTTGGACTAAATAACTTTCTCACAAATAAAATCATCCAACTTCAAAGGCAAAATTCACACTTCTCAGAGGAAATCAAACCTCCACAATAAATTGCCTAGGGCAAGAAATTCTGATCTGCCATAAAAAGTCGCCTAGGGCAGAATTGCAGCCCTCATGGAAGAAAATCAGATTGCCAACAATGAAAATCTGCCCTTACACAAAACATCAAAATCTGGAAAAATCGCCCAAAGAAGGAAAACTCGCTGCCCTCTAGAAAATTAGCCCAAGCATGGAAGAGGAGGATGGAATGAATGAGGAGGTAAGAAAGGGGGAGCCCTTCTTATATCTCAATCCACTTGCTCCCTCTAGCTGGCCGACTAGCCCTAGGAGAGACAAGAAATTAAAGTAGGCCACCATTCATGGTCCAAAATTAAATGCCTAGCTCGAAAATTAGTTTTGCCTTAGTGAAATTTGCATTTTTAATTGCCAGTTAGGACCAAAATTGCAAAATAAAATTAAGAAAGCTTTGGAGGTGTTAAAATTTTCATTTAATGATGTTTTGGTAATTAAAATATCATTTAAAATTGGATTTAGCAAGCTAAAATTGATTTTTCAATTTTAATTTACCAATCTCTTTAAATATTTTAAAAATTTTCAAGGCAATTTTAACCAATTTAATGCAAAATTTTGCAATTAAGTCCATTTCGATTTTGCAATGCAATTAATTTTATTTTTTCAAGATAAATCATTTTTCTAGCATTCCAAAATCAACTTTTCCAATTTAATTTCACTCTTTCAAAATTTTCCTTTTCACTAAAAAATTCAAGATTTTCCAAAACAATTAAATCTAAAAAATTTCATTTTGAAAATGTTCAAGTCTATACAATTATATCCAATTTTCAAAATAAATCGTCTAAGTCCCAAAAATTTGTAAATTTACCCCACCAAATATTATTCTTACTATCAAAAAAAAATGTTGTCCTTGAATTTGTTCGGCCTGAGGATAAAATTACCAATTCCGGAAAATCAAGTTAGAACCATATGAAAAACAAATCTAACCATTTCTCCTAGCCCAAAGGCATCCAAGGTGTAAAATTTTCTAAAATCGGAAACTTTTGGACAACTTCAAAAAATTTCGCCAAGGTGATCAAGAAAATGGGGGTCCCCAAAATTTTGGGGTGATGGTGTGAGAACCTCACAACAAAACTATCAGGAGAAGAAGCAAGAAAAACCACATCATCTGCAAAAAGAAGAATGGAGATCAAGACCTGATGTAAGTAGCATCCATCACCTGGGAGCGAGGACTTTAAAACTTCTCAAGCTTGTCAATATACAGACCGAACAAAATGGGGGAGAGAGGGCAGCCTTGTTTAACCCTAATGGTGCTATGGATCGGAACTGAGAAACCCTCAGGAGTCCTGAATCTACCCACCATAGTTTCATATCATCTCATGATCACAATTAGTAGCATCTCTGAAATCTCAATCATACGAAGCCTCTGAAATAGAGCCATCCTAGGAACAAAATCAAAAGCCTTGCGAAAATCAGCAAAGTAGCAGTAAACTTTCACCTATCTGTGTCTAGCCTCCTCAGTAATAGCCCATCAAGTAAAAATGTGATCCATGATCTGGTAGTCAACTCAGAAACCAGCCTGTCCTCTAGCTCTACAACCTCTCCTGTCAAGCTCTTTGGATAACATAGTATTCAGGGCTGTAGCATAAAGTTTGGCAAATGTGTGTTCGATCATAATGATCCTATAGTTACTAGGGTCAGAAATAGGTCGTCTTGTGAATCGGATAAATCAAATGTCTAGACTAAGAAACAAGAAAACTAGTACAAACCACTCTAGTAAAGAGTATAGAGAGATAGGAGCCAAGAACCAGAGCACCAAACTTGAAGAGTTCAGCCTAGAACCCTTTCTCATCTGCCGCTCTACTGCATCTCATAGATCTAATGGCCTCGTAAATGTTAGAAGGGGTGACCAAGTGGCAGTAAGGAGGCAGAATGGGGTGGATAGAAGGTTGCCCATAAATGTCATAAAGAGCTGTGGTGTGAGAGGTTAGGGAGCGAAAGTCAAGGATGAAGGGTGGAGGGGAACATCGGGGGAATAGGGTGCGCTAGAAAAGCTAGGGGTTGTGGATAAGCATGGAGCATAGGGATTTACATTGAGGCGCAATAAAGGATCGTTTCTTACAATGAAGAAAATGGAAGTAAGAAGAATGAAGGTGGGAAAAGTGGGGGAATGAGCCTTAAAGGCGGAACGTACAGAGCGATGGAAGGCTTTGCAATCCACATTGAACCATTGGTTCATGGGACATGTATTATGGCATTTGCTTTTGAGGGAGAGCGAAGAGCGTGAGGGATGAAAAGGATGGTGGACTTCCACATGGCTGAAACAAGCAAATCAAACATGGAGGAGTGCTATTTATCCACCCTTTTGCAAGGCTATAGATACATGAACAAAGTGGCCTGTAATCAGTGACAACGTCAATCATTTGCATACTTAGAAGGCCTACATTTAGGAAAACTAATCAGATCATTATTGGAACTCTGTCATAATCAACAACAATAAGGAGCATCTATATTTTCGTATTAATGGACTCATTATGTCTCAAAATGTAGGGATATAAAGGTTGAGAACCAGGGAGGATGATCAAATAGTACTTGGATGAGAATTTCTATTGCATCATACAATAAGGAAGATCCACACTCCTCCACTGTGCACCAATTCATTTGAAAATCAGAGATCTGCTGATATCGTAATAAATGAGATAATCTGACAATTCAGAATTATATATCCTCTAAGGTCAAAGTAAACTTTTTCTTATTGGCGGATATCTTATATCAATTTTCTCTGTTACTATTTTTATATGTAAGAAAAATTATGTTCATATAATCATCATATTGATCTAAAGGTGCTCAATAAAGTGCTAGAGATATTCTTGGGCTTCCTAAAGGGTTGAATGATCTTATACATCAATGTATATTATGTGCATTCTTGGTAGGAGTACAGTAGATCATAACTCTATATTCTAAGAGAACAAGGTTAATTGAATATTCTCTTGTTGGGGCAGACATAAAAGATAGTATCAGACTTTATCAAGGAGGATCATAATACTATTTGGCATCACAATTGCTAATCTAATCTAGATTGGATTTATTCCTAGTCTATATGCATCCATATCCCACTTCTGCAATGGGAACGAAAGCCTAGGGACTACAACATAATTGGCTGTTTAAGCAACCCTTCAACAAGAGAGTCCTTTAGATAGAAGGAGAAAACCCCAAATGTATCTACAAATAATAGTACAATATACTTACGACAAAGATTTATTGTGAGTTTTTCACACCATCACCCCATTGCAAATGGGGACCTTCTCTTTTTGCATTGGTAGTAGGAGTATTGGCCTTAGGTGTTGGCAATTTTCAAGTCTCCAAGTCTAAGAGATGAGTTTGGGCAACTTTGGCTTGTTGGGTAGTCAAATCTATCAAGAATATGGGTGAGAGCTGGGCTAAGTCAATCAAGGATATGGAGTTGAAATTAAGGGATTTGTGATAGATGAGCTAGATTCTTTTTAAAATCCTTATTTTAGTTTCAATTTCACCTTTTAGAAAGTCAAGAAAAATTGTGAGAGGTAACATTGATGGAGGCATGCTATTCTAAATGTAGTATTCCCGTCATAAAATAGTTTAAAACTATTGTTAGTGGGCCGATTGATTTAATATATCTCGGACCCATTTTTGTTTTGTTTCCGTAGTTGTGTTGCTGTTGGCTATCTTTGTACAACCTTGGAAAGTTTTCCCCGATGGGTATTTAAGTATGGCTTGTAGGTAGTCTTTAGGTATGCAATTTGGATTATTTTTCTCTGTACTGTGAATTCCTATTGGAGTTCTTTGTTGTTCGCCATTTTGGAAGTGAAAGACCTTCCCTATTTGGTTTATTCTGTTTCAGTGGGATTTAACCCTCACCCTATTCCATCGCCTGTAACACTTTGCTCAGATCTGGCAAATCGGAGCATCATCTTTCGGCATATATTAATTGAAGGATTATTCCTATTCAAATCTCTATTATTGTGTCTGGATTTCACCTAAATCTATTGTGTTTATGTATGAACCAGATTGCATTCACAGTTGTGGCTCAGATACCTAACCATACGGCTTCTAGACATTCCCGTACTACTTCCTCATTGCCCGTATGACCTTCATTCTTACCATCCACCCACACCTCTGTCCTTCCCTTCCATCTTCCATTTGTCTACCGTACTGCTCACCATACAGCCTTCTTGGCTCTCACACTATAGACCATCCCCTCCATCTCCACCGTACACCCAGCATAGACCATGGTACGACCATCCTTGACCACCATACGGCCCCCATTGATCACTGTACGACCTTTTGAACCGTACACATTGCTGCCTTCTTCCACCGTATGGCCAAAGCATAACTTCCGGATGGCCTTTCCTGTGTCTTCCACACCATACGGTCCTTACTCTAGACAATCTGTATGACCATCAAGTCGGTTGTCTCTAGCCCTCTCCATGTCAGAACATTACAGTGGTATCAAAGCCTCGATCTTGCTAGTCTGTGGATAGTGAATGAGAGTTTATAGTAGGAAGAGAAGAAGAACCCATTCTGTTGATAGAATGGCTACTGAACCAGAACTCGTAGCTGCCGAACTCATGGCACTACTAAGAGAACTTGCGAGGAATTAAGCATAGATTAATGATACTCAGTGAATCATGGAAGAAACTCTCAAGAAGTTGGCAGACAATAAAATATTTGGTGAACAAAATGGTCACAACGCAGACTCGGTGTCGGGTAAAGCTAACCCTCATCCAGCACGCTCTCGACCTTCCATGCCATCTTTTCCACCACAGACGGAGGCACCACACGAAGGGAAACAACCAACCTTTGAAGAAATGCAAGAACAGTTGAGGGAAGATTGGAAGGATGTGAATTTGGAGGAAGATATATCCTACAAAGATTATGCAGATTTGAGAATGAGATACTCGGGAGGTAGAAGCAGAGGATATTTTAATGATGATCTCAAGAGGAAGTTGAGTAAAGTAAATTTGTCTCCATTTGACGGATCCATATCTGTACAAGCGTGGGTAATGAAGGCCAATACTTCCAGCTTAATCCCATGACATACGAAGAAGCAATTAAATTTGTGGCATTACATTTGGAGGGAGTAGTGCATGAATGGTGGCATCACAACACCATCACACAGGGGCATGATCAAATAAATACATATGCGGAATTCACTGAGATATTGATAGATTGATTTGATGGTAAAGATCCATAACTCAATTTCAAAGATTTGGTACAGTTGAGGCAAATTGGATCGGTCGATTAGTACATTGCGGAATTTTAGAAACTCTCTGCTTTGGTCATGGACATTTTTGAAAGAAGACGGATAGTACTCTTCATGGACGGACTGATAGAACCATTGAAAGGTTGGGTAAAGGGGTTCAATCTTGCCACCTTGTTGGAGGCCATTAAGAAAACAGAGTATGGCATCATCATCGGCATCATCCTCTCGAAGTTACTCACATTCCAAATTGCTAGTTTTTTTGAGGGACAGAAATAATAAACCTCCACCCAAGAAGCTGTCGTTGGACGAAACTACTAGACAAGAGCTTCGAAGGAAGAAACTATGTTTCAATTGCAAGGGACCTTGGGAACTTGGCGACAGATGCCTCGAAAAAGGAAAGATCCACTACATTGAGGTCATGTCCGATGATGAGGACAAACAAGAAGGAATACCATCCGAAGACAACCAACATCATGACGACACCAACATGGTTAGTTTGAACCATACAAAAAGAATTGCAACATTGGTATGACGCGAAGGAACTATTGCCTTTGCTAGTAGCCCAAGCTGCACGATGTTTCGTGTACGAGGAACCCTTTAAGGAAAAGGGTTATGGTGTTGCTCAATAGTGGGGCTACTCTAAACTTCGTAAACTCATCTCTGGTGAAAGAAAGAGGTCTACCGACAGAGACACGCAGGATTCCAGGTCAAGGTTGCCAGAGGGACTCTTTTGCCCTGCACACACCTTGTTCCTCAGCTAAGTATCATAATGGCGAATCACACGGTGACCAAAGATTTCTTCATAGTGGACTTTGATGATATGGAGGTTATTCTGGGCATACATTGGATGGAGACACTTGATGAATACACTCAGAGCTTCAAACAAATGGACTTCACTTTTGTTGTCGATGGAAAGAAGGTTGTTCTTCGTGGAATGGAAAATGAGGGTCCGAAGGAAGTTTCCGCACATCGGATGGAGGCAATTTTTTGGCGTGATGACGTTGCTTGGGCTACATATTGTTCTGTCTCGGCAAAACCTATAAAAGGACAACAGACACCTCCCCAAGATGATCTCCATAATATTTTGAGTGAACATGATAAAGTTTTTATAGACATTCCTATTGGCATACTGCCTCATCGAGGGTTTGAACATACTATCGAGTTGGAAGCTGGAGCCAAGCCAGTCAAAACTACACCCTACAACCATCCCAAGAAATTCAAAGATGAGATCGAAAGGACGATTCAGAAACTGCTGGATAAAGGATGGATCAGTGCTAGTTCTATCCCCTTTGCGTCATTAGTGGTATTGTTCAAAAAGGATGGGACGATGCACATGTTTGTGGACTACCATGCGTTGAACAAAAAAGCAATAAAGAATAGATATCCCATTCTAAGAATAGATGAGTTGTTGGATGAATTACATGACGTAGTCTATTTTCCAAAAATAGAGCTTCGTTTTGGATACCATCAGATCTGCATGAGGGAGGAAGATGTGGAAAAGATGGCCTTTCCTTGTCACTACAAGCATTATGAGTTCCTAGTCATGCCGTTCGTACTAACAAATGCACCTGCTACATTCCAATCATGCATGAATTGCATCTTCAACAAACAATTGTGTAAGTACTTACTGGTATTTTTTGATGATATTTTTATTTATAACAGGACATGGGAAGAGCACCTAAAGCATCTGGATGAAATCCTAAGGATCATGAAGGATCAGTCTTTGTTCGCCAAGCAATCCAAGTGTAAATTCGGTATGACAGAAATATTGTACCTAGGACATGTTGTCAGTAAATATGGCATTCAAGTTCATTAGGAGAAGATTCAAAATATCCTTAATTGGCCTCCCCCAAAATCACTCATGGAGTTGCGAGGATTTTTTGGACTATGCAGTTATTACTGGAGGTTTAAAAAGGGCTTCTCTCAGCTTAGTGCACCACTAATAGATCTAACAAGAAAGGGATCTTTCTAGTGGAATGAAAAGGCGCAACTCACCTTTGATAAGCTGAAAGAGGCAATGGGCACTTGTCTTGTACTTGCATTACCTGATTTTACCATGGTACGTCCATCCTTGACCACCATACGGCCCCCATTGATCATCATACGACCTTTTGAACCGTACACATTGCTGCCTTCTTCCACTATATGGCCAGAGCATAACTTTTGTACGACCTTTCCTGTGTCTTCCACACCGTACAGTCCCTACTCTAGACAATTTGTACGACCATCAAGCCGACTGTCTCTAGTCCTCTGCACATGGGAACATTACACTAAAATTTGGCAAAGTTTGAATTATTTTAGGATCTCCCAAAAATGAATTCTTAATTATAACTCCTATGAACCTAAATCCACTCTCAAGCATCCTGTCAATATTTTTATATAATATAACTTAAAGTATACAAAATGTATCTTATACTTAAATTTTATATTTTATATAAACCATCTCACTCCCCAAGCTGAAGAAATTGAAGTAAACAAGCTAGGAATTTGAACACACAAAATAAGCTTGGAAATCTCAAGAGCCTTGTATTTTCTCTCTTGCAAAATCTCAACTTATCAAAATCTCTGCCAAAGCATAAAAGTCGCCTAAGGTGATAGGTTAATGTAAATGATGAAATGTGGATGGAAAACTAGGGGAGAGGACCCAGTACTTGAGTGCGTTCCAATGGTTGTGATAGGAGTTGTTAACTTACTACCCACACTTGTTGATTTGATATCCAACATTTTTGACAAGATTGTACCAATAGTTGTGACTTTAAAGGTTTTCTTGCTAATGATGATAACCCATAAGTGAATGAAAAGTGTCCCTTTTCCCAAAAAACAACCAATAGTGTGATGCCACATCAGTTGCACAAGTATGGGGGTCTCTAATGCACTATGATTGGTCTCACTTTTTTTTGGGCTGTTTTGGACTCTTTGGCAAAAAGCATGCTGATGTGGCATCATATTTGATGATGTGGCTCTGAAACCTTAGTTATAAGCAGGGGACTTGCCAAGTAAGCTACTATTAAAAAATGGGAGTGATTTGAAATTTCCACATAGGATTTTGAGAAGCGTGGAGTTAGGGTGCTCAACTATTGGGTCCTCTCCCCTAGAAACCCATTGAAAAATTGGAGTTAACAAAGTGAGAGGGTTAGAAATCCCCAAATCCTAGGATTTGGGTCCTTGCGAAATCCCATCTTTTCAAAAATTCCACCCATCTTTGAGTGGTATTTTGATCAAATCTATCAACTCCAAGTTGATCAAAAGGATAAAAATGATGGTTGAGGGCCAAGTTGCATGAAAATTAGAGTGGAATTTTATGATGGAATTCTCCAAAACACGGAATTTTCGATCCCAAGGCGAAAATTCTTAGGACTTGCGAATTTCATTTCCAACATTTTAAAATCTCCGCTATAGAGAGATTAACCAAAATTGCTGAAAGAGCCAAGTTGAAGTTTGATAAAAATGGAAGGAAAAGAGGATGAAATTTACCAAGCACTTGGAGAAAAATGACGAGGACTCATAATTGTAATGAATTGAATTCTTGTGCCGATAAATATTTAGCCATTTTGACTTGCCAGTCAGATTAAGATTGATGATAACTGAACTTTGAAGACCACTTGAAACATTAATTTTGGCTTAAAGTGGTAAAGCGGGCATGGCAGGTAAGGGTTGGATATCCCAAGATCATAGGGTTTCTGCCCTCACAAAATGCCAAGAATTCAAAAGTTCCACCCAGTTATTATGATTTTCAATGAAAATCAACTCAAGTTGATTAAGAAGGTGGAAAAAAGTAAGTTTTGAAGGCCAAATTCGATGGGAAAGCCATGTTTTTGACAAGAAATGAGGAGAGATCAGGCCCAAGATGAGGTTGGAAATCCCAAGTTCTTCTGCCATGTTCCCAATAAAAATGTCAAGCACAGTTTTCTTGTATAAGCTGAAAATGATGTATAAATAGAACAGTTGATCAAGTCTCAAAGGATGGGTGATGAATGGAAGCCCATAACAAGGGCATAATTTTCACAAAGTTGGAATTTCTAATCCAAGCATTCCTAGATCTATGCCATAGAGACCATTAAGCGGAATTTCGCAAAACTTAGGATTTTCAATCTTAAACACCTAAACTCTTGCCATGCTTCCAATGAGCAGTGTGATGATTTATGAAGTTAAAAATTAAAAGCAAAGTGGAATTATCTATCAAGACTTTTGGATGCAAACTGAAATCGCCCTTCTAGGTTTGGGTCATATGCCATAAAAAGTCACATTTATAAGAGGCCAGTTGTACTCTACACTAGAAGCCTTCAACAAAAGATATTTCTCTTGGAAGTTTCAATTGCGTTAGAAAAAATGCCAATGCTCTTTAAAGCCCCTTGAGTAGGAGCTATGACTGATCAACAGTCTAGTGTGTGATCTTGACTCCAGTGTTTGGTCTGGCACTCTAAAGAGCTTTCCTGCAGATCTGTATTGGGTTGTCTTTTCTGCTTTTGAAATATTCCTAGTTTGTTACTCGGCCTCTCTTTGAAATTTTGATTTTTCTTTCATCAATTGCTTCTTTTTTTCTGTTTGGTTTACTTTGAATACCTCCAAGTATTCTTTGTAGGTGTTTTTGGATTTTATAAATAGCACTCTTCTTCATATACTGATAAGGCAGTAAGGCTGTACTCATCTGTTTCCAATTGTTCCTCTACCACTCTTTGAACATGACCATCTTCTCTTGTTCTGCTAAGTGTAGAGTTCTTTGGCTGCTACAATTTTTTTTCCAAAATTTGGTTTAAATTCTTTTGCTGTTTTCTTTTGCTTGTTGGATAGGATCTATGTTTTATTCTTTTGGTAAGAACTCAAGTCACCAATACATGTTTTTCCTTCAAGGTTCCATTTCACTCATATTTTGATTGTATATTTGCATTCACAAGTTCAGACCTCCAGCTACCAATTGTAATGTATTTCGAGCCCCTTGCCTAGCATACCAACCATTTTGATGAACACTACCTAGCATAGATTCATATCTTTCAGTTACATATCCAAAGAAAGCAGATTCACCGGTGGAAGAACTTTTTTGTTCCTCTAGTTTCAAGCCCTAGCACGTGCACACAGACATACATAATTTCACATTGATTATTAAGCAGAATGCCATAGTTTTAACTTCCTTATTTAATAATCACTGTCAAAATGAAATCCGTTAATTGCTTTGACCTAGGAATCTGCCAAGACTTAATCAGGTATAATTTTCTGTAGCATTATCTATTTTCTTTAAGTCTACAACAATTAATGTCTGCAGAAAACAATTTTTTAATCTTCCTTATTCAGGGGTTTTCGTCCACAAACCAGGAAGGAAAATAAAAAGGGTTATCATCCTCAGACAACCAAATCCTTAATGGTTTTTCATGGGCACTATAAATAATATTTGTTGATCCATTAATGCTTCCTTCTCCTTTTTTGATTCCTTATTAACGTTTCTTTCTGCAATAATCACAACCCTTCATCTGTCTTTCGACTTCTAGAGTTTAAATTAAGCTTAGTTTCTTATCATTGAATCTCTTGGTAATAAAATCACAGATGCAAGAGTAAATTCCACAGCCTTGCTGGCATGCACAGCATGCTAAGTTCAGAATATTGAATTGGCATGAAGTATTAATTTTAGAAAGACTCAAAATAATTTTAGGCAGATGGGCAGTGATTCATTTCTGTGGGGGTCAATCAGGTGCATGTTTGTTTACCAAACTTAAACGCGTTTCTTTATCAGAAACTTATCCTTTCTCTTCAGGATGAATGATTTGAAATGTAGAGTTGCATGATTCTGAGAAGATTCATACGAGAAAAATGATGACAAGATAATAGAGATTGGAATCAGATTTGAGATAAACAACAATTTTTTACTTGAAATCTGATGCTACACAAAATTTTCATATCAATACAAGCTACAGCCCACTGACCATGGTTGGTAGCACCAAAATTGTGATCAATGTACCACAAAGTTCTAATGCGGTTGAAGGGTTTAGGAGGCACAAGAGTGTACTTGTAGATATTTGTAATTTGTATTTTCAATGCAAGAAAATATTGTATATATTACAAAATAGGTTTTGTGGTGATTTTCCAATTTACATAATTATGCTCGACAATTTAATTTGTAATTTTATTGGCTACTAACTTGACATATGCAGTGTAATTCATTTGTTCATTGACTTCTTTAGTGGTAAATTATAGGCATACAAGTTTTAGTTGGCAAATTTTATCTCGTATCAGAATATTTCATTGTTTTCATAATCTTTGACACACATTGTACCTACTTTCAATATCTGTGCAGTGGTTGGAAATAAAAATCAGTGATGCTCTTGAATAATTTTCAGGTACATTGGAATCATTCTTATCCATATAAAGGTCCAGAGGGATGGGCAAGCATTATTTCAATATTACCTACACGTTGGTATATTGATAGTTTAGGTTCAAAAGCTTCTTATGAGTTTAAGGATGCCAGTGGAGTGGATATAAATGGACAAGGTTGGGCCCATGAGGAGAAGAACTGGGGACAAATATTTCCAGAAGGTCATGTTTGGTTGCAAGCAATTTCAAATGATAATAGTACACAGGTTTGTACCCATTAAATATTTCATTTATGTTAAGGCCATGCATATATTTGTGTGATGTTTTATGTGTTTTGGGAAATTTTAATAGATGGCAAAAATGCCCAGGTATAGAATTTTTAATGTCCACCCCTAATTGTTTTGCTTTTTGAAATTTAAAAAACAAGATATAAACTGTTAATGTAGATTAGATTCATTACAGATTAGAATATAGGTGTCTTTTAATTTTTCTTATCTCTTGAACAGTATCCTTACTGTCTAATAATTCTTTGCAGGCTATAATCAGAATGGAGATGCAACTATATTTCACAAGTATTGTAACGATTCTGAAACACTAACACTAAGTTCTGATTATTATGTTTGCAGATCTGAATATGAATAGTAGAGAGAGATTGGACTCTAAGAGGCTTTGCACTTTTTGTTCTGTACATTAACACTTAGACTGATCGGACTATATGTATAAAAAATCTTTGGGGACATGCCAATGAATAGACATATCTCCTTACTAACGATGCCTTTTGGTTACCTCGATAATGGCGCTTGATATTGTTGTGAGGTTTTCACACCATCACCCCAAAATTTTTGGGGACCCCCTTTTTTTTCGATTGCCTTAGCAATTTTCGGTCCAAAGGTTTCAAATTTGAAGATTTCGCGCCTTGGACACCTTCAAGGCTAGGGGGGAGAAAGGTTAGATTTATTTTCACCCATTCCGCTTGATTTTCTAGAGCAACCAATTTCATCTTTGAGCCAAACAATTTTTAAAGAACAACTCTTGGCAAGATAAAGTTGTGAATTTTGTACTTAAGACATTTTCTTTTGAAAATTTGGATATAATTGTGTAAATTTGGATAATTTTCGAAAATGAAAATTTTGTTAAATTTGGTCTTTTGGATAATCTTGATTATTTTTGGTGAAAAAGATTAATTTTTGTGATGGTGAAATAAAATTGCAAAATCGATTTTAGGCTCTAGAGAAATAATTTTATTTGTGTTAAAAAGCTAAAATTGCTTAGTTAAATCGATTATAATTAAAATTGTCTTGAAAACTTTTTAGTCTTTAATGAAATTAGTAATTTAATATTGAAAAATGGCTTTTGGTTAGCCAAAATCCAATTTTAATGACGTATTAATTACTAAATCCTCATTAAATGGAAATATTTAACATCTCCAAGGCACCATTTAATTTCCTTTTGCAATTTAGAACTAATTGGCAATTTTAAAAGGCAATTTTCATCATGGCAAAATTAATTTTAGCTAAGTATTTAATTGTGGATCATAATTTTGCATTAATTATTTGTTTTTCTTTCTCCCAAGGTCCAAGTCGGCTAGCTTGGGGAGAGTAAGAAAGATGGGTATAAGAGGAGGCCTCTCTCCCATTTTTTCCTCACTTCTCACTTCTCCTTCTCAAGGTGTTGGCGATTTTGCAAGAGCAGATCTGCACTCTTCTTGCTTGGCAAATTTTGTGGAGGGCGAAATTTGTGGAGGCCGAAATTTGTGGGAGGCGAATTTTGTGGAGGGTGAATTTTGTGGGGGCCAAAATTTGTGGGAGCCGAAATTTGTGGAGGGCGAAATTTATGGGAGCCGAAATTTGTGGAAGATAAAATTCTGATTTTCAAGAGGGGCTGTGATTTTTGGCCCTAGGTTGCTAATTTTATTTGGAGGTGAATTACATGATAAATTTCTGATTTGCAAGTGGATTTGAAGTTCTTGAGGTCTAGTCCTAATATCGAAAAGTCGCTATACGATTATTGGTTAAGGTGAATTTTCATCATCTAGAGTTGCAAGGGGTCCTTAAGCTGACATCCTTCTTTCGTTTTAGTCTAAGGATTACTTCCCTTGGTTCTACTTGCTTTTTGGTTCACCACTCTACCATCCCGTAATAGGGTGACGAGCATGGAGGATGTTAGTGCAAGTAAGAATCCCAAGCGGACAAACACTAAGAAAAACAAAGAGGATATGATGCCCAAAACACCCTTCTTCTCGCAAATGAAGCGAATAACTAACACCAGTATTGGTGTAGTGGACATGATACGGATGAAGGACAGACTAAAGGAAAATCCCCCTTGGCTATTGGTAAAGGTAATTTCAAATCATTTAGAGTTGAAAGGGGTCCTTAAGCGGATTTCTCTCTTTCGTTCTAATCTAAGGATTGCATTCCTTGGTTCTACTTGCCTTTTGGTCCACCACTCTACCATCCCATAATAGGGCGACGAGTATGGAGGATGTTAGTGCAAGTAAGAATCCCAAGCGGACAAACACTAAGAAAGACAGAGGATATGATGCCCAAAACACCCTTCTTCTTGAAAATGAGGCGAATAACCAATACCAATGGTGGTACCCTAAAAGGATATAAAAAAGGCAGTTGCACATCACAGCCCAAGTGTCGACACTTCCATTTCAACCATGATGAGCGACATTGGGGTGGCACTTGATCTTGAGGATATCAAAGAAGAGGATGTCAATTAGACAGATTTTGGATTGAGGTTGGATGAGTTGGGAAAGGTTGCTATCAAGAAAAAGCATTTGGGCACCCTTTCCTCCCTCAGTGCTTTTATTGGATTTGTGAAAGAATATGAGAAGGATCACGAAAAGATACTACAAGCCGCGAGCAGCGTGGTGAAGTCAGTAGAACTCAGGGCAAAGCACACACATTGTCCTCCTATGGAAGAAGTTAACAAAAGGCTAGCTAAGTTCATTGCCTTAGTTAAGAGAATGAAAGAAAAGGGAAGATTTATATTAGAAGATCATTTGATGTAAGCCCAAGTGGCAATTTTTCTTTCTTCTAGAATAGGACAAGTGTCTATTTCTGATTGGCCACCATTTTGGTGCCTTCTCATTGGTTGCCACTTTTTGCACTTTTTTCATTGGTCCATTGATGAGGTGGCAGCTTCTCATTGGCCAACGGGGTGGCAACCCTAATTAGGGTTTTGAGGATCCAATCTAGATCGTTGATCTTGTTTTGATCTCCATCGTCCGTTGTATTTCTGGCCCCTATATAAGGCCATTTGCTCTCATTTGTAAAGTGTTGGAGAAATTGTTGTGAAGATAATACCAAAATTGCTCTCTTCTTCATTGTTGCAATTTGCATGTTGATTAAGAACATTGGGTATTATTGCATGTTTTCTACTTCCACATAGTTAGATTTCCTTTCAAGTTGTTAAAGTTGGTTGCATTTGAAGTTGTTTAAGTGAGGTTAAAGTAGATGGATAGTTGTATGGTAGCATTGTAAAATGTTTGATAGGGATCAATACTAGACCACTAGCATCCTAGCGGCTGGTTGGGAAGCTTTGTGTGGTAAACTAGTTTATTATTCCTTTGAATCATTGCACCTGTGGAAGTGAGGCCGCTGGTCAGCTCTCATTAGGTTTGATCCCCGTTCATTTGCTAACATTCCATTCATAGGAGTAGAATAGTTAGTAGCTGGGTAGTCGAAGCTTAGAGAAGTAAGTTAAGTGATAGAACTCATCCATTCACCTTCCACCACCACTGCTTTCCATCAACATCCTCATCGACAGACACACCCTCCATCATCACCACCATTAACATTATTTGCCTCCGCACATTTCACAAACCGAGTCACCATCACCTGCATTCCACCAAAGCTCAAGTCATCCTTGAATGAATAGCGTAAGACCGCCTACGTGACTACCAACAAATCACATCGATAAAATTGAGTGAGTATCCACAAGAGTAAGGAACATTGGAGTTATTCTCATATTCCATGAGCAATAACTTTTCAAGAGAGGAATTGTATGTTTGATACTCCGTATCAAATGTTCAATTGCTAATATGTTATGTAAGTGATACAAAACTCGCATCAACAGATATCAGTAGAGACTTGTAACTAAAGAAGATAATAACATGATTATTAATAGCAATATAAATAGGTCTTAATCAAACTCGGATCTGATTCATGATTAATGCCATTTTCTCATTATCGATTAGATATTGGTACTTATAAATGGCAATAATAATGCTAAGTAATATCGATCAAATGCAGATCGATAATTCAGATTACTTGGAACAATATAACTTATAATTAGATCATTATGGATGATAATTAATTTTACCAGTATGATTTACTATTTATATATATCAATAATAATGTAAAATGATATATATATATATATATATATATATATATATATATATATATATATATATATATATATATATATATATATATATATATATATTCGATGATTATCATCATAGTTATTTGACCGAAGCTATCATTTCAACACAAACCATCAACTTTGCTGATTGTTAACTTCAGATACATGCATGCTTCTCAAACCCACATATGTAAATGCTCTTAATAACAAAGTAAATGAAGTTTGGGTTTGCCACCATTGCCACTCATTCAGTACAATAGCATGAACAAGAAAATGATAGTACAGTTGGCTAAATGAGTGGGAGTTTGAAATGAGTACAATGTAATATGCAGCATAGAGAGTATAGTGCAGATGTAAACTAGAGTGTTACATACCAATTTTTGGCTCATTTTAAAAATGTTCATATAGCCGTTGAAGTTTCATGTGAAGTCTATTGACAGGTAAAATTAGTTATGATAATGTAAAAATGGTAAGGTGATTAATCGTTATAATTTCATATGAAGATGAACATGTTAGTTAATCGTTATGATGTTATTATAATGTTATCTTGAAATCTTGAAAATTTAATTACTCATTATAAATTCATAGGAAGTGAAATGGTGGTTAGCCATTATGATGGTTTATGAATAATAACTTGTTATAGTGATTACATTGAGGAATATGATATTGTCGCGGAGAATTTCATCCTTGTGGGTGCACGTCGAAGGGGGGGAAGCGTTGCCAGAAAGGAATTGGGCATGAGGGCACCACCTATCACTGGGCAAATAAGTACGAGTCTTGAACCACCAAGGCTAAGGGTAAACAACTAGGCAAGACGGGGAGTACCTTTGGCAACCATGAGCTAACTAGTCAGTTCATAACACTTATCAAGAAAAACAATAAGCATTCAAATAATAATATAAGTTGTTACCTTTTCTATTGGAGATCATTATGGAGCCTCTTGTTATACTTCATATATTGACACCATGATATCATGACATCTATGCTTGCGCATACATGAATATATACATACGTGTAAATCTATACAATGATACAAAAGAAATAAATGATTAAATCTATGCACATGTATATGTATGTGTACATACAAATAGAGGTGGCAAAGATACTGTGATGCCGATATATTTATATCATGTTGAAGGAGAACCTTTATAATTATCTTTAGTATTTTGCTCATTATTTTTGAGCAATTGCCCATCTTTTATCAGGCTTTTATTTCTTTTAAATTTATCAACCGATGAAGTTACACTTGACCAATAGCTGGCCATGCACCACCACTCCTTGTAACTAAGTATGTGAGCGAATGGTTTATTTATCTCTCTTGCTATCGTGAGGGTGCCTCTTTTCTTCTCGTTTGTGCTCTGCAATAGTTATCTTCCTCCCATGGCCTCAAGCCATGTTGCAATTGCAATTGAAATAATTGAGAATCCTTGCATATTTCATTCGAGTGAAGAAGTCAAGGCCCAAGTCATGCAAAGCATAGTTGCAATACTCACCAAAACCAAAAACTCACCAAGGCCTAAAAAGCTCGAGAAAAACTTGGGAAATTAAAATATTGCTTAAATTAAATTTGAATTGCTTTTTTTTTCAAAATTCAGTGAGTAGAGCATCCAATGAGTCGATAATGAGAACACAAAAGAAACAAGATTAGTATCTATATTTAAATGCAAAGTGGGCACAAAATTGCATCCTCTTGAGGAATGCTAATGGTTGAAATAGTAAATAGTTTTTGTAAAACTAAAAGTCATTGCGGTGACCAAATATAGCCAATAAGGACTCTTTGCCACATTCAATGGGATGTTGAAGTACCAACACAACACATGCAATGTCTATTTTCTCATGTGACTTTGTATTCCGTCCAGTGGCCTATAATGATAGTTTTGCTCTAGTTGTGTTCCTGGGCACAAAATAGCTACCTATAGGTTGTGTCCTTGATGGTGATGTAGAAGGTACTCTACTAGAGGAAACCAAAGTGGTGGCTAAGGTGGTGTTGAGCTTGCAGATGTGTAGGGCACGACAAGAGCCCACTATGTTCTCAAATGTTGCTTCTTTTTCAATATCAATTGAAGAACCTTGAGATTTAGCTATCGTTTCTCTCATGGCTACTTTTGCCCTCTCCCTTTGCAAGTTTTTCTCTTCCCTAGCTACAAGTATGCAATTAATGTTTCCTTTTATTTCTTCAATGGCTTTAGCACATCTCCTAGCATCATACTTGTCAATGTCTGTGTTGATTCCCAAAACCAAAAATTGGAAATCCAAGAGCTTTGCCAATTCTCTAATAAGATTACTCAAATAGTGTTGGCCAACTAATGAGAATAACCTCCTGATTCAATTCCCTTGCACTTTAGGCTTCACTACATCTAGGCAGGTAAACCTTCACCTCAAACTTGATCACCTTGTTCAAAGTTTTTATATAGCAGATTTAGACTTGGCGAGTTCTTAGGCTCACAAGGTCCTTGAACTCGATTAAAATAAAGTTGAATGAATGCTAAAAACGATTGAACCTTTTATATAGAACTTCTTAACAATTGGATTGATGCTTGCAAGAAAGAAATATATAGATTACTAACTTCAACTATAAACCCAATGATCATATTTCAATAAAAGACCAGTGCCTTTGCTCATTTGGGCAACAAAGTCAACTACAATGAAGATTATTACGCACAACTTTACAAGACAATATTTGTTTAAAATATCATCAGTTACTCTTGAGCTTTGCAAAAGATAATTCTTATATGCAATTCTATGTTAGTCCAAAAAAATCTTATCTTCTTCGGCGGAAGGCCAATTAGATAGAGACAAGGAAGCACCTATTTATTTCACAATATCCCTAATTGTCAAACAAAGAATGCGGAAAAATCCAATGCGAAAATCCTTGTTAGAATAATTCAATAATTTTTTTACTGATCATAAAGGACGAATCTTAATCATAATTTTAATCTTTGCCTTGAATAAACATGAACAAAAGGGCTTTTTATTTATTATTGAAAATATAATATATAAATTTATATTAAAGTCATGCTTTAATAGTTATATCTTTCCTTAAGAGTTTTAAATACATCTCCTTTTCCTTCTTTGAATATCTCTCCTTTTCCCATATCTCTTGTTGCGTTCTACATATGTCATATTTATATCTTGTTATTCTAAAGTTATGACTTTTCAAATGAAAACTCATAATTTATATCCTCCCCCTTTTAATGCAAATTGCACCTCTTTATTTTAATTAAATTATTTTCTTCAACATAATTGTAGCTTATGGTAGTAGCTTCATGTTGAAACAGATCAGTCTATGACTCTATAGTCCACCCTAATTAAAATCTATTCAAACTGCTGCCACAATTTTTCATGATCTCTTCCGTACGGGGGTCATATTCTCATAGAACAATAAATTTGTTGTTTCCAGCAAGATAAATGAATTCCTAATTCTATGATCACAATGGTTTCTCATTTGAGGTGCTTGCATTCATATCATTTTGACTGCTACAAAGGACTACCATCTTCTTCACCATTACCACTTTGTTTTTTATTCTTCCCAATCTAATCAGCTCTTGAGGATTTGATGTCTTTCGAAAATATGTTTCCTTATTTCTCTTCACAAACTTCAGATGACCTGTATATGTTGAGTCTCTGCTGTTCAACATGCCTGATTGGGTTCTGCACCTTCACTGCTCGTATCCATGAAACACATAATATGTTCACCTCTGGTTATCGGGCATCTTTGCAACAGTCAACTCTTTATATTCATTGCTGCAAGACTAACAACATCTCTAAATGTTTGAATTGTGTATATACTATATATGCTGTGTATTTTTGTTCAACAATAAGCATTATATAAATCTTTATTTATGACAGCTCCACCATTGCCAATGTTACCACTGTGGTGTTATTATTGTCTTTGTTACCATGTTCAATATCATTGTTCAGGCATGATACAAATATTTCAGTCTGTAGAATCTGTCAATGGCGTTTCTTTGTCTCCATGTTTGGCCGTTGAGGATACCTTCTTAGCCTCACATGTGAAATGAACTTCATTTACTGTGTAAGAGCCTTTTCATACTTATGGTAAGATTGAAAGTTGGGAAATAGGTTAAATGCTGGATAGTAGTGTGCATATACATGATCAAGTACCGAGACAGAGCATTGTATTGCCTTCACCAAAAGGAGATGGAATTCGAACATTAGTTGCAATTTCTTGGCATGCCCTAGGTTTCACACAAACTTCACCTATGGAAAGAATGCTTCCCAGTCTATTCTTGGTGGTTAAAAACCACACATTTCAGCTTCATGATCCAAATCCAAACTTTCTCAAGGCAGCCACGACCGGATCGGGGATTTTGTGTTGATTTGTTATATGCATGAATTTGGTGGTCGTGTATGATGAAGACCTACCCTGAATGAAACTCCAGTGCACAATAGACATGACAAATCTATGCCGTTACTGATTTGAGTTTCTTCATTAATGGTGGTTTGTGTCTCTTTTTCTAGCTCTTCCATCAAGTTCTCCAAATAAGAGTGCCACTTTGGAACTGGACCATATCAAAAGTCAATTTTGGATAATCATTTCCTAGTACACTTCTCATCTTGCAATGCTTTCTTTCAAAAACTCTAGTCCTTTACTCTTTATGTACTGCTTATGCAATTGTGTTGACATTGTTATTGATACATGGTCTATGATTATGATTATGAATTAAGGCTCCATCAATGGCTCTTGTTGGGGACATATGCCCCTTGTGGGCATAATGAGACTCCAACTACCTCTGGAGAAGACCATACAAAACCTGATGTAAAGTGAAATTGGGTGGCGCTAGGCCCCCCAAAAGTGAACACTGATCCTTTCCTCTATCAAGCACCCAATTTTGATCATGCAGTATCTCCTTCCTTTTCTGTTTCTACTTCATTAATGTCATCTTTTGTGTCTAACTTTTTTTTAGCCTTTGAGAGGTCATCAGTTGCATTGTAGTCTTTGCTGAATGGAACACCCCTATGGTTATTGCATATGATCAGTCATACAAGCATCAGAATAAGTCTTCTTTGCTTGATTGTCCCTTTGCACACAGCCTGCCCCATCTTTATACCATAGATACTGTTTCTCCTCACAAAAAGGATTTGAAGATAACTCACATTCAGGAACTTCCTTCTCTTCAAGAATATGAGTCTCACCTTCTTAATACCCCTCTCCACACATATCTTGAATTCCATTATCTTCAAAATCATTAGGCCTGCCATCCTTATCATTATGCCAATGGACTTGATTGCATAGAAAATGCTCTTCAAAAAATGGACTCAAAACATAGAGAATTCGAGCATATCTCCATGAGAACTTTCATCCGGCTCCTCAGGTGTTCCATTACATATAGTAGGAGCAAATAACATTTCCTTACTAAATTGATCCTTTTGATAATCATCTGTTTCATCTAGTAACTCCTGAATATGTGTTGATCCATTAACTTGTTCACTGTGATGGATTGAAAAAAAATTTGGACCATTTTTCTCAACATGTTTTTGGTATTCCATGTCCAACAAATTTGAAATTTCTTCCATTCTGAGAGGATCCTCTTCCTCATTTTGACATTCAATGATATTTGTTGTCATACAAGTATCATCACAGGCAGATCCTTCTTCAAGCTGTCCAAAAATCTCTTCTCCATTCAAATTTGAAACATCATTTACTTTGGTATATTTTTCCCCTTCTTCATCATCTTCTTCTAATATTTGAAAAAGAAGCTTCAAATTAGGGTCATCTAGCGAGATTCCAAACTCAATATTTTTTTTAGAAAGTTCACCTATGGAGGCATGAGGTTTGATGGTATCCTATGATAAATGCTTGTCATTCTCATGAACAAATGTGCTACAAATTCACCTTCATATCTTTGCAAATTGAAAAATGCGTCTAGTAGAGACATGTTAGGATCTTCCTCCATTGCAACTTTGGCCTTCATCCTTGTTCATAACACAGTTAGCTTCCTCGCTTGCATCATGAAATATTCAAATTCTTTCCAATATGAGATACTTTGTGTAGGTAATGATTCATATGCTTCTCTCACACTGTCTTTTCATGTCCTAACAAATAACTTCATCACCTGATCTTCTGCACAGACCTCATAATCTTCCACGAATGTATAAAACACATCCAAATGTTGAAGTGCTGATTCATCCCATTCTCCATGGAACTTTGGTACAATTTGTGAAAGCTTTGAGAACCATTTATTAGGTTTGCAATCAAATCTTCTAAGATCCAATGGTCTAATGCCATTTGGAATAAAATATTTTTTTTTGAAATGATTGATACATTTGCAATAAAACTATCTACCATTTCCTTCTGATTCTTCTCCCTCAATAGAGTTACCAACTAAAATCTTAGTAAATAGAATCACCATCTATTTTGAGGAATATATTGATTATGCTGATCGTCTCAATTCTTGCTTCTAGCAGAGTACGCTTCCAAACAAATTGATATAAGTGCTTCCTGACTTTGATCCGCAAAATCTGAAATTCTAGGTAACTTCACAACATATATTGCGAGCAACTCTCCCTAGTAGAGTCACCAATCTATTGGTTTCCAAAACCAAAAATTAGAAATCCAAGAGTTTTGCCAATTCTTCAATAGGATTACTCAATCAATTTTGGTGAACGAATGGGAATAATGTTAATTTTCTTGCACTTTAGGCTTCACTACACCTAGGCGGGTAAACCTTCACCTCGGACCTGATTACCTTTTTCAAAGCTTTTATATAGTGAATTTAGACTTGGTAACTTCTTAGGCTGGCAATGTCCTTGAACTTGATCAAAATAAAGTCGAATGAATGCTTGAAATGACTGAGCATTTTATATAGAACTTAACAATTAGGCTGATGCTTGCAAGAAATAAATATATAGATTATTGACTTCAACTATAAACCCAATGATTATATTTCAATAAAACACCAGTGCCTTTGCTTATATCGGCAACAGAGTCAACCAAAATGAAGATTATTACGTACAACTATATGAGAATATTTGTTTAAAATATCATCAATTTCTCTTGAGCTCTGCAAAAGATAATTCTTGTATGCAATTCTATGTTAGTCCAAAAGAATCTTATCTTCTTCGGTAGAAGTCCAATTAGACAGAGACAAGGAAACACCTATTTATTTCACAATATCCTTGATTGTCGAACAAAGAATGCGGGAAAATCCAATGCAAAAAACCTTGTCAAAATAATTTAATAATCTTCTTACCGATCATAAAGGACAAATCTTAATCATAATTTTTATCTCTCTGCCTTGAATTAACATGAACAAAATGGCTTTTTATTTATTATTAAAAATATGATATATAAATGTATATCAAAGTCATGCTTGAATATTTATATCTTTCCTTACAAATTTTAAATACATCTCCTTTTCCTTCTTCAAATATCTCTCCTTTTCCCATCCCTTGTTGCATTCTACATATGTCATATTTATGTCTTGTTATTCTAAAGCTAAGTTACTGGTTTGAGTTCGATTTGAAATACAGGTTCGGAGAACCAGTTTGCTGGTACGACAAAATTTTGGAAAGGGTTTTGGGTTCATTCGTACAAAAACATGTAGAAATTATAAAAAATTGTATACATACATATTTATGAAGCCTAGAAGTGTAGAGTATCATAAAATCATATGATTTAATCATTTAAACAACAAAAACACCATAGGCATAAACTTTAAACATTTAAGTTGTAATCGTAGCATCATGTATCAAGATCATACCATCATATATTTCAATTTTCAAGTTCAACATCAAAGATTCAAAACATTAAAATTAAATCATGATCCATGAATCATAACAAGATGTCTAAATATCATTGTTTCAAGTTTGAGTTTCAACTAATCATAATGTATTAAATTTTAATATTCATTATATTCTTCTTCTTCTTCGTCTTCTTCTTCTCCTACTTCTTCCACATTAGTTGACTTAGCAATAGAGCTAAGGCCAATGGGATCAGCACCAACAACAATAGTATGAGCATCAAAATCTTCAAAGTCTATAATTATAAGCCAAGAAGCAGAAACATCGAAGTCCTCTAACTCTGCATCTATATCCCACCTCTTTGTCTCCCCTTTTTTGTATTCTTTAGTCTTGTTCGAGAGGAGATGCAAGTTATAATGCACAAATACCAAGTTCTCCGCTCTTTTTGATTTCAACCTATTGCGCTTCACTGAGTGGATAAAAGAATATGTACTCCAATTTATCTTTGAAGAAGATGAACTAGCAATCTATGAAGAATAACCATGTAAATAATTAAAATAAAATTTAAATTATGTATCTCGAATCTTAGAATTTCTAGAAATTTATGAAGACAAAGGAAACTAATAACAATTTCTTTTTATATTAAACTTACTTCTAATATTACTGTGATTGCAAGGGGCTGCAACATTTGGAATCTTTGGCCATGGAGGTACCACCAACTATGAGCATCCTTCCTAAATCGATGACAAAGAGCATCATTACTTCAATTTTTTGCATCCACGAACTATATGAACTCATCTGTAATCAAATCTCGCATTTCATCACCAGGAAAGAGTCTTTGAAATGCTGCCTTGTATCCATTAGACACTTCTATATCTCTATAGGGTGGTAGCCTTCTTGGTAGATCAGTATATTGGGTGCTATAGTATGTGGGTCTCAATGCATAAGCAAACAAATGTAGAGGAGTGGTCATTTTGTTCCATCTTTTACAACAATTGCTTGCAATTGTTTGAAGAAGGTCTCTTCTGGATCTTGCTCCTTTTCATTTACAATTTGCTTGATCTTCTCAAGCATTGAGTCTATGCCATCATAGATCTCTCCAAGGCAAGGCCTCTCCATGTTTGTGTACCTAAGCATGATCATAATGGGCGCGGTGAGCTTAATAAGATATTCCACATGTTCTCACCATTGCTCATCCAATATCCTCTTCCTTATTTTGGTTGCCCTCTCATTGTTGCTTTGCCTCCATATAGCACAATTGTTGCTGATTACCATTTAGGTAAGTGCCTCTTTCATTTGCATAAGTTGTCTCATAGGTCAGCTTGATGGTGTGATAGAATCTTTGAGCTTGGAGACACCTATTCAGTCTTCAGAGATGCATACATGGAGACCTTCTTCCTCCTTCCTCACTTTTTACATGGAGTGGCTTCTTCATCATTTGATGTATTTATCTCTTCCTAAGGAGAGATGTTTCTTGCAAGCATTGGATTATCTCTTATTTGCAGGTACTCTTCATCTACATCGGAGCTTCTTCATTATGGGGGGAATATCATGTCTCCTTATTTCCTTCCTATGGAGGGATCATTCTTTGTATATACATGTACGAAATTTTTGGGGGCTCTTGAGTACTCCATCCATCCATGCATCATGTTTTCATCTCTCTTTTTGGAGGAGGGCTTTTCCCATGAGGTTTTCTCTCTTTCTCCACTTTGTGAGAGATTACATTTCATGTATTGCATTGCATATTGTATAATGTTAGAAACCAAAATAACCTATTTACATTCACTTTTTAGGGCTGCGGAACTCAAAAAAAAAAAAAATGTTCTAAAAAAACACTTCAAAGCTGCCCATCACTGAAAATTCACCTAGGTTCAATGCAAATTCGAATTGGGCTCATCAAATTCACCCAAGTTCGAATTGCATACTTGCGGGTTTGAACCACCCCCAGCAAAATGAAACCCTGCCTAAATTTTGGTTGAACCGAACAAGTATTTCTAATTGTTTCGAACCTTGACGTGGTTCTGAGGGTAAACCAATGAACCCATGTATCTAAATTCTAAAGTTATGACTTTTCAAATGAAAAGTCATAATTTATATCCTCCCCGTCTTAATACAAATTGCACATCTTCATTTTAATTAAATTATTTTCTTCAACATAATTGTAGCTTATGGTAGTAGCTTCATGTTGAAACAAATCAGTCTATAGTCCACCCTAATTACAGTCTATTCAAATTGCTGCCACAAATTTTCATGATGGGTTGCATTCTCATAGAATAATAATTCTGCCATTTCTGCTGAGATAAATGAATTTCAAATTCGGCATACAGAATGGTTTCTCATTTGAGGTTCTTGCATTCATATCGTTTTGACTATTGCAAATGGCTACCATCTTCTTCTCCATTACCATTTTCTTTTTTATTCTTCCCAATCTCATCAGCTCCTACGGATTTGATATCTGTCGAAAATATGTTTCCTTTTTTCTCGTCACAAACTTTAAATGACCCGTACATGATGAGTCTCTTCTTTTCAACATGCCTGATAGGGTTCTGCACCTTCACCACTCATAGCCATGAATTATGGGGGGAATATCATGTCTCCTTATTTCCTTCCTATGGAGGGATCATTCTTTGTATATACATGATGTATGGAATTTTTGGGGGGTCTTGAGTACTCCATCCATCCATGCATCATGTTTACATCTCTCTTTTTGGAGGAGGGCTTTTCCCATGAGGTTTTCTCTCTTTCTCCACTTTATGAGAGATTACATTTCATGTATTGCATTGCATATTGTACATGGATACCTAAAATGGCCTAAGTAGCCGGGACCCATCTTGCATTGTGAGTTTAAGTGCATTCCCCTAAGTTGCACTTAAGGGGGGGTGTTAGTGTAATTAAATATTCACTAATTACACTTAAGCTTACTTCGGATAATGCATTTCATAGTAGTTTGTGATTGAGACACTTACGAGTTTGCACCTCAATTTAACACATAGTGTAGGAGAATTCCACTCTAGGTGGTCATAGTTGTTATCTCATTCCACCTTTAGTGCACTTATCACATTATCATCCTCGTTATTGCACATACTTCATTGCATAATGGAGAATGATCCACCTTTGGTGGACATGTGATTCCACCTTGTGTGGGTGATAGCTTATCTTCTTCTTATCATTAGCTCTATCACCTCTCCTATATAAGGAGGCCTATTATGTATATTTTAAATCAATCCATTGGATGTCAATGAAGTCCATTATCAATAATAACATTCTTGCATCTTCATGCAATTGTCTTACCATTCTCTTGTGGAAGTTATCTTGGTCTTTCATTTGATCCTAGGGTTTTTGTAGAGTCACCTAAAACTCTAATAGTAAGCTTGCAAAGATGTAGCAATGAGACACAAACACTTCAATATAGGTCACAATCCAATCTTTCAACTCCTTGCACAAACTTACTTTTGCTCAATCACCTATTTGATCACAAAATCATCTATTTGCACACCACAAATGATGTTAGAAACCAAAATAACCTATTTACATTCACTTTTTAGGGCTGCGGAACTCAAAAAAAAACATGTTCTAAAAAAACTCTTCAAAGCTGCTTGTCACTGGAAATTCACCTAGGTTCAATGCAAATTCGAACTGGGCTCATCGAATTCGCCCAAGTTCGAATTGCATACTTGCGGGTTTGAACCACCCCTAGCAAAATGGAACCCTGCCTAAATTTTGGTCGAACCAGACTAGTATTTCTAATTGTTTTGAACCTTGACGTGGTTTTGAGGGTAAACCAATGAACCTAGATAGCTAAGTTCTAAAGTTATGACTTTTCAAATGAAAAGTCATAATTTATATCCTCCCCCTCTTAATACAAATTGCACATCTTCATTTTAATTAAATTATTTTCTTCAACATAATTGTAGCTTATGGTAGTAGCTTCATGTTGAAACAAATCAGTCTATAGTCCACCCTAATTACAATCTATTCAAATTGCTGCCACAAATTTTCATGATGGGTCGCATTCTCATAGAATAATAATTCTACCATTTCTGTCGAGATAAATGAATTTCGAATTCGGCGTACAGAATGGTTTCTCATTTGAGGTTCTTGCATTCATATCTTTTTGACTGTTGCAAATGGCTACCATCTTCTTCTCCATTACCACTTTCTTTTTTATTCTTCCCAATCTCATCGGCTCTGAGGATTTGATATCTGTCGAAAATATGTTTCCTTTTTTATCTTCACAAACTTTAAATGACCCGTACATGATGAGTCTCTTCTTTTCAACGTGCCTGATAGGGTTCTGCACCTTCACCACTCATAGCCATGAAACACATAATATGTTCACCTCTCGTTATTGGGCATCTTTTCTACAATCAACTCTTTATATTTATCGCTACAAGACTAACATCATTTCCAAATGTTCGAACTGTGTATATGTTGTGTATTTTTTTCAACGATAACCATTACATAAATTTTTATTTATGACTGCTCCACCATTTCCACTATTGTAACATCCACTTTTCCCGGGTCTTAATTAACAACTAACATATCAAAAGAATACAGTTATTACTTCATTTTCATAGGAAGACAGTTATATTAGTTATGTGAATGAGATTAACAGTTACAATTACTTAAACGGAAAACTCATAACTAACATCTGAAAACACTATCAATAAATTTACTATGGAAATTAAAATCTACATACCGTGGAATTCAAACTGAAAATCAATGTAGGGATGCTTCTTCAAATACTATTATATGATTTAGGGCATCACATACCACTGTATCAATTAGGGCATCAATTACCACTATATCATTTAGGGCTTTAGATACCACTGTACCATTTAGGGCATCAATTACCATTGGATCATTTAGGGCATCAGATACCACTGTATTATTTGGGGCATCAGTACCATTGTATCATTCCTTTCCTTTCGATTTCTTAACTGTGGCAATAACATAAGATTAGAAGACATGCTCATAATCATTATCCTTATAAATGAAAGGCTCAAATAACAAACCATTAGTTAAATCTATCTCTCGCAAATAAATATATTCCACGTTCAGTTAGAAGATCAACCGATCTAACTGGTTGCCAATTATATTGATGATAAGAGTTGTTTTCATTTAAAGTAATAACTGTAACGATAATATAACTTAATTAATCTTACCTTTTACTTGACCATACATCATAAAAGTAAAAATACCTATTTCTGACAAACGTTTGAATGCATAACTTATCTTTATCTGATGCACGTCCGACATCTTGTGGAGAGGAGAAACATTGTCAGGGGCTTAACCTTCCAACCACGAACCTTAAACTTATCCCCACACTTTCTTCATGTAGAAAGACCCTCCCTGTCCGGAATACACATGGAACACCTTGTCAGCTATTGAGCATCTTGGTATCTAATCACACCACTTGACTTTATAGCAGGAGAAAACAATAAACATGATCATGCATGAGCTATTAAATGATTCCCTTAAAAATAATAAACATTGTTATGTCACGTCTGATTCTGTTTCATGTTATTGCAGATTCTTTTCTCTCACCCCTTCACCCTTTTTCCTTGGCTATACAACCGGGTGAGTCCCAGGTGTTTGGATCTCAAAGCAAACGGCTCTGTCAATTGATTCATGAAGATTATATACTTCCAACATTTCACAATCTGTGATTTGAGAGATTATATTCTTTAAAACTTGCAGAAATAAATATTATACAATTTTGATGTCTAATGGCAAAAATAACTCATGATTCCATGTCATGGATACTTTACTATGCTTATTGGTAAGCAACTCCCTAAAGTTATTTGAGTGTGAATGAGAATAATCTGCAGCTTACTGTGATGGAAATCGAATTGTAATAACAATTGTTAATAGAATATAGCAATAATTAGAAATGATTAATTACATGACCTGGTATAAATCCGAAAATGTCTGGAGTTTTGCTAAGTAATTATGTATCAGCTCTTCTTCGGTTTTCTTCCAAGCGTAACCATAGTGTGTAAATACAACTTCAATCTTCAGCATAGAAGGAACAACATATGGCAAACTATATTAAGAATGACATTGCTATGAAATGCAAAATTTTTCAAATAGAATTTGTAGAAATTCGATTGGCTTTCGCAGAGTATCAATTGTGGAAGCAAGCCTAAATGGGCAAGGAAAACACCAAAATAATAAAGGAAGTGGAGGATGTGATTTCCTGTATATCCTATCTCTCCTGATCTCATGATATAAAAAGGATCAAAAGGACTCTTTGGCTTCTAAGAAGCCGTAACATAAAAGAATGTCTTGGCTCTTGGATGCCAAATAGATGTGCCAAGTGTTCAATCGGTTTTAAACAAAAAAAAAAAAAATGATGGAAGAAGATTTGAAGGTTTAATATCGAAATTATTATAGTTTATATTTATCTATGTACATGTAGATATATTTGTGAGGTGGCATCTTTATATTATAAAGAAAATAATATTATGGTGTCACTTTATTTTATATGTGTACGTACATAGGTATGTATTTAAATAATTTGGTAAAAGATCATTCAAAATCCTTTGAGGTACGTATTATATTTTAATTGAATTATTTTATGTTTTAAATTGTTTATTTAATAGCTTATGTGGTTCCATCGATTGTGTCCTGATGTTCAAGTCACTAGGTCCTCAACCATGGTGATTCACGATTCATACCCATTTTCCTAGTGATGGTGATGCTCCTATGCCCAATTCTTTTTTGATAATGCTTCCACCCGTTCGACATGCTTCCTACAAGGAAATTCTTCGCAGTTAAATCATATTACCATAACAAGTTATTTAATCATAAATAATCATAATAGCTAACCGCCTTTTTAATTCCATGAATTCATGATAAATAATCAACTAGCATGTTATCTTCACATAAAATTATAACGACTAACCATCTTACCATTTTGTAGGATTATAACAAATTTAACTGTCAACTGACTTAATGTGAACCTCAACGACTATATGAACATTTTAAATTAGGTCAAAAATTGGACTGTAACAGCTGTTACCACTGTGGTGTTATTATTGTCTTTGTTACCATGTTCAATATCATTGTTCAGGCATGATACAAATATTTCAGTCTGTAGAATCTATCAATGGCATTTTTTTGTCTCTATGTTTGACCGTTGAGGATACTGTTGTGAGGTTTTCACATCATTGCCCCAAAATTTTTGGGGACCCCCTTTTTCGGGCAAGCCTTTGATGTAGGAGCATCTTGGGTTCGCTTGCAATCTTGCATGTTTGAGAGGGATTTTGGTTAAGGGTTATGGAGCTTGCTGAATACTGGTGCTCGGCATACACTAGGAGCTCGGCATGGTCTGGGAGCTTGGCATGGTCTTGGGAGCTCGGCATGGTCTAGGAATTTGGTGTCTGTTTCAGGCTGTATAACTAATTTTCCACAATGAGTTAAAGGATGAAAATTTTAGAGATTGAATAGGGCCTAGACTTCTACCTATGGTTCGAAGCTCGAGTTCTAATTCATTTTGGAGCTAGGAGATATGGCAATTTTACTAAGACATCGATTTTGGGAATTTAATTGTTGTAGTAGGCCGACTTTGGCATTTAATTTATGTATTTGTATTTAATTTGTGTTTTGGGCTGACTTGTGGCTTAGATTGGTATAAGTAGGGGTTATTGGGAAGTCTTTAGTCATTTTTTATTTATCCATGAAGGAGAAGTAGAGGAGCTTGGAAGAGTGGATTTTGAGAAGGGCTAGTAGCTGCGGCTTGGAAAATAAGGAGATTGCTTGGTGGGCTTGCGAGCACAAGTTTAAATCTTCCTTGGAGGTTTCTACCAGAGTGTAATCTGGACTAGCTTGGGTTTGGATTGGATCTTGAGGGATCTTGTAGAACTGTTATTGTAATTGCTATTGTATTTGGCCATAACCGGGAAGGCCTTACAGCCCGACACATTGCATGTAACAGTTATTTTATAATAAAAGAGTTGTGATTTGGTATCAGATCTTGTGTTGTTTCTTCTTGTTCTTGTGTTTCCGCGGTGTGGTTATTTTGCATTGCACTAGCCTTGGCAATTTTCGCGGATTTCCGGAATTTTTTCGATTGCCTTAGCAAATTTTTTGGATTTGTCCAAAAGTTTTCAATTTGAAAATTTTACACTTTGGACGCCTTCGGACCAGGAGGGATGTGGTTGGATTTATTTTTTCACCTGGTGCGAAACGTGATTTTTTGGAACATGTAATTTTATCCTTAGGCCAAACAAATTTCAAAGACAATATTTTTCAATGGTTAGAACAATATTTCAGCAAGGTAAATTTGCAAAATTTTGGACTTAGATGGATTTTGGAAATTGGAAATAATTGTATAGACTTGAACATTTCCAAAATGAAATTTTTTAAATTTAATTGTTTTGGAAAATCTTGAATTTTTCGGTGAAAAAGAAAACTTTTGATCGTGAAATTAAAATTGGAAAATCGATTTTGAATGCCAGAGAAATAATTTATCTGGTTAAAAATTAAAATTGCATTGCACAATTGAAAGTGGATTAAATTGCAAAATCTCATTTAAATTGGTTGAAATATTGTTTAGGAGATTTTTAAATGTTGAAAGAAATTGGTAAATTAAAATTGAAAATTGATTTTGGCTTGCTAGAGTTGATTTTAATGATATTTTAATTATCAAAACGTTATTAAATAAATTTTTTAACATTTCCAAGGCTTTCCTCATTTTATTTTGCAATTTTTGATCACAACCGGCAATTAAATGGGTTAATTTCACTTTGAGCTAAGTAAATTTCGCATGGCATTTAAATCTGGGCCATTAATAAAGATGCTAATTTAATTTTGTTCTCCTCCAGGGCAAGTCGGCCAGCTTGGAGAGACGTGGAAATTTGGTATAAGAGGGGCTCCCCCCTCTCTCATTTCCTCATTCCACCTTCCTCCTCATGTGTTGAGCGATTTTTCTCTAGAAGGGCAGCTTGCAGATTTAAGCGATTTTGTCGGAGCAGATTTTCCTTGCTTGGCATCATTCTCCTTCCAATTTGGGCAAATTTCTGCCCTAAGTGATTTCGGAGCAAATCTGAATATTTTCTCTTGCTTGGGCGATTTCTCAAAGTTTTGATTTTTGCTAGAAGCTATGAATTTCTACCCTAGATTTGGGCGATTTTATTTGGTAAAGGAGATACATGATCCAAGGTCTGATTTTTGGCAAATATATGGGCAATTTCAAGAGGTCGAAGTTCTGATTTTTGCTAGGGCAACATTATTTGCAAGGAGGCTTGAAATTTTCGAGATCTGATCTTAATTTGAAGAAGGCCCTATTATTGGTAAAGACAAAATTAAGGTAAAATTCTATTCATTTTAGAGGTGAAGATTGGTTTAAAGGAAGATTCTATTTCTTGTTCTTGCTTGGTTCGTTTCCCTTATATTCTTCTTGCATTCATCATCCACCACTTCATCATTTCATTGATAGGTTGAAGTTTTGAGGGATAAGTGTAGATTTCATGATAGGACACTTGGCAAGGCAGAAATAAGCTATACCACTTTAGGTTGAAGTTGGGAGATATAAGTGTAGTCTATCCTAAGGTAACAAAGAGGAAAAAATAAGTGGTAGTCCCACCCATAGGTTGAAGGTTGGAGATTGATAAGTGTAGAGATAGGACTTGGCGAGGCAGAAATAAGCTAGATTCCATCAATAGAAAAAAGGTTGAAGATTGATAAGTATAGTACATATCATTTAGAACGAAGGGGCAGAAATAAGTGCTTAGAATGGTTGATGTTAGTGCAAGCAAGAACCCAAAGGGAACGAATACCAAAAAAAGAAAAGAAGACATGATGCCTAAGACCACCTTTTTCTCAAAAGTGAGGTGAATTAGTGATACCAATATCGGTATAGTGAACATGATGCAGTTAAAGGATAGATTGAAGGAAAGGCAATCTCCCATAGCAAAGAAAATCTACAAAAGCGGAATTGTACACGCAGCGGCTCTCCCTCCTACCTTGCCTTGTTTGGAATTGGTAATGGAGTGTGCATCCCGATTTGATATTGTTACCAAGTCCATCATTTTTGATGAAGGGAAGAGAGTGTTAGCCAGCATCGGCAAACAAGTGGTCAAAGAAGCATTTAATATTCCCTAGTATAAAAGCATAACAGTGGTAATGATGGATTAGGCGGCTAAGTTGTTTCAGGATAATCAGGAGGCTTACTTCATTCATCTAAAGCAGAATTGGTTATACGAAGGCAAGAAGGGAGTCACCAGGTCATCAAAGCTCACCAAGTTGGATTTCAAATCAGAGTATGGCGATCTCATTGGTGATCTCATTGTGCTTCTTAGCCGGATTATGGGCCTAGCTCAAGGTATGCAATTTGAAAATTGGATGTACTTTTTTATTGATGAAATTGAAAATGGAAAGAGAAGATTTGATTGGGCTAGGACTATAAGCGAGAATTTAGAGCTGCAACTTAGGACCGTGCAAAATCAAAAATAATTCTATATGGGGTCCTACCTCTTTTATTTGATTTACAGGCAGTGAAAATTGAAAAGTGAATCTCAAGGAAGAGTGAATTTCAAGGAAGAGCAAATTCAGAGGAAGTGATTTGAAAATATTTGAGGCTAGAGACCAAAGAGATAATTCAAGTGGACAAGAGGAGAACGTCAATGAGATAGAATTTGGATCGAGATCGGATGAGTTGGGGAAGGTTGCCATCAAGAAGAAACACTTGGGAACCCTTGCCTCCCTCAATGCCTTTATTGGATACACGAAAGAATATGAGAAGCATCATGAGAAAACACTACAAGCAATGAGCAACATGATGAATTCAGATGAGCTCAAGATGAAACATACGCCTTGCCCTTGCATGAAGGAAGTCAATGACAAGCTAGCCAAGTTCATTACTTTGGCTAAAAAGATGAAAGAAAAGGGTAGAATTATAATAGAAGATCATTTGATGTAAGCCCAAGTGGCAAATTCTCCGTTTTTTTTGGTAGCATAGGTGTCTGATTCTGATTGGCTACCATTTTGGTGCTTCTCATTGGTTGCCACTTTTTTGTTTTTTTCAATAGTCCATTGATGGGCTAGCATTTTCTCATTGGCCGATGGGGTGGCAACCCTAATTAGGGTTTCTAGGATCCAATTTGGATCGTTGGTTTTGCCTCTTAATCTCTACCATTGGTTGTAACTTTGGCCTCTATATAAGGCCATTTGCTCTCATTTGTAAAGGGTCGAAGAAAATTGTTGCTAAGATAATACCAAGATTGCTTGTCTTTATCATTGTTGTGACTTGCATGGTGATTAAGAACATTTGGTGTTATTGCATAGTTTCTACTTTCAATAGTTAGAATTAGAGTTTATTGAAGTTGCTAAAGTAGATTTCATTTCAAGAAAGTTAGTAAGAGTAAGAGTAGATGGATAGTTGCATGGTGATATTAGTGGATGTTTGATAGGGATCTATAAACTAGTAAGGATCTATAAACCAAGCCACTAGCATCCTAGTGGCTGGTTAGGAAGCCTTGCATGGTAAACTAATCTTTTTCCCTCAAATCATTGCATCTATGGAGGTAGAGCTGCTGGTTAGCTTTCATTAGATTCGATCCCCGTCCATTTGCTAATCTTTCCATTCATAGGAGTAGGAGTAGAGTAGTGAGTAGTTTAGTATTTGGAGTTTTGAGGAAGTTAGGAGAAGCATCATTGGTAGACACACCCCCATCATCACCACCATCAACATCATCTGACACTCATACAAAATCGTCACCATCATCCCAAAACCCAAGTCATCCTTGAATGAACAACGTAAGGCCACCTACGTGATTACCAACAAATCACATCGATAACTGAGTTAGTATCCACTGGTGTGAGGAACATTGGAGTTTTTCTCATGTCTTCATGAGTAGTAACTTTTCAAGAGATGAATTGAGCGTTTGATATCCCATATCAAGTGTTCAATTGCTATATGTTATGTAGTGGTACAAAACTGACATCAACAGATACCTTCTCAGCCTCAAATGTGAAATGAACTTTACATTACTGCATAAGAGCCTTTTCATACTTATTGTAAGATTGAAAGTTGGGATAGAGGTTAAATTTTGGATAGTAGTGTGCGAATACATCATCAAAAGCCGAGACAAAGGATTCTGTTACCTTCATCAAAAGGAGATGGAACTAAAACATAAATTGCAATTGGTTGGCACGCTCCAGATTTGACACAAACTTCACCTATGGAAAGGATGCTTCCTAGTCTATTCTTGCTGGAAAAAACCACATATTTCAGCTTCACGATCCAACTCTAGACTTTCTCAAGACAGCCACGACAGGATCAGGGATTTTGTGTTGATTTTTTATATGCATGAGATTTGGTGGTCGTGTATGATGAAGACCTATCTTGAATGAAACTCCAGCACACAATAGACATTACAAATCTATGCCGTTATTGATTTTCTTCATTAATGGTGGTTTGTGTCTCTTTTTCTAGTTCTTCCATTAAGTTCTCCCAATAAGAGCACCACTTTGGAACTGGGCCATATCAAAAGTCAATTTTGGCTAATCATTTCCTAGTACACTTCTCATCTTGCAATGCGTTCTTCAAAAACCTCTAGTCCTTTTCTTTTTATGTACTACTTATGCAATTGTGTTGACATTGTTATGAATACAAGGATTAGGATTATGAATTCTTCACAGCCACTTTGTCCATCTAAATATTCTCATCTTTGCATCACTCTTCACCATAGAAAATGGAGACTGAAATTAAGGTTCCATTAGCCTACAAACTGGCATTTGGGGCAGTTTATGCCTCCATGAATTGCTTTTTCACATTTAATGCAAATCACCATCACAAGGTCTAGTTCTTTATAGGTATACCTCCAAGTCTTATCTCTCACACCTTTATGACAAGTGCCTATATATCCAAAAGGGCATGGTTGTAGTAGTCAATCATTCTCTAAAGTTGTCATATTGAATCAATGGTTAACTATTGACCTACACATAAAAAGTGAAAAGAGAAAACTAATATCTTAGTTAAACAATTTAGCAAGCTATCTAAATTAATTAAAATAACTTAGGATATCCTTCAAAGTTCAAAAAATAAAAAAGAATATTCGGGTTTGATTTTCTTTTTAAAACTAGACATTCTTCAAAAAATAATGAAAGATTCAACAAAGCTTATAAAAAATAGTATTAAATCTTGTTCAAATGATTCAAAATTAATTTTAACTACTTAGGAATGATTTTCTATTCATCTAGATGCAACAACAAAAAAAAAAAATGTTTCAAAGAAAACATTGAAAGAAAATTAGAGAGCCTACTTGGGAATCTGATTTTCTTCAAAAACTACCTCAAATCCACTTTAAAATGATGCAATCAGTTTTTAAATGTTTGGAAAAGGACTTTTCCCCCTCTCAACAAAATATAAGTGAAGAAATGATGAAATAGAACTCATTTGTATTGTTTTACACCTTTATGCACAAGAAAACGAGTTTTTAACATGGTTATTATGAGTAAAAGTTGTATCTACTTGCTTCCCAAAAAAGCTCGCGAATTTTTATCAACTCTGCGAGTAGTCCATTTACAATGCAAAGAAATGGACAAGTTCAAACTCAGACAATACTCACACTTCAACAAGGAAATCAAGATAATCTAAAGTTGAATGTGGCTATCATTATCTTGAATTTTCTTTGCAAATTTAATATCAACACGAGGATCAACAAGTTCAGTTAATAATGAAGGATCGAGGCAAGATATCAAGGCAAGAGCAATTTCAAGAACCATTTTAAGAATATGTCAAGGAGATCTCTAAAGAGGAAAGGATGGAAAAGTGGAATGAGAATAGGGATTGCTAAATATTGAGATGATGTCCACTCGTAGAATCAAATTATTCTAAGTATGTTACAAGTGTGGTTGTCATTGCACCAAAAGATGGACTTGAAAATGCTCGATACCATCACTAGACTTATAGAACCCACATGAGGTATTTAAACTAGGTCACAAATCTCACAAGGGATGCTGGTGCACTACCAACAATCTCCCTCCCAGCATCACTCATCGTGGCCTGCGTGGATTTGAACCAGTGGCCAAGCTCTGATACTACTTGTTACAAGTGCTCTTGCCATTGCACCAAAAGGGTAACCCTTTTAATATCGACCTGTCAATTCCTGATACAACCACTAGACTTATAGAATTTATAGGAGGTGGTTAAACCATGTCACAAATCCCACGGGAGATGTTGGCGCGCTACCAACAAAGTGGACATGTAGAGTGCATTATTTCAAAGTTATGTAATTTTCCCTTTGTCTTTTAAATTGATGTCTTAGTGTCATTGGATGTCATTTAATATTTATAGCAACCCTAAATAGGGTTTCCTTGAGAGAATCTTGGCTATTTGTTTCAAATTAATCTAGGTTGTCCATTGTATGAAATGCTCATTTGTAAACCCCGCCCATCTCATTATAGGGATCTTTGGAGAATTTTTAGTTTTATGTTGCCTTAATTGAAATAAATCATTGAAATTTGGTGATTTAGTGAAGATTGTGGAGTGTTGCTTAGTTTTTTATTTTTCAAATAGTTTAGAATTTTCTTTAAGTGTTTTAGTTAGAAAATAAGATAAATTATTAATGTCGAACAAGAGACAACAAATGGGCCTAAGGGACTGAAAGTACAAACAGAGACCAGAAGGCATCAGGATCACCAAATAGTGTCCGAGAAAAAGGAAACCAATAGAGAAAAAAGTAAAGAAAGAGAGACAACGCCACAAAAGAGAGATTATGAAACCACAAAACAACTAGCGGTTCACAGTTGTCGAAAAGTAGCTCAAAATCGAAGGATGATTTCTTGTGTGTGGAGAAGTCCAAACTCGTTGCCAGAGAGAGGAGGATTGTTGTTGCTGATGGTACATGTGTGTGTGATCTTTGCGTTGTCTCACTGATTTGGTGTGAGTAATAGTAGATGGGCTCCTAGATCTCTTGGTTCCTCTAGGAGAGGTAACCAGAGTGAAGAAGGAAGTGATACGTTGACGAGGGGACACAAATTCGGCGGGGATAACTCAAATGTAGTGAGATCACGAAGGCAGAAAGCCTCCTAGAGATAGAGTGCAAGGCATCTTTGATCAACATACTTGAAGGAGGATAAGGTGTTAGAAATAGATAATACTAAGAAGGGGGGGGGTGAATCAGTATATTACAAACTTTTGCCCACAATTGAATATTGTTAATTACTTTATAACTTACATATGAAAGTAAACCAACAATGCTGAACAATAAATATAAACATACACATAGAGAACTCATAACACCATTATTTGTTAACTAGGGAAAACCTCGGTGGGGATGATACCCACTAGATGATTCACTAAACAATAGGATCATGTTAAGGATATTGACCCTGTTAGGAGTCTATGAAGTATATATAGTGTCTCAAGTCCTTGTTAGAGGAATAGGCCTCGTTAGAAGCCTCAACCCTGTTAGGAGTTGCGACAACCCCGTTAGGAGTTGGTAGAACAATTACAATGTATGCAAGAAGAGCCCATTGCCCTAACATGCAATTATACAATTCAATTCCTTCACAAGATAGGTATACATACAATACTTGCTTTGCTGCTGTAATTCACACTTGCTCTGATCTTACATCAAATTTTGCATCACATAAGCCTCGTAGATAGTTCTCACCATAGTTTGCAAACTCTTCGAGTACTCTTAGAGTTCCCGAGTACTATCAAGTTTTTTTGCTGGGCGAGTACTCTCAAGTTTAACTCTCGCGTATCTATAGATGTTAAAAAGCATAGGTAAAAATGTTGATGCAAGGAAAACATTGGATTAGATGCATGTTTCACATCATTTTAGTGCTATTAAACTATACATTTTCTCTATTGAAATGTCAATTACTAATTTAGTACATTTTATAATTGTATTCTACAAAAAAAATATGTTTCTTTAAGAGATTTTAAATTTTAGTACTTTCCAAGTTGCTGAGTTTTCTCTGAGTTTTTGTTAAGTATATGCCGAGTTTTTTCGGAGTTGAAAATTTTAGGCTTGCTGAGTACTCTCAGAGTTCCCGAGTACTATCAAGTTTTTTTGTTGGGCGAGTACTCAAGTTTAACTCTCGCGTATTTATAGATGTTAAAAAGCATAGGTAAAAATGTTGATGCAGGGAAAACATTGAATTAGCTGCATGTTTCACATCATTTTAGTGCTATTAAACTATACATTTTCTCTATTGAAATGTCAATTACTAATTTAGTACATTTTATAATTGTATTCTACAAAAAAAATATGTTTCTTTAAGAGATTTTAAATTTTAGTACTTTCTGAGTTGCTGAGTTTTCCTTGAGTTTTTGTTAAGTATATGCCGAGTTTTTTCGGAGTTGAAAATTTTAGGCTTGCTGAGTACTCTTCGAGTCCGAGTCTACAAACTATGGTTCTCATAATAGTTCGCATGTCACATCTAATCATGCAACTTCCACATTATTTGCGCAAGATAAGATCTTTACTTATACCTTACACAATTCCAAAACTCTGCATTGTTGGCCTTCATGATATCAAACGCTTGACATAATATAAAATAACTTATGGAATAATATCCACATAGTTGGCTCAACATAACTTAGTAATTATTTTGAAACCAAAATAACTCCTAAAGCCGTACAACTCTGTTTACTGCCATGCTCTATTCTGCACTGTTAAATGCTTGCATTGTTAATCTTAGTATAACTTGCGCCGAATTGTCCGTACACACATGCACACTGGTACACGTCATCATGACAATGTCACAAACCTTTCCTCAACTGTGCATAAGCTAACTCTCTGCACATCATCTGTACTCTTAAGATCTGTGCTTTGTACTGTTGCAAACTATCTAATACTTAGACAATTTTCTATCTCTAAATGCATAAGTGAAATGCTGAATGTATGTGGCCATAAATAACAATCATCAAGACATCTATCTGACCATATTGCCAACATAGTAGATCAGACTATGGAATAGGAAATGTATCTTAGTCTCAACCACACCCATGTCACAACATTGACAAATCCTTTCATCTTTGTTGCTCTGGTGATCTATTTGGATACGGAACCGGTGGGAGCCAACTATGAAAGAGCCTAACTGGATACGTAAGGCATGGGGCTTGTTCATTCCCAAAATCGTAGATTGGAACCCTACGAGTCTTGCCAACTCAATGATGGGATATCCAACCGGTTGTGGCCAACTTGACAAGACCGATCGATTTGATTCGAGTCTTCTGCACTTCTGGCTCTGCAAAGCCAAAGTGGGTGCACCTAATCCTAAACAAATCACTATAGTCCACAATAATTATAACAAATTGATTTGAATACAAATGCAATGGAAGTTTCACAAATGGAAAGGATTATAGAAAACTTTAAACTTGCAAATTATGAATTAAGAACAAAAGTAAATGATTATGTAAATGTGAGAATGTTTTAAATAAATAATTATTATTATGGATTGTTGCAACAGATGAATATATTAATTCTTTAAAGGAAAATTATGAAATAGTTGCCAGCATATTGATTATGAATCACGAATAATATAAAGACCAGTGCCAGAATTTAAAGGGGTGAACAAAGTCAATATTTTAAGTTATTACATACAACTTTGTAAAGTTCTATGCGCTTTTTAAACTATAAACAATTTAGTAATTAAGACACAATGGATCAAATATATAGGCACAATTTTAAACTGGTGTAGAATGCGCTTTAACTCTTGCAGAGACAAATTAGGCATTGATATAGAAACAATTAAATATTTCACAATATTTGTGATAATCAAGTTAAAATGCTATAAATGATCTCGTCTACTTATCTATCATATAAATTATTTATAGAATTTAAAAATAATTATAAAGGACACAATATTTCGATTCTTAAATTAAAATAAAGAATTATGCTTAGTGATTATGTCGGAAATAAAATTGCAATAAAGACATTCCTTATGGATGATCCATACATTGCAAACTTATCCCAAAATTGCATAAATTTTTTCTAGTAATTCAAATCAACTAGCTTTGCTCAATCATTCAATCCGTGCCAATAGATGAACATAATATATCCAGAGTGCGTATATAGTATGCAAAAATTTAAGGAATTGTATATGAATATGAATTTTCGATTATCTATAAATTGTATTTGTTGTGAAGTTTTCACACCATCGCCCCAAAATTTTGGGGACCCCCCTTTTTTTAATCTCCTCGGCAAAATTTTGGATTGCCCAAAATTTTGAGTTTTGAAAATTGTCATGCCTTGGCATCTTGAGGATAGATATGGGAGGCTTAGCTTATTTTCACCCAGTTTTCTTAACTTGATTGTCCAGAGCTATCAATTTTATCCCTAGGCCGAATAATTTTCTAAGTTAATTTCAACCTGGCAGGATAAAGTTGTGAATTTTGTACTTAAACGTTTTCTTTTGAAAATTTGGTTTTAACTTTGTAAATTTGGACAATTTTCAAAAGAGAAATTTTTTAGACTTAAGTTTTTGGAAAATCTCAAATTTTTCTTTGGTGAAATTTTTTAAAATTTTGTTGAAATGTGGAAAATTGCAAAAAATCGATTTTTGGTTCTAAATGCAATTTTAATTTTTAATTTTTAATTTTTAGTTTGGCAAAATCGATTTGGTAGAAAATTGCAAAAAATTAGCTTTAATCGGATTAATTGCCTTGAAAACTTTTAAGTTTTTAATGAATTTGGTAATTTAATATTGAAAAAATGGCTTTTGGTTAGCCAAAATCCAAATTTAATGATGTATTAATTACTAAACCCTCATTAAATAGAAATATTTAACACCTTCAAGGCCATTTAATTTCGTTTTGCAATTGGAGCTAATTGGTAAATTTAAAATTGCAATTTTCTTTTGGCAAAATTAATTTTTTTGAGCTAAGTATTTAATTGTGGGCCTTAACTTGAATTTAATTTTTGTTTTTTGTTTTCTCCTAGACCATGTAGGCCAGCTTTATGGAGAAAGAAAATTGGCTATAAAAGGAGTCTCCTCCCCATCTCATTTTCACAAATCATTTCTTCCTCTCCATGTGGGTGAATTTTGTGGAGGAGCAGATTTTTTCCAGACTTGGGTGAAATTTGTGGGAGCCAAAATTTATGGGAGCCAAAATTTGTGAGAGATAAAATTCTGATTTTTGCAAGTGGCTGCGATTTTTGCCCTAGGTTGGAAAATTTTATTTGGAGGTGAATTGCATGATAAATTTCTAATTTGCCAAGGGATTTGAACTACTTGAAAGTCATATCCTAGGTTCCAAAAAGTCGCTTTAAGTTTATTGGTTAAGGTGAATTTTCATCATCTAGAGTTGCAAGGAGTGCTTAAGCTAACATCCATCTTTCGTTCTAGTCTAAGGATTGCTCCGCTTGGTTCTTCTTGCCTTTTGGTCCACCACTCTACCATCCCGTAATAGGGCAACGAGCATGGAGGATGATAGTGCAAGTAAGAATCCCAAGCGGGCGAACACTAAGAAAGACAAAGAGGATATGACGCCCAATACTTCCTTCTCGAAAATGAAGAGAATAATCGGACACCAATATCTGTACAGTGGACATGATACGGATGAGGGACAGACTGAAGGAAGGACAATCCCCCTTGGCTATAGGTAGAGGTAATTTCAAATCATTTAGAGTTGCAAGGGGTCCTTAAGCTGACATCCATCTTTCGTTCTAGTCTAAGGATTGCTCCGCTTGGTTCTTCTTGCCTTTTGGTCCACCACTCTACCATCCCGTAATAGGGCGACGAGCATGGAGGATGATAGTGCAAGTAAGAATCCCAAGCGGGCGAACACTAAGAAAGACAAAGAGGATATGATGCCCAAAACTCCCTTCTCGAAAATGAGGCGAATAACCAATACCAATGACGGTACAATAAAAGGATATACAAATGGCAGTTGCACATCATGACCCAGGCATTGACACTTCCACTATGACCATGATGAGCGACATCGGGGTGGCACTTGATTTTGAAGATATTAGAGAAGAGGATATCAATGAGACAGATTTTGGATCAAGATTGGATGAGTTGGGAAAGGTTGCTATCAAGAAAAAACATTTGGGCACCCTTTCCTCTCTCAACGCTTTTATTGGATTTGCGAAAGAATATGAGAAGGATTACGAAAAAATGCTACAAGCAGCGAACAACGTGGCAAAGACAACGGAACTCAAGGCGAAGCATACACCTTGTCCTCCTATGGAAGAAGTTAATGAAAGGCTAGCTAAGTTCATTGCCTTAACTAAGAAAATAAAAGAAAAGGGAAGATTTATATTAGAAGATCATTTGATGTAAGCCCAAGTGGCAAATTTCCCTTTCTTCTAGAATATGACAAGTGTCTATTTTTGATTGGCCACCATTTTGGTGCCTTCTCATTGGTTGCCACTTATTGCACTTTTTTCATTGGTCCATTGATGAGGTGGCAGCTTCTCATTGGCTGATGGGGTGGCAACCCTAATTAGGGTTTTGAGGATCCAATCTGGATCATTGATCTTGTTTTAATCTCGACCGTCCATTGTATTTTTGGCCCCTATAAAAGGCCATTTGCTCTCATTTGTAAAGTGTCGGAGAAATTGTTGCGAAAATAATACCAAAATCGCTCTCTTTTTCATTGTTGCGATTTGCATGTTGATTAAGAACATTGGGTATTATTGCATGTTTTCTACTTCCACTTAGATTTCTTTTCAAGTTGTTTTAAGTTGGTTGCAATTTAAGTTGTTTAAGTGAAGTTAAAGTAGATGGATATTTGTATGGTAGCATTGTAAAATGTTTGATAGGGATCAATACTAGACCACTAGCATCCTAGCGGCTGGTTGGGAAGCTTTGTGTGGCAACTAGTTTATTATTCCTTTGAATCATTGCACCTGTGGAAGTGAGGCCGTTGGTCAGCTCTCATTAGCTTCAATCCCCATCCATTTGCTAACCTTCCATTCATAGGAGTAGGAGTAGAATAGTGAGTAGCTGGGTAGTCAAAGCCTAGAGAGGGAAGTTAGAAGGAGTAGGTCAAGCATTAGAACACATCCATTCACCTTCCACAACCATCGCTTTCCCATCAACATTATCCTTGGCAGACACATTCTCCATCATCGCCACCATCAACATTATTTGCCTCCACACATTTCACAAACCGAGTCACCATCACCTTCATTCTACCAAAGTCCAAGTCATCCTTGAATGAATAGCGTAAGGCCGCCTACGTGATTATCAGCGAATCACATCGATAAAACCGAGCGAGTATCCAATGGTGTAGGAACATTGGAGCTATTGCTTATGTCTTCATGAGTAATAACTTTTCAAGAGAGGAGTTGCATATTTGATATCCCATATTGAATATTCAAATCCTAATATGTTATGCAAGTGATACAAAACTCTCATCAACAATATTGTATATTCCCTATTTATAATTTTGCATAGGATGTGGGGGTGCCTCTTCAAAACATCACACCCCTTCATAATGAATAACCGATCCTTGGTAATAATGAGAGTTTACTAATATTTTTAGAAGTAAACAAATAAATAAGTTGTATCATTTCATGTTGATTCTTCCACAATCAAAATGTCCAATGATTAGCAGTGTCATCGGGTATCGTAGGGAATTGAATCAAGCTTTGGCTTATGATTCTCTGTATAATCGCATCTAGAAATTTGTCTTCATCTTTCGCGAATGGCCTTCCATTCTTTCTTCTATGCTTTGGCTCACAAATATTCTTCCGGCTTTGCATGCTTAATCACTCCTTCCGTTTTTCCTCCTATCTACATATCTCCAAACCTGCAATTACTTGAGAACGATGTTAGAATTTGTTTTGTGAATAAACCTAAGTCTCATGACGATGAATTTCCTATTAAGTATTATTTTGAACAAATATGTATTGCCTTTCTCTCTACATGTTTGTCGAGTCTTTTCTACTTTCTAGTTATCGTGACTCGTCTCTCTCATATATTATCTTCTACAAACGATGATGTGGTAGCATTCAAAATCTCATAGCTCGGTGTACTTGACGGATCATTTCAAGTCTTTGCTAATTTTCATATACTTGGCCATGCGGTGAGCTAGGAATAATATAACCATTTGGGTTTGCTATGTTCAAATTTGCTCCATATTTGTCAGTCATATGTTGTGCATTTTAAAATGCCAATTGTCATATAAACATTTTTTAATCCTACCACTAATCATACAAAAGTCCAAAATTTATCGTCATGAGTGGATTTATATTGGCGTTAATGTTGGATGTGAAGTCCAACTGTCATGTTTGTTCATTTCACATTCTTCTTATTTGTCTCTTCGTCTTCTTTTGAAGACTAATGTATAAATATAAGGGCAAAGCCCTATGTATGTAAGCCGCAATGACTGAATAATATATTTGCTTTGCTCTCAGTGTGGACATAGCCATAGTTGTGGTGAACCACAATATATCCCGTCTCTTGTCTCTATTTTGTGTATTCTCAGTTTATCTCTTAAATTAAACAATTGGCATTAGAGCATGTAAGATCTTGGAGAGCAGAGCAGACTATCAAAGCCCAGAGAACCAAAGAGTGCAGGCATGATAGAGAAAAAGTAGCGCCTTTCAAACACGGTGTTGCGAAAATTCTGCCGCTAAGATATAAGATTATTTTTCTCCTCTCCCATCTAGAGTTTGTTGCAAAAGGTGCTCCATAATCTGCAGTCATTAAAACTTTTGTAGCACTTTCACCTATTCCCTCTTATTCCAACACAAGTTGATAAGTTAAGCCAAGGTCGGTAATAAACCTATATGATCTACGGAGAGCACAACTGTCGAGATTAAGGATGCTTGTCAAGATTCTCGCAAGCTTTGTGAAGAGGAGTCATTTCATATTGATGAATTGACAGTTGAAGAGGCTAGAGCAGCCAAGCATAAGGTGAAAAGTCATTCATTGTTCTTCTGTTTAGACCCAAATTTGATTGGAGCATGCTTTGGTAAGTGTAGAGATTCTATTACTTATGGACGTGATTGGTGCAGTATTTTTCTTTTCCCTATAGTATGGTTTATCAAGAATTTGTGTGAGGCTGCTCATACAGATGTATGATTACTTAGTGTATTATTTTGCACAGTGGTATGCAACAGCGTGAGAAAAGTTCTGTTTCAAATCGGAATTTTGGTAGAACTAGATGATGAATCTCTTCAATGAGATGTTGAGGTGGAATAACTTTGCAAGAGGTCTTTGTATTAAAGCGAGTGGTTTGTTATTTTGAGCCCTAGAGGCAGTGATGCTGGCCAGTATTGTGAGGTGAGTGTCTGAGAGATTGGAAGGCACATGGCCCTTAGCTTCTAAAATAAAGGTAGAAGATTTAAAGGGATATAGTGTTGGCATGTGCTAGTTTGGTTTTACTTATCCAGGTTATGAAGAAACTGCAAGTTATAAATATTTGGTATTATTTTTTTTGATACCATGAAAACTTCACTGTCATGGTGCAGTGGGAGTTTTAGCAAAAAAAATTTACTATCATGAGATGGTTCCCTCCATACGATTGGAGATGTTTGATATTGTGCCATAGTGAGCTCTTGATTCTAGATTAGAGCGTTGGCATGATAGAGGTTCTCTTAACAAGTTTTATTCCTTCGAGCATGAGTGTTGGTTTGTGGAGATCAAGTTGTCATGTTGTGTTCCTAGGTTATGCAGACATGCAATGGGAGTTTTGATAATTGATCTTGGTTGGTGCTCTTGGTATCAAGTACCTTGATGGATTGGCCATGGAGGTGCTCTTGAAAACTAAGAGGCTTGGGTGAGGCTGCAGTTCTCTTGGTTTAGAGAACATCTGTTGAGATGGTTTCTCTTTGGAGGTTTCGGCATGAAGTCTGAACAGCCTACACCTGTGGATGGGCACAATTTCATTAGACCTAGTGGAGATTGTTCTTGGAGAAGAGTCATTGAGACTTGGTGTATCCTGGAGGAGCATTCTAATGGCAAATTTATCTCCTTATGCATTTAGGAGATGGTTGATATTGTTCCTAATTTTGGAAGGTTTGTATTTTGATCTTCTTGTTTATAGGAGCTTTCATTCATGGTGTTTGGGTGTTGTAAATGCTCTCATATGGGGAGGTAAAGGAGATCATACTTGACACAGCTGGGCACTTGATGGTGTTGGTAGAAGGATGAGTTATGATTTGCGTTAGTGTTCCTTCCAAGAATTTTTTGAGGTCATCTATTGTTGTTGTACTTCATTGTTTTTTAACAACAATACGTGTTTTTTTCATGAGGACTTGGAAGATGTCATTTTTGCAGTAGGTTGGTTGCAGTTCACAGATCATCTCAAGTCAATGCCATGCCTTCTATGTGTTGACTGGTAGATTGGGTCAACTTATAGTTGACATTGCTCATGCAACTTAAATTTCCTTATAATGGTCTTCTAGTTTTTTGCACATCAATGACTTTTTGGTGTGTTTTGTTGGAAGTTAGTATATTTGGTGACTTATTGTATGGGCTGGTTATGGGGTTATGTATGGATAGTTGGATGTGGTTAGCGATTAGTTGTGGTTGCTATTCCGTCTACGAAGATTGTCTTTTGGCAATTTCTTACCATGGGATTTGGTTAGGGAAAGTAGAGTTTAAGTGGGAGGATATTCAGATATGAGATTGAAGCATGAGTTGAACTTCAAGTGGGAGATTGTTGGATGTGAAGTCCAACTGTCATGTCTGTTCATTTCACATTCTTTTTATTTGTCTCTTCATCTTCTCTTGAAGACTAATGTACAAATATAACGGCAAAGGCCTGTGTATTTAAGCTGCAATGATTGAATAATATATTTTCTCTTCACTCAGTGTGGACATAGCCACAATTGTGGTGAACCACGATATATCCCATCTCTTGTCTCTATTTTGTGTATTCTCAGTTTATCTCTTAAATTAACAGTTAAAAGATGTTTTGGCGATTATTGCAACTTTAGGAACTCTCAATTTATTTAATGTTGGCTCATCAACACATATCACTGCTCACACAAGTATTGGTGAAGATAGATATCTTTATCTCGAATGCTATAATGATGATTTACTTGACATTTTGTGCTCTGATATATTTTTCTGATGCAGATAAGTTTGTATATTTATATCATCTTCGTATAAGCCAATATTCATATAACAGTTTCAATATGTATATATTTCTTATGCCCTGTGATATGTATTGCTTCATTCGCTGCTTGCCTTATCTGGATTTTTTACAAATAGATTTTGGATTGCAATCTTTCTTTCCAATTTATGATTAGCTGTTTGTTCAAGATGATATGTTGAGTTTGAATGATATCTTTCTGCTATGCATACAGATTCTTTTGATTTTTTATGAATCCCAGTCTGGAAAACCAATAACTAGACTTACAATGAAATGCCCCTACCACACACAATACCTTTATTATAAAATTTAGTGCCCCTTGCCTTTGTGTATACATCAATGAGTTCCACATCAAATGCATCATTTATCCTTTCCTTATAATATTTTTTTTCTAAAAATGAGGTAATAGTATCTGATCCTACTAAAAAAATTATAAAATAAGATGCAGGATAAGAAAATCAGAAAAGATGTATAAAAGAGTTCCATCAGGGCCACCGCCGGAAGAGTAGTAAGGTCAAACAATAATGCCATCCTGAATGTCAATATAGTGCTCCACATAGAAGGCTATACAAGGGCGGAGGCCCCCCAATCGGTCAACCCATGTCATGTGAATATACCTCTTGTAGATGTCCATCCTGGTAATCTCATTCAACTTTGGATGAGGGGGGAGGAGATGAGTGGGAGCATCTAGTCAGTAGAAAAAGGGAGGGAGGCGGTCAATATTGATACCCATGGAGTTGAGGAGACTGGAAGCATGAGCATACCAGCATCGAGCACGACCAAAAGGGTCCAAGGCCCTGAGTCTATGAAGTAACCACACCAAATCAAAGATTGTGCAAAGTCTGAGGGGATGTGCACTAAATTTGGCCAAGATAATTTTGGTTGGAGTAGTTCGCTGATAGTGAATAAAGTGTCGAAGAAGAAGAGTCTGGACCCTCTCCACCAAAGCCCATAGGGAAGGTCCTCAAACAGTTGAGCCATAAGGGACAGTAGGTTTAACCAGGGAGTCTAAGAAAGAAATCTTGAATGAAACTTTGGAAATCTTGCCAAATCCATTCTACTTGTGTTTTCTAATTACAAACTGCTTTGCATGATCAATTGGAAGATAATATAAGCCTAACTTTAATTGTTTCTTACTCATTGATTTGAACATATATTTCCTACCTTAGAAGATTTCACCAGCTTGGTGGAAGTTGATGACAAAGCCAAGTCTAGTAGATTTCATAAAGACATTCATCATCCATTTGATTCTCGGATTATAATAGAATCTCTAACACTTACTCATTGCACTTTATTTTCGAAGCTTTGTTAGAGTTAGGATCACACACTTGCATTTATATATCTTTTGCAAAGTAAAGTACACATTTAGTTGAGTGAATAGTATAAGTCCCCTTGGATAACCAACACACATCGAGCCAAATGAACTCATATCCAACATAAAGTCACAAGTACACAATTGAAACTTTCGAGTGGCCTCTATGATCTTCTTGTAATCTTAGCATACATGGTGTTTTTATGATGCAGGAGCATCCTGGGTTGCTTTGTAATCCTGCACTTTTTTGTTCATTCTGCCTATTATTGCTAAGTTCCAGTTGCTACCGAATTTTAGTTGCTATCGAGTTCCAGTTGCTGCCGAGTTTCAGTTGCTACCGAGTTCCAGTTGCTACCAAATTCTAGTTGCCACCAAGTTCCAATTGCTGCCGAGTTGTCCAGTGTTGGCCGAGTGTTCCTTCACGTGCCAAGTGAACTTGATATTTGCTGATGCTCAAGTCCTTTGACCAAGTTGTCTGTGTTTTGGTTCTTAGTTGGAGCCGACTTTCGTATTTAATTTGGTTTGTGAATTTAATGATAGGATCTTGTCGAGGGATGAGTGTTGGTCGTTTTAAGGTCAGCCTTTCTTTGATGTAATGTTCTAGAAACTTCTATAAGCTATTTTGACAAGTATAAATAAAGTTCTTAGGCCTAGGTTAAAGGTAGAACTGAGAGGGTTTCGGAAGTGGAATGCATGTGTCTGGAAATGCGAATTTGAAGCTGGATCATGGATCTTGAATGTATTTTGTATCTGGCTGTAACCCAGAAGGCCTTTTAGCTAGGCATTTATGCTGATTACTTGATGAATCAATAAAGTATTTTGTTCTCTCTCTCTCTCTCTCTCTCTCTCTCTCTCTCTCTCTCTCTCTCTCTCTTCTTTTGGTGTTGTTCTGTGTTGTTTGCTTCCATTGTGTTTACTCTACAAAGTGGTTTGAATAGATGGGTGTGCCCTTGGCCCTAGTTATTTCTTTCCTCCTTGCATCAGGTGGTATCAGAGCTTGAGGTTCATCCTTGTGGAAATTGGATTGTGTAGAACCCTAAGTGAATTTGGTTGTGGGGTAGCTGATTTGAAGATTTGACCTACAACTTGTAGAGGGTTACAGTCTTGCAGGAACCTGATTTGTAAATATGGTTCGAGGTAGAGGAAATGTTGATAATGCAGTATTGGATACATTGAGACATATTGCAGCCAGATTAGATGCTGTAGAGACCACCCATAGGAGAGGAGCACATCTTGATGATTTGAGTGATAATGAAGCAGTAGCACCAAACCCTAATCCAGAACCTGAAGAAGATCAAGATGAGGCAAGTTTGTTGAGAGTATTATCTAGGGCAAATTCAAATCCTACTGTAGAAGTTGTTCCTTATGATGGAAAATTGGATACCAATGTTGTGTTCGATTGGATCTCTGAAATGGATAAGTTTGATGATGAAAACACTCCTGATAATAGGAAGGTGAAGATTGCAGTTACTAGGTTGAAAGGTCATGCCTCACTGTGGTGGGAGCATTTGCAAACTGATAGACAAAGGAGAGGAAAATAAAAGATCAGAACTTGGGTGAAGATGGTGAACAAGGTAAAGAACAAATTCCTTCCTGTTGATTACCAAGTTAGCTTGTTGAGAAAGATGCAAAATTTAAGACAAAGAGACATGACTGTGAAGGAGTATACTAAGGAATTTTATAGATTGGACATTAGATCTAGACATGTGGATGATGATGTTGAGAAAATTGCAAGATACATAAATGGATTAAGATCTGGAATACTGTTACATCCCAATTTAAAATGTTCATATAGCCGTTGAGGTTCACATGAAGTTAGTTGATAGTTAAATTTGTTATAATCCTGCGAAATGGTAAGATGGTTAGTCGTTATGATTTCATATTAAGATAACATGCTAGTTGATTATTTATCATGAAATCATGGAATTGAAAAGGCAGTTAGCCATTATGCTCATTTATGATTAATAACTTGTCATGATAATATGATTTAATTGCGGAGAATTTCCTTGTAGGGAGCACGTCAAAAAGGTGGAAGCATTGCCAGAAAAGAATTGGGTATAGAAGCATCACCAACACTGGGCAAATGGGTATGAATCGTGAATCACCATGGTTGAAGACCTAGCGACTGCATAATAGGATACAATTAATGGACACACATGAGCTATTAGATAAACATTAAAAATATTAATGATTCTAACTTAATTCAAGTACATACCTTTAACGGCTTATGGGTGATATTTTCATCACTTCATTATAAAACATCTTCATGTACGTACACTTAGATATAAAAAGAAATGTGACACCATGGTATTATTTTATACAAGATTTTATCTATTTAATATGTACATTTAAATATGTGTACAAGAAGATAAAATAATCTTTCAGAGGAAACATGTATTTAGATATACATACTTAAAAAGTAAGACCTTGGATAAACATTTAACATGATGTCATCTTAATAAATATATTTACGTGCAAGTAAATAAAAATACTTATAAATTATCCTTGTTTTATAACCTTCAAGTTCTTTTCCATATTTATTCAATTCTTTACTTGAAACCGAAATACACACTTGGCATATTATATCGGCGTCCAAGAAGGCAAAACATTCTTTAAGAGTTATGGCTTCTTGAAAGCTGGGAGAAATCAAATGCGTTACATATATTTGGAAGCTGAGAGAAGTCAGATATGTATTTTGCCTCCACACGATTTTACTCCTACATTTTCTTTCTACAATTTTACTCTTGCACTGATTTCAACAAGTGGCAATCATCAAGCAATAATATGCATAAAATCAGCAAGATAAGCACAAATTAAATAGCAAGAAAGAATAAGTCCACTTACATGAAGATTAAGTGCCAAAAATGAAGGAAAAATATGTTCCAATGTTGAAAATGTCTTCAAAAACACTTAGACTTATTTCAACTTTGTGAATTCGAATGGGAGAGGGTAGCAAACAAGGAGTTCTTGTTGAAAGATGCCAAAATGTGCCCTATTCATGCTCCATGATCCAACATTTTTGGATGCTCATGCTTGTGGGACGTTTTTGGTGAAAAACGTGTTTCACCAAGAAGCATGAACAAAACGTTGTGATCATTAAAGGTCAAAACATGCATCAATATACAATGCAATCACCGTTAAACACCAAATCAATTCATCATTGTGCAAAAACGTGGGTCAAAAATGGATCTATTTGGAGTTATTTCAAAAAATGTGCCCTAGGATAGAGCTCCCAAAAACGATTTTCAGCATGATAAATCCATTCTTGATGTTAGAAAAGCCATTGCAAAGCAAAAACGACCCTAATGGGAAAGATCTCATGCAAATTCACCAAGTAAATCTCTCACAATGAGCAAAATCGGGTTCTCGAAGAGCAAATGCACGTGTTCTTCCAAAATCAGATCTTTTGGGGTGATATGCATGTTTTAAAATATGCTTATGTTCAAAATCAAACCTTTTGGGGAGGACTACATATTTTAAGTGACATCTTATGTTTTTGATGCAATGACATAAAAACTCACCTTTTGATGTAATGACACCAAAAAGGTCCATTTATTATAATGCCATGCTTATAAGTTGAACTTTATATGTAAAATGTCCACTTTTGATGACTTAAAGTCATTTAACAAACATATATCAATTTAATTTCAATAAAATGTTACTTTAATGAGACATAAACAATATTTATATATCATATTAAAAATATAACACATAAATATCATTTAAATGAAAAACACTTGACGAAAGCCTTTAGTAAAAAAATTTGATAGACGAGTTGAAGTCGATTGATCGATCAACATTAAACAATTGAATATCAAATTCAAACTTAGAGATACATGAAATTAGCTTGAAAATGTTTCGTGTTGTTACCAACATTTTGTGGTCAAAAAATGTAGGACATGTTAGAAATAGGAAATACTAAGAGAGGAGGGGGGGGGGTGAATCAGTATTTCATTAACTTTTGCCCAAAACTAGATATCTTTAACAACATTATAACTTGCATAAGAAAGTAAAATAACTAATGTGAACAGTAAACACAACCATGCAATAAAGTAATTCATAACACCATATTTTCTTAACTAGGGAAACCTTGGTGGGATGGTACCCACAAAATGATCCACTAATCGAAAGTATCTGGTAGAAGGTATTGACCCTGTTAGGAGTCTCTTATATTTGTATAGTGTCTTGGTCCTTGTTAGAGGACTTAGGCCTTGTTAGAAGCTCAACCTTGTTAGGAGTTCTTATTACAAATATACAATGTATGCAAGATGAGCCCACTGCCCAAACATGCAATATACAATAAAGCTCTTCAATACAAAAGATAGATACAAAAACCTTTGTACTGATGTTGATATCTTCAATATTTGATATTGCCTTTACTGCTCATCACAAAATCACAAATTGCATTCTTTTGATCATACATCAGAATTTGCATCATATACAGTTTCATTCGATCACAAAAACATTAAACTTAACTTCACATTTGCAATCTTTCCTTTATACCTTGCTATTTCACAAATATCTTCTCTTTCGGCCTTCATACCTTTATGACACCTATCAAAATATAAAACCAACTCTTGCTAGCTTAGGGTTAACATCTAGGATGTCGTCCCTAATTAGTTAATTAAATTTTTTTGGTAAACAAAATAATTCCTTAACCCAAAATACTCATTCCTTATCTTGCTCTGTTATGTGTGTGTACAATACTGCAACTGATAAAATCATTATAACTCTGTCCGTACTGACTGTATTGTCCTGCAAGCTTGCACACATCATCATCAGTCTTTGTTAGCCGTACCTAACTCCGCACGTGTCCATAATATGCCCATGAAGATCACCAATCAAAACTCTAACTATTTCGCTAGATAAACTGCATAACACTTAGACAATTTTCTAAGTCTAACTGCTAGAACTTCATCTTCATGCTCTGCTCACTTCACATGACTGATATGTTTCCATAAATGACAACATCATAATGTCTGACCTAGCCAAATTGTCAACAATCTGCCCCTTTGGCATTGATGGTAACATATGAGAAAATTGGCTGAATCCCAAAACTTCAAAATATACAAAACTGTGGCCTTTAGAAAATATCAAAAACTTGAGAACTATGGATCACCATATATACTGTCTTTTCTTTATATCTTTTAGTTACATTATAACTCTCCCTTTGATATAACTCTTTGTTCTTATTACAATTTCTACATTGTTCCCCCTTGCATGTATATATACATACAATTTTTCTTATCCATCCCCCTTTGACATCAATGACAAAGGTGTTAAAAAGAAAGACTATATACATGGAAAAATTGTACTGATGCATTTACCTTATGGATGCTAAATGGATATTCGTGAGATGCAATCAGCAAAATTTGTCTTCAAAATGGAAAACTCCGCATCCCATTTGTCCTTCACTACATCTGAAATGCTAAGTACTGTGCATAATGCATATGAGGCAATTTCTATTGCTTCCAAGTCCATGTAAGCAAACTTCTCATAAGATGCCTTAGCTGATAGGCATTCTTTCAGTTTCAATTGTCTCTGTACAAGGTCAATTTTCAGAGTAAGATGCTCCATTAACAGTGAAAATCTCTTTAATGTCATTTCCTTCTATAGCTCTAAAACCCTGATTTCATCATTTATTTTGCTGATTCTCCCTTCCAAATCTACAATCTGTACTGAGGGATTCTGAACTTCATTCACAAGGCGTCTAACTCCTTTGATTTAATATTCAGCTCATCTGAAATATCTTTGATAAATGTGTGTGCTAGGGCACATTTTCCATATACAGTCTTTCCTTTTGTCAAACATTTTCTCAACTCCTTGATCTTCTCATCAAGATTTTTCAAATCTCCTTAAATGTTATCACAGATTTTTCTAAACATTTCTGCATCATGTAGGGTTTGTGCTTTAGTAGATGCCACTTCTGATAAATGTATGAATTCAGTGTCAAAAGCCTTGATTACTGCTTTTGTTCTGTCCTAAGGCTGATATTCAGTCACTTTCTCGGATATGATGCTCTGTAATTTCTCCGTTAGGTCTATCAAGGAACTATGTAAACACTTCACTTTTTTGTTCTTCTCAAACAACTTGCTGAGTGATGGGATTAGTTCAACTTGATCATCATCATCTGACTTATTCCCTGACAAAACTGCTAATGTAGATTCAAGTGCTGACCTAGAAGAACTAGGTTCACCTGCCTTTATTTTCTTGGCTTCCTCTTCCTTTTTCTTTTCTTCCCCTTCCTTGTTTTTCTTTCCCTCTTCTTCTCCTCTTCTTCCTTTTTCTTTTTCTCCTCTCCTTCCTTCTTCTTTTTCTCATCTTCTTCCTTCTTCTTCTTCTCTTCCAACTTCTCTATCTCTTCTTCCATCTTCTTTGTTGTTTCTTCTCTTTTCTTTCTTTCTTCCTCTTGTTTCACTTTATCTAACCTTATTCTTTCCTCTTCCTTTTTCTTTTCCTTTTCTTCTTTCTCCTTTTCTCCTACTTTCTCATCTTCAGAGCTTACATAACCTACCAAATTGTCAACGTTTTCACCACAATCCTTAAAAGGATCCTCTGCAGTATCAATTGTGACATTTGTACCATCTATTTGTATGGTATCCACAACTATAGTTACCTGGGGAATTGCTTCTGCTGCAGGTGCTACTGTACTTTGAGGGCTAGAAGGTTTGAAGTTCTTTGTCATCTGCATTATAGCTTCTTGTATTTCTTCATTTATCCCCTGACAGTTACCTCCCATAATTAGAATTGCCCTTGTCTTGTTCCTTAGATAAGGTTTAAGACTTTGCAGTAAGCTTTTCAAATGCTCCTCATTGTCCACTGCACATAACTTTCTAACCATTTTGTCTCTAATTTGTCTATCCTCTTCTTGCACTCTTCTTTCGGTTGACTAGTCTCTCATACATATTTTTAGGACTCTATTTTTTTATGTCCTCAAACTTCTTCTTGGCTAGAATCATATGCCTTTCGTTGCATTCTCTAGCTGTAGTTTATCCAAGCTGCTATAGAAATCATAGATTTTGTTTAACTGGACAAAATTACCTTCATTTGTGATTTCTCTATTCAACTTTTCTACCTTTGGTTTCCAAGGTTTTCTTTCTTTGGTCGCACTCTGGTTTGCCTTTTTCTTCTTCAATTTGCTTTGCACTTTCAGGGGACACCACTTGTCCACGCATCTTCTTCCCTTCATAAGGTATCAAGACTTTTTGTCTCTTTCCTGGCCTTGCTGCCATCTGCTTAACTCTTTTTTGTGTGGGGGTTACTACTGGCCCTTGTTTCATTTCTTCTATTCTAGCAGATTTCCTCTTGACTTCTACAATATTCACTTCTTCTTCTTCACTAGATTCCACTAAGGTAGTTATTGGTGCGCTCTGTGGTTGATCTTGTGAGACTGTTGCATATGGTATAGTTGATGTTGTTGCTTGTGGCTCAACTGCTATGCCTTCTGTCAAGGGATGTGCTGGCAAGGGACCTACTACTGCTAGTGGAGTTACAAACATGATACCTTCTTGTCCACTCTTCCTTATGCCTTTCATTGTTTTCCTTACAGCTAATGCTTCCTCTGGTGTGATCTGGGCTTCTTCCATGATTTTATTCGTAGTTGCCTCGACCTTTTTCTTAGTTGACTTCTCAAGATGAGCTTGATAAGTCATTTGCATTATCTCATCATAGGTGACAAATCTATTAAACTCTTCATCTCTATCTGACTTGAGGATAACTTCTACATATCCTTCAAATTCTTCGAAAACTTCATAACCAAGAGGCTCAACATATGTCATTCTGGGTTGTACTGCTTCTATGTAAGCAAAGTCAGTATCAACCATGAAACATATTTCATTCTTGAATTTACTGACTACAGATGATGGGATTTTGTATCTCTGTTTCATTTCAGTTTGGAATGTTTTCACAATCAAATCTATGTTGCTCTCAATTTTGTCAATAAGATGTCTCATGTATAAATTGGTTACCTTTTCCATAGTACTTTTATCACTGCTCAGTAACTCAGATACAGACATGAACAAAAACCTCTTTATTAGATGGAAAAACATGTATATTATCAATCATTTGAATATGAATTGACTATTTTTCACTTTCTTTATCCTTTCCAGGTTCTCAACTAGCTCCGCTCTAAGTATCTCACACTAATTTACCTTCACCTTCTGAACACATATCTTATAGGCTACATGAATGAAACCTGCTGCCATATCATCTTCTCTTGAACTTGAGCAGATCTTAGACGCATATTAATCTTACATCATGTTGTTTGATCTTATTTATCACAATTCTTCTGCCATTATACTTAGACTTGGCATTTTCTAACACAATTTTCTTTACTTTTTTCTCATTAACAGGTATTGACCCTTCATTACTTAGACCAGTAATTTCATGAATGAGATTTACTGAAATGTCTATCACATTTTCACCTAACCAGAATTGTCCATCATGAATTCTACTCAATATGATCTTTGTCCATAATTCGTTGTCAAACTCATGTGAGAACAGGTATCTAATTAGTTCGTTCTTCTCTAGGTGTTCATAACCACTTTTGAAACTCATGTCTTGATTGTATACGAGGTCAAATTCCTTAGTTATATTTCCTTCTTCCACAGATTTAGACTTACCCTTAATGTAGCTTCCAATGTCCTCCAAATACAGAACTCCATCTAGAAATATTGAAAATGCTATTGACGGATCATCTTCCAAGGGTTTAATAGGGTTTATGTTCATCCTCAACATTGTGAACTAATGACTTATCCATCTCTACAGTAAATACTGAACTCAAATTCACAATTTCATCCTTCAAAATCCGTAAAATACCTCAGCTTCACAAAAATAGGGTTTACTAATGAATTCACTTCAATGTTGTCTTGATAGCCTTTGATTTACTCTTAATTTGCTCCTTAACTCTTTGCACGTTCAAATGGTACTAAAAATCTTGATTCAGATCCTTAAATCTTTTTCTTTTACCTAACTTCATTAATTCTGCAAGTACGCAATCAACAAAAAAGTTGTTCTTTCTTTACCAATAACCTTGTTTTACTTCGTGCATTCACATACGAACTTCAAATCTTATGCGAACTTAACCATAGCTTCTACACACCATGTCCTACTTCATATTAACTGCGCATGCCTGGATTCTTCCTTTTATACTTTTGCTATTTCTCTAATGCTAATTCCTTTGTAAAAAGTACTCAACTTAAGTAGGATGAATCAAACACTACAACTGAATTCAATCTTCTTTAAGGTACTTCATTTGACTATTCTTCCAACACCACATGTAAACTTGCTCGATCTTTGGCTTTGATAAATACTTCATTATATTCTTCTACATGTTCTCTTACATTGTCATTTTGGATGTTACTATTGTTATCATTCCTTCTAACATTAATGTTCATGTTCCTTCTGACATTCATGTTCATGTTCCTTATTTCATTTTCTTTCTTTAGTCTTGAAACTTCATCACTGTCCTTGATTTGATCTTTAGGCTCTTTCTTGGACTTAAGATAATCTATTGTATTTTTCAACTTCCTAATGTAGTCTTTAGCATCTTCATATTTGTCCTTCAGAGTATCTCTTTCTTTAGTAAGAATATCAATCTGCTCAAGAGCTTCTTCTAGGTTCTTCTGTAACTATTACATACCCATAGGAATCTTACTCAAGCTGGTAAGCCTTCTTTGAGTAATTATGCTACGATACCAATTGTTAGAAATAAGAAATACTGAGAGGGTGGGGGGGTGAATCAGTATTTCACAAACTTTTGCCCAAAACTGGATATCTTTAACAACTTTATAACTTGCATAAGAAAGTAAACTAAGAATGTTGAACAGTAAACACAACTATGCAATAAAGTAACTCATAACACCATATTTTGTTAACTAGGGAAACCCTGGCCAAGGGAAAACCCTGGGGGGAATGGTACCCACAAAAGAATCCACTAATCAAAAGTATCTAGTTAAAGATATTGACCTTGTTAGGAGTCTGTTACATCCGTATAGTGTCTCGGTCCTTGTTAGACGACTTAAGCCTTTCTAGAAGCCTCAACCCTATTAGAAGTTGTTATTACAAATATACAATGTATGCAAGATGAGTCCACTGCCCAAACATGCAATGTACAATAAAGTTTTTCAATACAAAAGATAGATACAAAAACCATTGTACTATTGTTGATATCTTCAATTCGGATATTGCCTTTGCTTCTCATCACAAAATCACAAATCACATTCTTTTGATCATACATCAGAATTTGCATCATATACAATTTCATTCGATCACAAAAACATTACTCTTAACTTCGCATTTGCAATCTTTCCTTTATACCTCACTATTTCACAAATATCTGCTCAATCAGCCTTCATACCTTTATTACACTTATCAAAGTATAAAACCAACTCTAGCTAGCTTAGGGTTAACATCTAGGATGTTGTCCCTAATTAGATAAGTAATTATTTTGGTAAACAAAATAATTTATTAACCCAAAATACTCATTTCCTTATGTTGCTCTATTTTGCCTGTACAATACTACAACTAGTAAAATCATTATAACCCTGTCAGTATTGACCGTACTATCCTGCAAACTTGTACACGTCATCATCATAGTCTCTGTTAGCCGTACCTAACTCCGCACGTGTCTATAAAATGTCTATGAAGCTCACCAATCAAAACTCTTAACTGTTTTGCTAGATAAACCACATAACACTTAGACAATTTTCTACGTCTAATTGCCACAACTTCTTCTTCATGCTTTGCTCACATCACATGACTCTAGCCATAAATGACATCATAATGTCTGACCTAGCCAAATTTTCAACAATGTTTAGTGTAGATACCTTGGGTCTGACTCATCCTTGCTATTGCTGAAGATAATTTTAAGTTTTTTCTGGGAATTCCCATGTAGTAAGATAATATTTTTGATTTTAATAGTAGGAATTTTTTTTTGCATTTACATGCTATGAATGTAAAATAGTGTCATTTTGTTTCATTGTTTCCTTTGAAGGTACTACATTAAATTTTACTTCACTTCTTGGTGTTTTCATATGTGGAATAGTATTTTACTTGCATTAGCTTCAAGAAATCTATGAATTTTAAATGCTATTTTTCTGTCAATAACACTGATTTTTTTGGAAAAAGCAGTTGGTTTGCTCAGTTGCCTGGTTTAAACTTGGAAGTGTCAAGACGCCATATATTTTTTCTTTGGGCTACAGGTCACCAACTCATCAATGTGATATGCGAACGATTGATATAGGGACATTATTAACAGATGTCTCTATTCGCCCTCGTAAAGGAGAATTTTCCATGAGAGCAATCAACCCATCTTATAGTATCCAGGTTAGAGCCCATATGCTCCAGCTTCGTATTAAACCAATTACATTTTGTTATATATTTTTGTTTTCCCTGAAAGTATGAATATTTGGTATCAGAACTACAAGAAATTACTATACTGAGGTAAAAAGCATTTGTATAGTTTTTCTTTAACTATGTGATTATATTGTGTTTGTCAAAAGTGAAGCCAACCTTAGGCCGGGTGTTCAAGAAGACTAATGCACAAACAACCAAGTGCAAGTTTCTAACTGGATATTCAACAACCATTTTTGTAGAAATAGTCATTGATGGAAAAATAGGGAGTATTCATATATCCAATACTGAATGATTATTGATCAAAAATTTCTTAATAAGCTGCTCTCACTTTATCGGATGTGATCCTGTGCATGGGAGATGAGTGGTGAAATAAATGGTTGTAACTTGGATATCAAGAACATTGAGTAGTGATCTCAACCTTTTCTCTATTGTTACAGCATATATTTTTGTGAGTGAATGTTTCCCATATAGCTTTATTAAATAAAGGATCATAGTATATACAGAAAAAAAAGGAAGGTGGTAGAGTGTGACACCCACAAAATCTAATTAGATGAGGTCCAACATAGATAAATTAACCTAAGTAGCTAAAGAAAAGCTAGGAGGATCTTTATGTGATGTCCCCATCTTGAACCTAGAACATTATAGCAATAAAACATTGTGATCAAGGGATGGCAGACCTCCAGCACCTCCAATTAGAAGATAAATAGTAGGTAATTATACATATTAACTGAGAATTCAAGTAGCTAGTTTGAATTCCTAGTTGCCATTAAGAGATATAATGATAAGTTTGGATCCAAAATGACAGATATCTTCATCAAGTACCAGCAAGCTCACAAGCTATCCAGAATCACAATCTTAAGGACAATGACCTAATCAACATATAAATCATTATTCTCTTCTCCAATCAGAGTGGTAAACCCATAATCAATCGTGTTGACAAGATGAAATCGTATGTGTAACATGCTTAACCTAACTACCGAAAAAATACAAGTACCAGACAAATCGTGTGAAATTAAACTTTTTAATTAACCATTATAACCCAACTAACTGCCTCTTATTCACATGAACATGATAACTTCTAAAAACTAACTACTTCACTATAAAAAGTTATGGAATATTAAAATAATCTTTCTTCACATGACATTAGCATAACACACAAATCTAAATACTGATCATTCTAACAAGGAAATAAAAACTGAATTAATTAACCAAACACATGTACACAAAAAACCTATAAGATGGTAGTATGTGGTCTTGTTATTTTTCTGATATTGATCCTGATGTCATCCAGGGAGAGAGAGCATCATCAAAGGTTTTACCTCCCATCCATTGACCTTTCAGTCTCTTGAACAACTTCCCTTCAGAAGTGGCTTACTCCTATAGAGAGGTGCAAAAATGAGATTTGGTTTATCATTGCCATTGGAATCTTGATGTTTACAACCCACAACAATCTTGGTCACACCCCATAAATATCCAGGCTTAGAGAATGACCTTCTGGACTAGAGATATGATGATAAGTCTGGATCCAAAATGACAGATATCTCCATCAAGTCCACCAAGCTCACAAGCTAATTAACATGTAAATCATGATTCTATTCTCCAATCAGAATAGTAAACCCATAATCAATCGTGTTGACAAGATGAAATCCTATGTGTAACATGCTGAACCTAACTACTGAAAAATACAAGTACCAGACAAATCATGTGAAATTAAACTTTTCAAATAACCAATATAATCCAACTAACTGCCTCTTATTCACATGAACATGATAACTTCTAACAACTAACTACTTTACTATAAAAAGTTATGCAATATTAAAATAATCTACCTTCATATGACGTTAGCATAACACACAAATCTAAATACTGATCATTCTAAAAAGGAAATAATAACTGAATTGAATTGACTAACCAAATACATGTATTCAAATGGATTCAGTCTCTCAACACAATTGTATTCTCCAAAGCCACAACAGTACAAAAATGGAGATTCAACCAAATAATAAAATCACTACGCCTCAGAAGTGATTCAATACACTCATCAGCTTCAAACCCTTTTACTTCAGTGAGGGCACAAAAATTAACTTTAGAAAATTCTTCACAAGCAACAAAAGCAAAATAGACAATCGGGTCATTTTCTCATCAAATGGGGCTCATATTTATAATCTCCAATTGGCACAAGTTTTCCTAACACAACTCCACTTACGAAGCTTCCTTAACACAACATCATTTTATAATATTTAAATATAATAAGTGCCATATAGTAATGTAAACTTAATAATTAATTTAATAAATATGAACTCGTGCAATAAATAGCTCTATCCATTGCAGGCCAGGACCAACTACCAACGCCACCATCTGCACTGCCAGATATGGCAACAACCTAAATTGGACTTACTAAAAATAGTAAATCCACCACTGAGACCCTCAAATCGCACTGTTAGCTCACAAGGGTCACCATGATGAACTGACTCAAACAACTATAGGGACTTGCCAAAAATGAGGACATTACAGTCCTCCCTCCTCGAGACTGCTTGTCCTCAAGTAATCTGATAACGCACTGAAACCTCCACCAAGATCCCATTTGAAGAAACACGTGACATCCCGATCATCAATAACCAGCTCCTGTAACATTATCACCGATACAACTGGCTGAACATACCAAATTGAATCAAACTTGTCTATAGATGTCATAGGAGTGAACCTCTCATAGGGAAGCAACTCGGTAAGTTGACAAGCTCGCTTCCCCAAACTGCACAAAGTAAGCTGCCAAACACACGATATGACACGTCCAACTAAACTGTGCACCTAAAAAGGATCATGCACATAAGAGTCAAAAGAAAAACCATATGTACTCGGCATCATGCACATATCCCAAAACTCCTCTATGAGCACTTTCTAAAATCCCGATGCCCTAGAAGAATCCCACACGTTTAACTCAACTCCATCATTAACCCCTACAAAAGATGTAGCTACCAAAGAACTTGGTGCAACATGGGGTTCTCTATTGTTCTACCAACTATATCAACAATACCTGTAATTGCAATGGATGTAGCCACATCCTCAGCATAATCTGTGGATAGAGGAACATCCCCAACTGCTGCTATAAGATATTGAATTGTGTTTGCAGATGGTGTAAACTGAGCCCAACTCCTTGTAGGTGAGTGATCAACATCAACCTCAAAAAACGGATTGGCATAAGACAATGCTGAATCCATCTCAAACATAGGACTATTCATAAAGCGAATCTCAAAAACTGTAGTATAACATGATATTGTCTCTACATCACTCACCTCAAAATCAATAACTTGTTTACTTTCAACAACACACACCTGAAAATGTAAGGTGTTAGAAATAGGACATACTAAGAGGGGGGGTGAATCTGTATTTGACAAACTTTTGCCCAACTATGGATATGATTAACACTCTTATAACTTGCATAAATAAATAGACTGGTTAAGCTGAACAGTAAACACAACTATAAAGCAATGCAACACATAACACCATATTTTGTTTACTAGGAAAACCCTGGCCAAGGGAAAACCCCGGTGGGCACAAAATGATCCACTAATCAAAAGTATCTTGTGAAAGATATTCACCCTATTAGGAGTCTATTACATTTGTAGGGTGTCTCGGTCCTTGTTAGAGGTCTCAACCCTATTAGGAGTTGTTATACAATTTACAAAATGTATGCAAGATGAGCCCACCGCCCAAACATGCAATATACAATTATATTTTATATACAAAAGAGAAAAACACAAAAACCGCTTTATTGTTGATATTTTCCTTTGATGCTCTCTTCACAAAAACTAATCATCTATCTATATTGTCTTGCTCATATATCAAATCTCGCATCATACAAGTGTGCTCATAAACATTATAACATTACATTACAATGCCACACGATACAATGATCAAAACTTTCTTCTTTATACTATTTTGCTTATCTAGTCGACCTTCTTTCCTTTACACGTTTCCCAAAATGCAAAACTATACCTTTCCCACTTAGGGTTAACATCTAGGATGTAGTTAGTCAAGTAATTATTTTGCCAAACAAAACGATTCCTTAACATAAAAATATACAATTCCTTACTTTTGTCCTATTTTGTCTATTCCTTATTGCAACTGGTAAAACTGCATTAACTATTTTTCATATTGATCGTATAGACTCACGTTCTTAGATGTGGAATCCTCATGCTCTATTCTATCTGTCCTTAAGGGCACACATGCCAATAATATCTTTCTGAAGCTTGCTAATCAAAATTGTGCATGTGCTGATAGATAACTGTTGAATTGTCATTTTGCACAATGCTTAACGACAGGAATCCTTTCCAACTCCTCTCTTGAAAAACTAATCTGGGATGAACTCCAAGGTTTCGAGCGATCTTGTGACCTACTGGAATCCGCTTAGTTGAAGATAAATGTATTTGTTCACAGGGAGGCTTTTGCTGGTTCAAACCAATTCAGATGAGACGTTTGATTTGTTGTAATGAAAAGTAACCACAAAAGAGATATATTTTTGGTATTTTCTATTTTATGATGAAGTGCAATTTAACAATGCAACTATATGAATTCCTAATTTAACCAAGAGTTAGCAAAGAAAATAACGAAGATAAGGTAACGAGAGATGAAAGAAAATAACATGAAAGGGAAATTCCTAACGGACATAAACTACGGTAACAACATGTTTGCGAGTTAAATCGTCAAAAAGATCAAGTAGGAAACCAATGAAAATAGGAGCAGCGCTTCCTCAAATTCACTGATGCAATCGTCGATGGGAACTTAGTAAAAACCAAAAGATGTTTCACTTCTCATCAAATCGCAAGGCCACGGAAAGTGCGCTCATGCGAGACAAGAAGCTATGTAGGAACAGTAGGGTGATCTCTTCTCCAACTCGGTACATTAACAAAATTCATCAACACGTGGAAAACACCAGAACTAAAAGATCTCACAATCAAATCAACACAACAAAAGCATTGGCTCCATTATTATCATGAACAAGAATTCACAAAAAATAACAAACACACTCTGGCAAGAATAACTACCCTCAAAATGAAAGCACCAATAGCATATTTTATTGCATCAAAATAACGGCCTAGAATACATATTACATTCCTGAATTTATAAGAAATCATCTCCTCAATTTATGTTGAGAGTGAGAGATCTCTTATGCAAATATATGCTTAAAACTAATAAAACAAATCTAATTTTATACAAACTAACTCTCTAAAAGGTGCTAAGTAGGACTCCACCCTTGTTTTTATCAATTAATGGGTGCATGAGCCTTTGCATGTCTTAAATCAAAGAAAGAAGTAGATAAGAAGAAAGAAGTTGCAAGAGGATCTAAGAGTCACTGGAAGCTTTAAAAATGGAAGCTTGACCTTCTCTAGGTGTTTCTAGGAGTTGAATTGCCGTCAGAATGCATTTTTAGTGCATGGAAAACTCTAAATTAGCAACTGGCAATTAATTGTTGGTGCATTGTTACTTCTTCAAAATTGTCAGCGCACCTCTATGAATAGCACACCTGTGCACCTGTGCACCTTGATGACAGGTTCAAAAAATCCAAAATTTTCCCATGTCAAAATTGAATTTCTAGCTTCTGGGTTTTGTACCCCTTTATACCAGAGCGATGTCTGGATGTTTTCTCTTGAATTTCTCTATAATCTACGTTGCTTGAGAAGCTTCCAGCAAATCCAATGCTTTTATACTTATTTTTAACTGTTTATCGGTAGTTATTGACCTCCATATGGGTCTTCGCAAAATCCTCCAATTTAGTGTCCAGTTCCAACAATACCTCTTCAATCTTAAATGCTTGTCTAATATCTTCATCAGACAAAGCATCCTCGAAAGTTCTTCAGAATTGTTCAATAACTGATTGCACTAACTTGAGTGTTATTTTCGACTCATCTTCAAAAATTTCAAGGGCAACAACATCGTAATACTTCTCTGCTTTCAAAATTTGTTCTTGAGTCTGGTCCTTCAACTTCTAAATGTCTTCATGAAGTCCTTCCATGACCTTCTTGCCAACAGCTATCTTCTCAATCCAATCTTCAAGCTTATCAAGCTCTTCCGCTGTATACACTTCCATGAGTGTACGATACCTTTGACCCTTTATTGCTGTCAAAATCTGTAGGTCTTTAGCCCAGGTATGTACCTCATCCATTAACACAAAACCCTGGTTCACTATGGACACCAATTTATCCACACTTGATTGAACGTAATGCAACAGGTTCAAATTACCCTGTATTATTTGTATGCCCTTCTGCTCAAAATTGTCACACCATTACTGACATACTCCCAAAAATGGATCCATCTAAGTTGTCCCCTTTTCTTTCCTCTCTAATGCCGCAGCAAGAGTGATCTCCAAATGATCCGGGTCTATCGGGCCTACTATTCCGTGCAGATAACCTCTCATAATCTCATTTTGTTTCCTAAGCATCACCAATTCTGACTCATTCTTGTCCAAATGCTTGAACACTTCTTTTACGCCCGTAGTGATCAAAACTACGGCAGTATCTACTGCGGGCTTCCCTAACAAGACCTCCTTGATTTGGTAATCACTAGGAGTCAAATCTTCTATAGCAGCATGTGGAGGAGGGATGGCAATATGTGCAAGCAAGTCCTGGTCTTGGTTCTTCATTATGAAGGCCAATGGTCGTGCATCACCCATAGCTGGCTCAGGCTTCTTGATAGCTCTTACTAGCTCCTCCATTCCCTCCTTAGCAGTTACATTTAACTGCCTCTTTTGTCGAACCATAACCTCCCTCTTCAGTCAAGCAGGTGTAGTGCCCATTGGAGACATATATTTGACTGAAGAGGGAGTTTGCACTGCAGGTCCCTTTCCCTTATCAGTCCTCTCTGGAGTTTCTTCCCATTGAGAAAGATTACCAGTTTGAGTCTGTGTGTTTGGTTGAGCTAAGGTCCTAGCCTTAGTATCGTGAGGAGTTTGTTGAGGTTCCTCATGTATTTGCCCCTCCTCTGATACTTCATTGGTTGGCATTTTTTGGGGCTCTTCATCCTCCTTTGGTGCTTGTTCTCCTTCAATGGTCGAAGGGAGTGGTGTCACTGATCCTTTGTCCATTAATGACAAATCTTGAGATGGTGGTGAGGGTAGGCCGAAAGGTCCTTGAGGCAGAGGCAGTATTTGATTCCAGTCCTCGCCTAGGGGTTGACTCCTTGGAGTATCCCTTATTTTTTCCCCCCAACATCTCAGTGCCAACAGGCATGAAATCAAAGTCTAAGAGGCTAAAAACATCAGTCCCTTGATCCTCCATGTCTGTGATACACTGTTGCAGCTCATCCTCGGAAGTTGTAATCTGAACAAGTTTTGTTGGACTAGATGGTAGTGTTAGAGTAGAACTCCTTTTTTCCTCTTCCAAGGCCTTGGCTGATTGAGTCCTTTGAATCAAGGGAACAATATCAAGTTGCTCCTCCTCTTCTTCTTCTTCAGCCTCAGGAATGGTTTCAGGTACTTGTAGGGGAGGAGTATTCTTTTTCTTCAATTTTCTTCTTCTCCATGGCTCCCTCATAGTGAACTGAACCCTGGCCTTCTTAGGAGTTGAGGGGGAGGCTTCTTCCTCTTCTTGCCCTTCTGGTGGCACCCTCTGTTCTTCTTCCAGCTCTTGTTCCTGTCTTGGAGGAGGTACTTGTTGGAATTATAGATGGAGTAATTGAGAGGGGGGGTGAATCAGTTACTTAAAAACAATTCACAGATCCCTTAGATGTCTTTAATACTTATTTACTGCTGATACTCGGTAAACAATGCAGGAATACTGTAACTAGGTAGATTAGCTAGTTACTGATCATCTAGTATTCATAGTTATTAATATGCATGCAAAAGTTAAATAAAATGAACACAAGAGACACCAGATTTAACGTGGAAACCCAATATGGGAAAAACCACCAAGTAACTAATCACCAATTTTTCACTCTTCTAAAGTGAGCCCTGTTAGGAGCCAACCCTATTAAAAGTTACAATACATACTGTTAGGTGTGACCCTGTTAAAGGATTTAATCACCCTGTTAGGAGTGGCCTTGCTAGAGGTCTTTAGAACAATTCAATTGAACTGTCACCTTGTTAGAGGATTTACAAAATGGCTGTTAAACCAACTCTGTTAAGAGATTTGAAATCATTGCTACAATGGTTAGAAAGCAACAATGAATTGACTTGAACAAGATGCAACTGAATTTGCTAGCTACAGGTCTCTGTTCAACATTATTAGATCCTCCTCGATCAAATATGGCTCGGTTGCTCCTCAATGACCTCTGATCATCCTTCAAATTCGCTTCCACAATAATCAGTCTTCATATCACATTAATTCCACACTCTTTCGCACACTTAGAATTCGCAACTTGACCTCTTACTTATGCCATTGAGGTTGTCAAGTCAGCTCATTTACATGTTACATTTACCAATAAACCATACATCAGTCGGCTACAGATATTACTCTAAACAAATAAACGTTATTTCATAAAACAATGAAATCCTTTATTGGCCGACCCTGCTTGGTAAATACTGCTTCCAGAAATTTCCTAAGTTAACCTTCTTGACTCGGTTAACATTGCAATATCCATAAAATCCTTTGGCTGCTGAGTTTACTCAGTAAGAACTACTTCTGCCACATTTCCTTTGATGACAGTGTGAGCTCGATAGATTCTGTCCTTTTGCCTCGCTGACCATCTGAGCTCGGTACACACTGTCCTTTGCCTTGTTGACCTTCTGAGCTCGGTAGACACTGTCCTTTGCCTTGCTGACCGTCTGAGCTCGGTAGACATTGTCATTTGCCTTGTTGACCTTCTGAGTTCGGTAGACACTATCTGATGATTGATCAATTTGAATAATTGTATCCAACAGTACTTGCTCAATCTCCTGGACTTGGGCTACCTGTTCATCTTGAGATTCTTCTTGTTCAGGACCTTGCTGTGGTTGTTGAGATGGCTAGGCCTGATCTTTTGGTTTGCTACCCTTTGCCACTCTTTTCCTCTTATTCATCCCTCTCATGTTGATGCTCTGTTTCCTGCCTTAGTGGGGATTGAGCAGGGAAGGTTGGTACTGTGACTTTTGCACCTTTACCCTTAGTTGGGCGTGTTGTGGCTTGTAGAGGAACAACTTGTGGAACTGGATCAAGTTTGAATGGTTTCTTGATCCATTCCCTTGTCAATTGGACAATATGTCAGGCTCTGTTGTTGATATTTGCACTCTCATCTTTGTCAATTTCTGCATTCATTATAGGTCTGTCATATATCTTGTTGTTGTTATACAGTGGATCCAAGACATCCTTCGTGTCCTTTTCGACAGTCTTGAAGGGAATCTTCATCTTAAGCGCCTTTTCCACCAAATATAAAGTCATCCTACAATAGTCTCTAATTTGGACATTGTAGTCGTTTATGGCATTCATCCAGTGATCCTCTAGTGCATCCTGGTGTACAAATTGCTTTCCTGCCAAATACTGCACCTTTCCAATATTATCAAAGTATGGGCGAGGGGAGTTGTACTCTTCCAAGAGATACTGATCCCATTATGAATCAAAGGTCATTATATCTTGCTTCTATTTGACCTCAAAGGCACCTATGGTGATTGGCCACACCCATGTCTTCTAGTGCTATTTCCTCACTCTGTCATATGCAAATGTGATTTGCCTGGCAATCTCCAACAAAATGAGCTTGTTAGAAGGATACCTCAGGAGCTTCTTTGGGTTCACCATTGTGCCTGCTACCCTCAGGTATGTGAATGTTTTGAATTGAATGTAGTAGGCGCCAATTTCTGTGATCTTTGTTGCTACCTCTATTGACATTCTTTTAGCATAATCACCCTCTATAAATCGGATGATTGCAAATATGAAACCGTCATTCAGTATCCTGTATTCCTTGCTTTGATCCGAGAGCTTCTTCTTCACCAGGCCTTGGACTAGGGGTCTGAGAGACAAAACATTTACTAGGGGGTCCTCATTTTTAGCAAAAATGGGGCATGCGTTGTGAAACCACAAAAATAACCTTCATGATACTTAGACAATTTTCTAAGTCTACTTGCCAAAATTTCATCTTCATACTTTTCTCACTTCATATTAAGTATATGTTGCCATAAATGACAACCCCATAGGATCTACCTAGCCAAATTGCAAACTATCTCCCCCTTTGGTATTGATGGCAACATATGGAAAAATTAGCTAAGTCCCAAAAATGCAAAATCTCAAAAACTTGTGAGTCTTCACATGGCCATTACAAAATTGCAAAATGTGGATCATTTTATTTATTTATACCATCTTACATCCTTATATCTCTTAATTACAACATTACTCCCCCTTTGACTATACTCTTACTTATATCTCCCTTTACATATGCATACAATTTTCCTTACACTAACTCTCCCCCTTTGACATCAGTGACAAAGGTGAGTCAAAAACTATCTACAAACAAAATTGTACTGCTACCTTCCTTGTCTTCATGCTGATGGATTGTACAACAAAGCAATGTAGTCAGCAAAGTTGCTCTTCAAGCTAGTTAAACCCTCATTCCATGTTGCCTTTACTGAATCTGAGACTGTCAAAAGCGCACATAATCCATAAGATGTTATCTCATTAAATTGAAAATCTAGGTAACTAAACTGCTCATAAGATGTCTTAGCTTTTAGACAATCTTCAAGCTACCTTTGAACAGTATCTATCTTCAATTTTAAGTGTTCTCTTAACAAAGAGAACCTCTGTAGTAATTTCTCTCTTCTGTTTTCCAGTATCCTTCTCTCATCATAAATTTTGTTTATCTTTTGCTCCAAGTGAATCACTTGAGCATCTGCATTCCTGATCTCACTGATTACATTCTTTAACTCATCCTTTTTAGCCTTGATCTGAGATGTGAAGGTACTCATATGTTTATGTGCCAACACACATATCTCATATAGTTCCTTGCCTTCATGTATGCAACCTTGCAATTCTTTGATGCACATGTCAAGATTTACCAAATCATCCTTGACATCCTTACACACCTTTGCAAAAATATTTGCATCATGCTCCGCATGTGCTTTTGTTCTTGCTACCTCTATCAATGTCTGAAAGTGACTGTCAAATTCTTCCAACACTCTTGTAGCCTTCTTCTGGGGATTTTCTTCATGAATCTGGATACTTATTTAAACTTTCCATCTTTGCTGTCATCTTCTCAAGGATTTCTCGAGTCCCTTTTATGCCTTTTCCTTTCTCAATTGTTCTGCTAGTGGTTAAAACAAATAATTGTTTAAGCATTTCCAGCTCAGGATCTTCTGTTGATTCCATTGGTGTAGAGCCCATTATGTTCACCATCAAAGTCTCTAAAGGTGACTTTGAGGAACTTGATATTTCTTCGCTTGAACTTCTGATAGGAGTGACTAGCTACAAATGTAAACTCTGACCATTTCCTTGTACATTGCTTTCTTCCTCTGTTGCTGTCTGATCTTCCTCCTTATCCTCATCTCCTACTTCCTCATCTTTCCTCTCAGCTTTATCTCCCTTTTCTTTCTCTCTTTCCTCGTCCTTCCTTTCCTCTTCTCCTTTTTCTTCTTTCTCTGCTTCTCCATTCGCAGAGCTTGTATACCCTACCAAACTGTCAACTATAGGGCCATAGTCCTTAAAAGGATCTTCTGCTGTGTCAACAGTTATGCTCGTGCTATCTACATTCATTGTGCCTGTACCAATTGTGATCTGAGGAGCTTTTGATTTTGGTGCTTCTGCTGCTTTACTGTCTTTTGCTTCCTCCATCTCTGTATCCTTAGTGACTGATGTTGTTACTGGTACTGCTGCTGATGCTAACACTGCTGCTATGATGTGAGTAGGAATTGCTCTCCCTAACACTGTGATTGCTTCTTCTTTATTAGGTTCTGGTGAAGACATTATTTTGTCTTCTGAAGTCCTCTGCACTTCAGTGTTCATCTCTGTCATTACCTTAACTATTGCTTGCTCAGTTTTTTTATTAACCTCTTCATAATTGCCTTCCATTATAAGAATGACTCTTCTCTTGTTGCATAACAAAGGTTCAATGCTCTTCATGATCATCTCAACATTTTCAACTTCACATAACTTTTTGATCAATCTTTCCCTTATTGCTTTGTATTCCTCTGTCGCTTCTTTCTATTTACAAGTCTTTCATACAAGTCCTTAGGAATAGGTCCTTGTATATCAACAAACTTCTTGTTATTCAGAATCATGTGTCTAATTATTGCGTTCTCCAACTGAAATTTGTCAATGTTTCTATACAAATCATAGTATCTGTTCAACTGTACAAAATTGCCATCATTAACAATCACACAATTCAACTTCTCTATTTTAGGCTTTCACTATTTCCTGCCTTTTCTTGCTGTCTCTGACTTGTCCTTTTCTTGCTCTTCTTCTTGTCTTGCGACCTCGAGGGTAACAACTTGACCTCTCATCTTCTTCTTCCCTTCATAGGACATTAATACTATCTGCCTTTTACTAGGCCTGGTTGCCATTTCTTTCACTCTTTTTTGTCTAGGAGCCTTTGTTGGTTCTTGTTTTACTTCTGCTAATTTCGCAGACTTTCTTTTTACCTCAACTATGCTTACCTCTTCTTCTTCTCTTAATTGAACAGGTGGAATAGCTTGTGGTTGCTCTTGTGCAACTGTTGCATAAGGTGTAGATGCTTTTGTTGACAGTTTGGCAATTGTAACTCCTTCTGCTAATGATGGTGCTATCTCTGATGGTGTTGCTGCCAATGGTGGCACATACATGATGTTTTCTTGTCCAATCTTCTTCATGCTAGAAATAGTTTGTTTTACTATTGAATCTTCTTGCAGGGTCATTTGTGCTGCCTCTGTGACCTTCAATGTGTTGGCAATTTTCCTCTTAACAAACTTCTCAAGCTTAGCTTGATAAGCCAGATGCATATTCACTTCAAATGTCCCAAATCTGTCAAATTCTTCATCCTTTTCTGACTTAAGAATACCCTTACCATATCCTTCAACTTCTTCTTCATTTACCTCATAACTAAGAGGGTCTACATACAACATCCTAGGCTTAATTGCCTCTGTATAGGTGAAATCTGTGTCAAGCACGAAACAAATATCTTCCTTATACTTGCCCACAATTGTTGATGGAATTCTCAGTCTTTGTTTCATCTCAGTTTGAAATGTTTTCACAATTAGGTCTACGCTACTCTTTATTTTATCTATGGGGTGTCTTTTGTACAAACCTATGATTTTCTCCATTGTGCATCTATCACTGTTACTTAGTTCAGAAAGTGGCATGAAAGGGAATCTTCTCAACAAGTGGAAAAACATATAAATGATCAGGGTTTGAAATTTGAATTGTCCATTCTCACTTTCATGATTTTCTCTATGTTTTCTATCATTGCACTCTCAAAATCTCACACATATTGACCTTGGTTTTCTTAATGTACATTAGGTGTGTTGCATGAACAAATCCTGCTACCATGTCATCATCTTTGTAACTAGAAAAAAACTTTGTTGCCATGGTTTTGCTGACAAATCTCACATCATCTTGTTTTATCTCACTCAAGACTTGGTGTTCTGAAGCAAAACTTTCTTAACATTCTTCTCATTCAAAGGGATGGAGCCTTCATTGCTCAAACTAGTAACCTCATGTATCAGATTAGCTGAAATTTCAATCACATTGTCTCCCATCCGGAACTTTCCATCATGAGTTCTTCTTAAGGTTATCTTAGTCCATTCTTCCTTTTCAAACTCATAGTAAAACAAATATTTTACTAAGTTATTCTAGCCTAAATGTTCATAACATTCCTTGAATGTCATATCCTTCTTGTGGACTTTGTCAAATTCTTTTGAGATGTTTCTGTTAATGTTGTAGCTTTAGTCAAATTGAATTGATCTAGAGTTAATCCCCAAGGTTTATTGGTTAAAAATTATTGCGATACACACACACACATATAGTTGTTAATAATGTCTAATGGAAATTAACTTACCATGACCAATATTGATTAACATAGAGACATGTCTCTTCTAATCCTATATATATATATATGCATTCGGATTTGCACTTGGAAAATACATACCACAACATTAGGTAATGTCATTAAACTTGTAGCGATCCTAAAACTTAATAGTTTCCTTCTCCTACAAACTCAAATTTGCCCCAAGTGTAACTACTAGTGTCTTCCAAATATAGCACTCCATCTGGGATTTGCGAAAATGCGGCTGTAGGGTCATCCTCCAAAGGTGGAACAGGGTTTATCTACATCTTAGGTCTAGGAATATCTTCTACATTGTGAATTGTATTTCCTTCCATCTTAACTGACAAATTACTCAATTCAATTTCACAATTTAACTTTGCAAGATTGTAAATACCTCAGAAATCGTAGAATTAGGGCACGTTGTAATCACTTTCAACTTCGCTTGAAAACACTTCAATACACTCTAAATTTCACCTTCGATTGCTCCTTATCTCTTCACAGGATCAAATGGTATACATAAAGCCTATTTTGATCCTTAAATCCTTTCAAATCTACTTCTGCATTAATTGCACGAGTACGTAGGCATCAAAGTTGTTTTTATTAACAAGAGAACTTCTTTCTCTTCGCACACACACATATGAACTCCAAAACTTATGCGCTCTTAACCATAGCTTCCTTTCATCATTTTCTACCTTATATTAACTGCTCAAGTCTCAACTCTTCGCCTAAGGGTTCAAATAATTTTGTGATGCTAATTCCTTTGGTTTATTATGAAATAAGTTGCTTAAATGGATAGGGGTTGGTTAACAACAATTACTGACTTCATCTTGTTCTCAGGTGTTTCACTTCACTGATTTTTTACAACATATGAACTTGTTGGATCCTTAGCTCTAACAAAAGTCTCATTAATATCTTCTACATGTTCTTTAACACTTTCTTTCTGACTGCTGTTATTCTCATTCCTCCTAGCATTGTTCACATTCCTTGTTAAGTTTGGGTTTCTCATGTTATTCCTCATGTTGTTTGACATTCTCATATTATTCATTCTACAAAATCTTGTTGTATGTCCCAAGTTGCAAATATGACATGCTATCACATTGTTTCCATATCTAGGTCCTGACTGATTGATTTGTAATTTGCAATCTTTAGCAATATGACCAAAGTTGTTGCACTTATAATACATGCTATCATTTCTTACAACATTGGTTCCTCCAATAGGTCTATTATATGCAGGATTAGTACCTCTAAACATTCTACCATTATTGTTGTTAAATCTAGGTTTCCTACATTCACTAGCTTTATGTCCAAAACCATAACAGTTATAACAATAACCAGAAATAGGGTTAGTAAACTTACCTTTACAGTCCTTTCTATGACCAACTTCATTGCATGCATAACACTTTCCAGTAAATTGTCTTCTTATATCTTTAGGTGGTTCAACTTGTTTAGGTACATCTTCAAATTGACTTAACTCAACCTTGTTCTGATCTTCTTGTTGTGGTTTAGGTTGTTGGATCACAAGATCTAGTTCCTTAGTAACTTTAGATCTCTTTGATGATTCTCCTCCAAAGTATCCAAGACCAATCTTATCATAAGAAGGTCTCTGCATATAGATCTTTTCATCAAGCTTTTCACTACTTGAATACTTCTCAAAATGTTGCTTAGACAGTGTAAGCTCTCCTTTTACAATCACATTGTACTTCTCAAGCTCTGCATATTGTAACTTTGAAGATTCGAGTTCAGATGTCACCTTTGTAAGCTTTGTTCTCAGATGTGCATTCTCTGATCTTAGATCTGATTCAATGTTCTTGTCGTCATCCTTCAAGCTCAATTTCAGATGTATAGTTTCTAGCTCATGCTTTAGGATCTCATTCTCTTTTGTAAGCCTTGAAATTTCATCATTGTTCTTGATTTGATCTTTAGACTCTTTCTTGGATCTGATATGTTTTATTTTGTCCTTCAACTTCTCAATGTAATATTTTACATCTTCATACTCGTCCTTCAAAGTATCTCTTTCTTCTGTAAATACATCAAGTTGCTCAAGAGCTTCTTTTAGGTTCTTCTGTAACTGATCCATATCTATAGAGATCTTACTCAAGCTGTTAGGCCTCCACTAAGTAACTGTGCTCTGATACCAATTGTTATAAATAGGAAATATTGAGTGGGAGGAGGTGAATCGATATTTCACAAACTTTTCCCCAACTATGGATGTCATTAACAATCTTATAACTTGCATAAAAAAATAGACTCATTAAGCTGAGTAGCAAACACAAAAAGCAATGCAACAGAACACCATATTTTGTTAACTAGGGAAACCTTGGCCAAGGAAAAACCCCAGTGGAGATGGTACCCACAAAATAATCCACTAATCAAAAGCATCTTGTGAAAGATATTGACCCTGTTAGTGTTACAAGCTAGGGTTTTTGTTGCACCAAAGGATCGACCTTTCAATGCTTGATACAACCACTAGACTTATAGAACACAGGAGGCAGTTAAGCCATGTCATGAATCTTGAAGGGGAAAGTTGGCGGTTAGTTCAACAATCCCCCCTTAGTGTTTCCCGAGGAGATTCAAACCTGTGACCAAGCTTTGATACCACTTGTTACAAGCTAGGGTTGTCGTTGCACAAAAAGATCGACCTATCAATGGCTGATACAACCATTAGACTTATAGAACACAAGAGGTGGTTAAGCCATGTCACGAATCCCAAAGAGGAACGTTGGCGGTTAGTCCAACAGTTAGGAGTCTATTACATCTGTAGTCTCGGTCCTTGTTAGAGGATTAGGCCTTGTTAGAAGCCTCAACGCTGTTAAGAGTTGTTATACAATTTACAAAATGTATGCAAGATGAGTCCACTACCCAAATATGCAATATACAATGATATTCTATATACAAAAGAGATAAACATAAAAACCACTTTATAAACATAAAAACCGCTTTACTGTTGATATCTTCAATATCTGATTTGCCTTTGATGCTCTCTTCACAAAAATTGATCATATATTTGTATTGTCTTGCTCATATATCAAATCTCGCATCATACAAGTGCGCTCATAAACATTATAACATTACATTACAATGCCACACAATAAAATTCAAAACTTTCTTCATTATACCATTCTGGCTGTCCAATCGGCCTTCTTTCCCTTATACGTTTCCCAAAATGCAAAAATTTACCTTGCCCACTTAAGGTTAACATCTAGGATGTTGTACCTAGTTAGTCAAGCAATTGTTTTGCCAAACAAAACAATTCCTTAACATAAAAATATATGATTTCTTATTTCTGCCCTTGTTTGTTTGTTCATTACTGCAAATGGTAAAACTGCAATAACTATTTCCGTACTGATCATACAGACTTGCACTCTCAAATGTGGAATATCATACTCTATTCTATCTGTCCGTAAGTGGGCATGTGCCAATAATATCTCTGCGAAGCTTGCCAATCAAAATTGTGCCTGTGTTGATAGATAACCTTCATGATACTTAGACAATTATCTAAGTCTACTTGTCAAAACTTCATTTTCATACTTTTCTTACTTCATATTGAGTATATGTTGCCATAAATGACAACTCCATACTATCGACCTAGCCAAATTGCCAACATAAGGTATTGTTTCCAAGTACCTCACTGGATGGCTCATTTATCATGGAAGTAGATGTTGATATGGCAATATCACCGCACGCTCTTACCTCTAGTATCACTGCATCGCCATCAAATGCATGATCTTGGGAACTCATACCAACAACTGCATCATCTGACTCATCTTGACATGAATTCCAATCAAACCCTTCGTTCAATGTGTCCAACACCTCAACACTAACATGTGGTAGCTCAAAAGGTGTGTCCTACACATTGGTAGCTACCACTGCATCATCATCATGCCAAAAATCATGCAAATCAGAACCAATATCCACACAATCTCCTTGAACTCTTGAAGACCTATAAAAAAAGAAGCCATGTACATAGCTGCCTCATCAATTGTTACTAGATCTATCACACCCTTCGTCCAATGTGTCCAACACCTCAGCACTAACACATGGTAACTCAAAAGGAGTGTCCTGCACATCAGCAGCTACCACTGCATCATCATAATGTCAAAAATATTCACTATTGTCATGCAAATCAGAACCAATATCCATGAACGCTAAATACCAAACACTGAATCAATCTGATAACTGAGTCCAATTCCTGCATGCTGGCAGAAAACCTGCTTTGATAGCATTGTAATAACCCTTATCTGGTTATGACTAATCAAACAACAATTTCTCCTGCAAATTCATGAGTTTGACATTTCGTCAAACATTTGGCAAGCTCACCCAATATCATTGAAATGATAAACTTCTTGTTTGGATTTATTTCTTAGGCATTTTGAACACATATATTGAATTTTAAAATACTGAAATCATTATTAGTGTAATGACTTTGCAAGCAATAAGTTGAGAGTTAGCAGTCATTATCAAGCCCAATTGTCTAAATTCCATAAACTGATAGCCACTTTTATTCAATGCAAATCGGATTTCTGTCATAACAAAGGAAACTGAATTACAAATATCAAAATGAGATTGAATGAGAAACCTGATTTAAGCCACAGTGATGATCCCTACAAGTCCACACAACTCTTGAGCAAATTAATGGTACACCCAACCGATTGCTGGCTCTAGAATTTATTGTTCAAACCACTACAGTCAATGTGCTTCATTAGTCTCTAATGTTGGCCCCAAATAATGAATTGGAGGTCCCTTATAGCAACCACAGACCTCTATTCAGTAGTCTCAACCCTCAAATATATAAATGCAGGCCCCAAATCAAAACATATACGCCCAGGAAGATTGATGCAGGTCTCAATTTATGAAAGGTTGGCCCTTATAAAGTAGCACAAGACCTCTACAATGAAATGCAGCTACTCTGATATGTATTGCAAGCCTGGTATCAAGTAGCCGCTGGTAGAAAAAAGCCCAAATGCTGCCACTATTGAATCACAGTCCAACACTGCTCAATAAACACTCCCAGCAGATTGCAGGTAGGCACAATTACAACAAACACCAGTAACCCTCCTTAAACCAGTTGATCTACTCAGAATTCAATCACTTCTTAGACACGGTGCAAATAGTAAATAAGTGTTGGCAAATTGCTATACCTCAACAACAATTTGCAAGGCACTTTTAGACAATTTCCAGAATTCAAACCTCCGCCAAAACACAAAAGAAAACAATATTCAAATGAATTCAATCTCTCAGCACAATTGTATTCTCTGAAGTCACAATATTATAAAATGGAGATTCAACCAAATAATGAAATCAGTATACCTCAACAGTGATTCAATACACTCATCAGCTTCAAACCCTTTTACTTCAGCAGGGGCACAAAAATTAACCTTAGAAAACTCTTCACAAGAAACAAAAGCAAAAGAGACAATCGGATCATTTTCTCATCTAATGGGGCTCATATTTACAATCTTCAAATGGCACAAGTTTCCCAAATGTAACTCCACTTAAAAAACTTCCTTAACGCAACATCATTTAATAACATTTAAATATAATAAGTGTCATATAATAATGTAAACTTAATAATTAATTTAATAAATAGCTCCATCCACTACAGGCAAGGACCAATTGCCAATGCCACCATTTGCACTTCCAAATATGGGAACTATCCGAATTTGACTTACTAAAAATAGTAAATCTACCACTCAGACCCTCAAATCACATTGTCAACTTAGGAGGGTTGCTATGATGAACTGACTTAAACAACTACAAGAGCTCGCTAAAAAATGGGGACATTACACTCACGGGCATGTTCATTACAATAATTTGCAAGCCAAAGCCACCATATGCATCATCAAAACTACCCTAGAAGGTTTTGGAACTATAACCCACTCTCCCCCCCAACAACAATTTGAAGCCAACCAACTTTATATTATTTTCCCCTACATTGGAATATGCAAGAATATGCCCCAAGAAGATTTTGGCACTCATTGAAGTTTTTGAAGGAATTTTTACTTTTTTACCTAAATTAGTGCAACTTCTAGAGGGCATATGTTGTGAACCATTGACCTGATTGTTTATTATAAACCCATTTAAGAAACCTCTCAATGTGCTCTACAACCATGTAGTGGTGAAGTGCTACCCAATCAAAATTTGATCCCTTTTCAAAGTCTCTAAGGCCTTCAAAACTGAGTTCAAATTTGTTTTACCACCCCACTAAAATAGAAATATGAATATCTTCAAAACTAAACTTGATCTTGCCATGAAACTTTAGCTGCGGGCTTAGATGTCCAATATGAATCTCTTGGGAAGCAATGGAACAATTTGTGCTTAAACATACAACTTACTAAAAGAATAGACTTGCCCAAAATAGTAACTCTGTCCAAAGAATAGTAACTTTGCCCAAAAATAACACTTTTCAATATATCAAGTGCTTCCTAACCCCTGTGCCCTTTTTTCCCCTACCTTGTTTGGCCTCTACATTGACAAATTAAAGGCCTTCGAGATTATTTGCTTTTAGAGGATGGGTGTTGTTTGCACCAAGTTTTGATCTCCATTCTACTCTTCATGGACAATGTGGTCCTCTTGGCTTCTTCCCCCGAGGACTTGCAATGGCTTCTTGATGGCATTGCCTCCTTTTGCGACTCACGAAAGTTGGTAGTAAATTTGGGGAAGACTTGGGTGATGGTCTTAAATATCCTGAAGACCTCTCATCTCCACTTCTTTTCTAGCATGCTGAGGTTGAGATTTCATTTTCTTACACTTATCTAGGGGTCAAGTTCTCAACCCTTGCTTAAGCATGAGACCAACCATGCAGCGTTGCATCAACAAAGGGTATGGTTACTTGTCCATTTTAGAGAGACGATGCTTCTAGCATCGCTTTCAAGACACCATGTCCAAGATGGCTCACTTGATCACCTTGATCAAATTGACTATGCTTTATGGGTCTGTGATTTAGGGACCCTCTTTGTTGGAGTCAAATTGGGCTTTAGTTGAGCGGGTCTAGCCCCTTCTCCTCAAGGGCATAATCAGATGCAATTAGTCTATGCCTCACAGTATCATCTTGGCTGAGTTTGGGGCCCATCCTTTCAAGCTCGATACCATCTTCGACTTGGTTTGGTTCCTTCATCATCTTAGGTGCTTTGTGGACTCTTCTGACTCTTTCTTGGCTTATTGGTCTTCAAAGGTGATTACAAGTGCTCACCCTTCTTGTTGGGCTTGTTGTTGGTTTTCTTAGGCTTCTATCCTTCTAGGCTCAATGGAGATTGAGATTAGCATGTCCCTCCTTTCTAGTACTCTTTGGATGCACCCGATCATCTCCTCTTGTCTAGTCAGGAGTTCAATAGGCATGCCAGGATGGACATCTACAGGAAGTATATCCTTACCACATAGGTCAAACCCCCTGGGGGTCTAAGGATGGCCCTATATGTTGAGCAATTTATTGATATTTAGGATGGGATCATTGTACATCCTTGTACCATTCTCATCTATGGGTGCATTCTCTCCACATCTTCCTAGGTTCTTTTAAGATGGGCTCGTATAGGCTCCACATCTGGAATAAGACACAATTCATCTTCCATTCCCCCATCTACTATGAGATTTGGGGCAGATTCTTGTGCCTGTTCAGAGAGACATGTCTGTCCTCTCCTTCAAATACATTGATTAGTGGTGTCTTGCACTTTATCTCTAGGAGACCATGAGACTTCATGTAATGATCCCATCTTTTGGCCTTCACGTTCTTTTAGTAGTTGACCAAGTGTGTGTGCGTTAGCCTTGTTCTACATGGTCCCGAAGGCTAACGAAGGGTTTAATGAGATCCTAGAGTGTTTTGGCCTAGTCATTTCCAGTTTGGACCAAAACGAAGTTGATTTACTCAGTTTCAGGCATACTTACTATTTTTTAGTAAGTCGGCAGGACACAGTGCAAGTCAATTTTGGTGATTGGATTCGATACTCTTCGGTGAGAGCTTTTCGATGAGCTATCACTCGCATTATTCGGAGTCCGATTGCTAATACATTTTAATGCCTGAAGTTTTGTTAAAGTAACATCTAATTTAATTGTAAAATATTAAAGTGTTACTTTAATATTTATTTTATGGTGATGTGTACCCAAGGGAGACATAAGGGGTATTTTAATATATGTTTTATATATTACACATCTTTTATCCCACATTGCCCATATGAGTTGAGCGGACCCTTGGAAATAGAATAAAAGGAAGCATTTGTGACTTCATTAGACAGGTTGAATATGAGAAGAAATTGGTGTGTGAGTTGCAGCTCCGTTCTTGGCATTTGAGGACGTCTATCCTCTCTTGTAACATTCTAGACGTCATTCCCTTGGGGTTTGGCCTTTGAAATTCTTTGTTATTGGCTTCATTATTAGATAGTTTAGTTGCATTTCCGGTTAAGGCAGATTTGGTATTTTGCTCATATCTTCTTCACTACTTGTCCGACGCTTATGCCCCTTTGAGGGAATCATATTACGAAGGTAGTGGACTGATTGAAGGACAAAGTATTGTAGCAGCAAGTTCAAAAGCATGGGCTGGAGTATTATGTCAATACTGCTGAAGTAATTAGTGAGTTGTTAAATCTGCCATGTATTTGGTTTTATGAATTCTGAAAATAACATTTTATTAGCAGCAGTTCATTTCCACTTTGCATATTATTGTAGTTTCTTTCTTGTTTATGTTGTATGATACCAATTCCATGCACAAAACACAACAAACAAATAAACGTTTGATTTTCGGAGTTATAAAGGGTTTAAAACATTAAACGGAGAAATAAGAGGTTGCATGCAAACTGTTTGACAAAATTCCTTTCAGCAAATTGGTTTAGTTTTTTGGGACATCCAGGGGTGCCCATTACACTTCAGGACCACACCCTACAACATCAGATCTCAATTCACAAAATTTAAAAATTATCATTGTGCCCATTTTGTTCTCCATTCATCTTCCCTTTTGCCAACTTTCACAACGTCTCATTTGTGAGCCAGTGTCATTCTTCCCCTTTGACCAATGTGTTGTTGAGTTGTGCCTGGCTTCTTGTAAGCTCCCTTTAAAGTGCCATGACCTTTGCTGCAAAAATCTTGAGCTGACCTCTTTCTATCAAGAATATGGTCCCTATTTGTGGTGTACAGTTGCATCCATTACCCAACAAGCTGGCAAATCACCAGCTCTGATACCATTTTAATGTCCTTGACAAACAGTATCTTCTATATGGCAATCTCAAGAGAAAGAAATCAACTACATGCAAGTCTTACAGTGACTGTGTTGGTTCCCAAAACCGTAGATTGGAAATCCAAGAGTTTGCCAATTCTCAACAGGATTCCACAATCAATTCTAGCCAACGAACAAGAATCACCTTGATTCCCCTGCACTTCAAGCTCTGCTACACCTAGACGGATAGACCTTCTCCTTGAACTTGATCACTTGGTTTAGAGCTTTTCTATAGCAAATTTAAGTTTGTGAGTTTTTCGGTTGGCGAGGTCCTTAAACTCAAGTAAAATGAAACTGAATGCTTAGTGTTTAAAATGATTGGGTCTTTTGTATAATGGTTGTCAATAATGGATTTGATGCTTGTAGGAGAGAAGATATAGATTTTCTGAATTCAATAATAAAAAGATCAGTGCCTCTGCTCATCCGGGCAATAGAGTCAACTTCAGTGAAGATTTTCACGTACAACTTTATAGTGTTCTACGCATTTATAGTGGCAACAATTAAATAATCAAGATCTGATAGATCAAATATATATGTAATCTTAAATTAATCCAGATTGAACTTTAGCTCCTCTGGTAGGGAGACAAACTGAACATAGATACGGAAACAATTTGATATTTCACAATATCTGTGATGATCTAGCTTAAGATGTTAAATGACCATGTCCACTTATCTATCATTTAAATGGTATACAAAATTCAAAAAATAATTACAAAGGAGGTATCATTTGTAGTTTAAATCTCCAAGTCATTTAGAAATAAACAAAAGGCATTTTATTTTATTATTAAAATAAAATAAATGAATTTATATTACAAGTCATATTTAAGCCCTTATTTAAGTCTTATAAATGCTTCTTGTTTGTAGAATATCTCCATATGTGTCTTGTCCCTTCTTCCTAAAGGCCCTGTTTGGTTGTTGGAAGATGAGGGCCAAAATCGGGTTATCAGGGATAAAACTAGGTTTTGCAAAAAAACATGGGCGTTTGGTTGGTTAAAATTATAACTTGGTTTTCAATTTCATCTTCCAACTTTGGTCAGAAATTGGAAGATGTTTCTTCCAATAAAAAGGTGGAATTCGAAATTAAAACCAGGTTTTGAATTTTATGATAGTTTTTTTAATAATATTGTGGGGTCCAGGGTATATTCATCTTCCGTGTCAACCAAACGGACCATTGGCTTTCCAAACCACAAAACTAGGTTTTCGAAAACCTGGTTACAAGATAACCTGGCTATGCCACAAATTCATCTTCCCCAACCAAACAGGGCCAAAATGAATCTTGTATATATACATTATGTATGCCTTCTTAAATAGGCATGCTTTTCAATTTTAACATATCCTTTTGTTATTGCTCTTATTATTAATTAACTCTAATCAGACCTTTGTTGTCACTGCTCAATCATCTGTTGAACTCTTGATAATAACCGAATGATTTATCTTTAATGGATGTGCATACGTTTGATGATTTACATCTGTTGAGTTTGCTTTTGCATATTGTTCACGCCTTTGATACTTATTTTCTTTTTTTATTTAAAACTTCGTCTCATTCTTGGACGCATGCTTGTGTCCCAACGTTGCCCCCGACCATGTCGAAATTGTTCTGGTGGAGTTAGAAGAAATTTGGGATCATCGACCCTTTCACATATGCGTTTTGAGTGTGACTTTGGTCAATAATTTGTTCACTGGCGATACTTGGTGTGGGAGTTAGAATTGGTGCCGTTATAATGAATAGAGGTTGTAGCTCTTTCCAAACCTAAGGTTCCTGTGTCCAGATATCCAACGAGCCCCCTTTTGAATCTGCTTCATCAGCGCTTGAATCGTAGAGTTTCTGACTTATAGTGGACAATATGATATAAATTATATTTGCAAGAATTCTTATTCGAAAGACACCTCTGGATATGAGATTATTTTCTTCATCGAAACTTATCTTCTTACCAAGGTTGACCAATCGTGGTGCAGTGTGTATGTGCATCATTTTTCGGCGAGTCTTCAAGGAGCCTCTTGTCTGCCAATTCTGAACCTTGAAAGGATGACGCTACCCCATACTTCATATGCTTCTTTCTGTTTTTACACAGCTTAGGTATTCAACAGTCCAATATGATACAATATCAATGACTTTTACTTCATATATATCTGATCGAGTCTCATGCTTCTATTTTATTGTATTTGGAGTTCACAAACAATGGGATATGTGCGCTAACTTATATAGCCTGTATTCGCCACTTAGAAGGAGGGAAATTTGTTATGTTTAGTCCGTCGCTTATCTATGCCGGATAGATATTTTGCCATGTAACATTGTGAAATATTTAATTTCTTTTGTATATTTCTTCCCAGACTGTCTGGTATCAATCACCTCTTAGGAAGACTGATGTATAAGCATGTGATATTTGTATTTTGTTACTGCAAAACCAGACTTGAACATTACAGACTGTCGCACATGTTATTGCTATCTGATGTAAACCCTCACAGGATTCATTACTGATGTGTCTAACTGTTTGCCTCCTTTTGTTTCATGAATCCTCTGCAAGTCTTTGGGTGCCTTTATGAACTACCGTGCACATCATATGGAATTTAGACACTGTACAGTCCCTAATTACCCAGTAACTTATTATTGCTGTTGTATATCAATGGCATTTTCTCTCTATTACTTTTGTCATCTTGTATTATCAGTGGTTCAAATAATCATCTTCAGCAATATATGATATGTTGATTTTCGCCGACAAGGTTCATGATATAGACTTCTGATATTTTCAGTTATCTTTGTAAGTTACTGCTGTATTGCCTTATTTTGCAGTCACTTCTCTGACTAAATCATATTGAACTTTGTCTTTGAAACTATACAGCATACTTCATTGCAGATACCTCCTTAGTCTGATGGTTTGTAAAGTCTTTCTACAATATGGATACTGTTAAAAATGCAGATCACTGACTTGGTAAATGGTGATTTGCTACTCTATAAATCTTTGACATCAATTATTATCTTCTTTCCAGTCTCCAACATCACAAATGGAGGCAAAAATTTAGGGCTCCATGACACTGTATGACAATCTTGGTGTGTCTAGACTCTAGACTTGCTTGGTCCCACTCTCTCACTGTACGACAATCCTGCATGACATACGCAATAACTATCTTTGTATTAAGTGAGTTGACCCGTGCAATGGGGGATGAGTTGATTTGCTACTTCTCTGTAATGGTGATTTGTAGTTCTAAATAGTATATAGTGACCTAGATTGGTGTACGGTAAATTTTGGTTGCATATGGTAATTTTGGGCACTGGCTAAATAGCCACGATAATGCACTGGCTAGCCATTGCAGTTACATTTCCGTCCGTTAACTATCCGGAACAAAACGTACTCTGACCTGCCAAACATACTCTGACAGTACAGGTTTCCGCGAGCTTGGATGGCGGTGCAGCCGTAGTTGGTGACGGCCTAGTGAAGTCACGCTTACGTGATCCTGAACGCTGACATCAAATATACCTAACAATGTAGGGTACATGCGGTGCTTCTTTGTACAAATCTGTCCACGAAGGATTGTAAATGTGGTGTTCTTTCACATGAAATCCTTAATTGCTTACTGTCTTTTGACTTGATTGCTAATTAGTAACACGCTACCAAGAAGACAACTTGTTCAAGGAGTGAGAAAGAAATTGAGGAACTTAGTCATCGTCGTCATTGTAAATAGTTTGGCGCTTCGTTTTACTAAACCACGTAAGTGTTTGCCCCACCATCACCATTATATTCTACACTTATTCCTTGTCCCAAAAGAAATTAGAAACTTCCACTAAATCATGTTCCGAAAGTTGTGTAGACTCTCCAAACCTATGGTCATTTGAAATAATTAGATTAAAATATAATTTATTGCAATTTTTAGAATTTATGATTGGACACAATTATTTTTGCTAGGAGTTCTTTTTAGTTTTAAGTTAACAAATTTAGTAAATATTGTTAGCAATCCATGTATCTAAGGACCATGGGCACGTCGTTGATATGTAGTTTGACATTTTGCATCCATGCATGCTAGTCTTTGATGTTATTTCTATTTAAACTTTATCTCAAACCATATTGTTTTTCCGTGCATTCCCTTTTTCACTTCTTGGACATGGTAAAGCTTGAGCAACTAGCATGTTATTTGTTATTTTGGAATCTTCTTTTTAACTCTTAAAAGATCATATACCTTAAACAATTGTTTAAATATTTTATGTTTCAATTTTTTTACTAAAAAACAATAATGTTAAGAGTTTATTTTTAGGTCTTTGAATGCTAGTTTATCTTGGCTTGAATAAATTGAAGCATATAGAATTTCAAATTCAACCATGTATGTGAAGAGATTCCTCAAGGGAAATCGCTCCCTATTTTTCCAGCTGATCCATTTATTCACAATGATTGTCTATGCGGACAACCTCTAGCTTCCTATAAAAATGGCTGACATGCTTGGTATTCGTTTTAAGTCCCAATCTATTCCTGCTCTTATCTTTACAAGATTGATTTAATGTGTTTGTCTTGATTGAGGATTATGATTCACAAACATCAACTAGAGTGTTGACTATAATAGAGTGGAATCCAATGAAAATTATGCCCAATGTTCAACAATTTCAGGTACTTTGGCCTTCATGATGGACCATATTAAGGATGATTGCTTTCAATCATAGTGTTCAAGATTTTCCAACAATAGAAACTTCCATCATCCCATAAAAACAAATGATTTAAAGAAATGTTATTTTAGCTAGTACATTGTTTGTTGAAAATTCACTAAAGGGTATTTGTTACAAAGGCAAAAAGTGCTTCTATTAGTAAATAAAATATTTTTGAAAAGAGAATTTACTATATAGTCTCACAACTATTCCATTTGAAAAATCAGAAGATGATGTTTTATATATATATATATATATATATATATATATATATATATATATATATATATATATATATAGATAATCTTAAAAATAATATATGATACCAAACATTCCATTTTGTTGTTTATCAATAAATAAATAAAGAGTAACATAAAATGAATTGTTTAATACAAAATATTATGGTAGTTATATAATTAAATAAATATCATGTGAACTATATGGGTGATACTAAATAAATAGAAAAATCAGTTTGTAACCAATCAAGCATAAGTATGGATTACATTATTATTTGTCAATATGATGTTTTTAAGAAATTAATTAGAGAATTCATTATATACATGGTGTTTTCTAAAATCAATTTCTTATAGAATTTAATTGAAAATTTTGGTGCACTATTCTTGTACAGAATGTTTTAGAAAGTGTTGTGCCCATCTTTGATACAATTCAATTTCATAGGCTAGATGTGTTACTATTAGCTTAGGAATATATATTTCAATTGTAATCATGTGAGAATGAGGAGTTGTGAATAATTATGTTTCATACTTCTATTGTTTCAGTGCATTTTATTTCACACTATGAAGGAAAATTGAAATATTTGTTTTCATTTAATTCTAAAACCATAAAAAAATAGTGATAAAAGTAACAAATTATAAATATAAAATATTTTTCTTGATGTATTTAGATAGCAACCAAAAAGGTGGGACTAACCTAGTGGTACAAAGGACTGGAGACCAGCTAGTAGTTACCCCCTACTATCTAACCAATCCCTTTTCTAGACATATAAAACATCATAATGTTTAAAACCATAACATTATACTTCAAAATATCAACATCAACCATATTGCCCATAACATACATATCATGCCAAAAAATAATCTAGCAACAAAGATTGCAAGCACTAGTATGAACCTATAAACTTATCGAGTAGGGGCTTAATGCAGTTCACCATGATCTTAGAGAGGATATTATAAATCATGTTGTAGAGGTTTATGGGTCTGAATTCCTCGGGATGTCTCGGTCCCTCCATCTTTGGAATTAACACTATGAATGTTTGGTTAAGTTCCTTCAATAGCTTGCTTGTTCTCACAAATTCACCAACAATATGATAAATATCATACTTGATGATATCCCAAAACTCCTAAAAAAATGTATGGGGAATCCTATTTGGCTCTAGGGCTTTAAACTGGTTCATACTAAACACAACTTTTCCCACTTCCTCCTCTATAACCTTCTCAATCAAGGCATTGTTCACCTAGTCATCAACAACTAGGTTCATTATCTTTAATATATCCTCCTGAGTGTTAATACTAATTCAATTTGGTGATGGGTTGTAGATCTCCTAAAAATAGTTTGAGGCCCAATCCTCTATCCCATCCTCCTTTGATATTTCTTGACCATTATTGTCCACCAATAGACTAATTGTGTTTCTCTTTTTTTCTCTTTGATGTCGATCTATGGAAGAAGGTAGTTTTCCTATCCCCCTCCTCCAACCACTACACTCTAGATCATTTCTTCCATAATATTTCCTCCTATTCCAACAAAACTTTCCACTTAGTCTAGCATTCGTTTTCCTCAGTTTGATGATTTAGAGAAGAATTACCACTTGCTAGATTAGCTTGGAGGGACTCTAACTTATTCTCAATCATCTTCTTTTACTTAAAGATGTTTCCAAATGATGACTTGCTCCATCCTTTGACCTGTTTGCAAATTCTTTCAAGTTTCCTAGAAATGTAGAACATTTTAGAACCTTGGACAAGCATGTTCCACCATTGAGCAATACACTCTTTGAACTCTGGGTGAGAGTCCCACATTATCTCATACCTAAAGTGTCTTCACTTGTTTAACTAGTTATGCTTCCATGACAAAAACTACATAGAGTGGTCAGAGATAGTCCTTAGGTAGGCATTTAAGGAGGTATGCAGGAATATGTCCCCAAGAAGCCCACTAAGTCATGCATACTCTCAGAGAAGTCCTCAACCCACCTAATTTTTCTATAGGGTATGTTAAAGTCCCCAATACACAAAATGTTCACATGTCTCATGGTGTCAACAAGTTTTGTTGCCTCATCCTAGAGCAAAAGCTACCCATTACGGGTATTGGGGGTATAGAAGTTAAATAAGTTCTAGTTACAAGTTTTGGAGGTGAAGCCCACCACCATAAAATGGGGGCTTAGGAAAATCTCATTTCTGAAAGCTTTATCCAGATTCTAAAGAATCGCAATACTTCTTGAAGTAGCTATCATGACAATATAAGAGAACTTAGCTCCTGTCCATAGATAATCTACCACTCTAGAGAACACTTGCTCTATCATTTTTACTTCCTGCAAAAGAATCATGCCAACCTTCAATTCCATAATATTTTGTTTAGCTTCATACTACTTCATGGGGCTATTCAACCCTCTCACATTGTAGGATATTATCTTCATCTTATATGTGTTTGGATCTCAACTAGGGTCTTTTATTTCCCATGTGTTATATCTTTTGTCATCTCCTTCTGTCAGAGATTCTTAGTTGGCATTTAGCTGACCCACTAATTGTATCATAGTCATATCTTGAAGGGATATTATTTTCTTCAACTAGGTAGAAGAAACGTTTAATTGTAGAGTTTTGACTTGATCCTATCTATAAATATTTGTTACATCATTTGAAAATCTCATTTGCATTTTTGAATTTAGCTTTTTCCTCAAATTTTAATAGTTTTGAATCTTTTTACCTCAACTAATTGTTGTCCAAAAGTAGTCAAAGCATTTTCATGCAAACATTCATCTAACAAAGAAAGATTGCCGCACATATCACATGTACTAGAAAGACATGCATTGAAAGGAAAGTATTGATCATTAGGTGGCTTACAAAACAAACCTAATATGAAATCTTTTATAGTTTGAGGTGGTACTTGTATTCCACATTCTTGCAACATTTCTTTACTATGCATGGTACCATGTATAGATCGAAATAAATCATAATGGTAACAAAATTAAATATGAGTTTTACAACAACATGTGATTCTTTCCTTGTTAATCCTTAAATACCATGGTTTACACTTTTCAAAAGATCTTTGACTAATGGTGATATTTAATACCTTACCATCTACAAATTTTTTAAACAATTTAGTTTGAGTCATGTCCAAAAGGTGTTTAGGATGTGGATCACGTATTTTTGACCCAATTCTCAAATTAAGAACATCTCTTGAATCAGGTGATACTCTTGTATTATCATGCCAAAAAAATTCAATCAAACTTTTGACTTCACTAGTAAGTTTCATATCACATCTCGAAAGTCTACCACTAGAAGTCCATAAAATATTTGCTGGATCACATTCAAAGTTAACCCTTCTCTTTACAACTCTTTCTATAGTCTTACGATTCACATTAAGATATCCACTTATGTTGCTAATCAATCTTTTGTTAGATGTTGATTTGTTAACTAAAGCTGTTGTTATTGCTCGTCGTGTTGCATTCTTATTTGTTAACTTGAACACCATATTGCACAAGACTAATTGATGACAGCATGATTAGCTTGAATTTTAAACTTTTTTTTAGTTTTGAGATTTTTAAATTGAATATTTCAAAGAAATTATAATGTTTTAAATCATTGTTGCATTACTATAATGTCAACTAAATAAAGTAGAAATTTTAATTATGATTTTCTCTCTCTTAAGAATTAGCATTAATTCAAATTTTGTTTTCATGTTAAACTAATTTTTCAATTTCATTTTATATGATTATTTAGTTTTTATTATGTAAGTTTCTTATTATTTAAGTCATAAAAATTAAAAAATAATATTAAATTATAATAAAAGATGATAAACATATTTAACCATAATGTCATTATGAATCACTTTGATACAAAATTTTCAATTTTTTTTAAAGAAAATTTCATAACTTGACATATTTTAGTTTGAAAAAAAATAACTATTTCCAGGTGGTTTTGATTCAGTATTTGAATTTGCATCTAAAACATTGAATTCGGCTATACCTATAATTCAAAAAAGTATATAATATTTACAAAGAAATTTTCTTAACTATTATATCATAGCAATAGTTCCAATAGAAAATGATCCATAATTAAAGATAGTTGCTTAGACAAATTGTACTTTAAAGCAACAAAAGAAGAAAGATATGCCCCCATCAGTTGCAACAATTGTGCAAAGTTCATGTTATGTTACTATCATCTTGCAATCTTCCACTACTAGATTTTACATCATTTATGTTCCGAAAACACATTGTACTAGATATGGTACTCGATGATCCCAAAAGGGAGGGACTCAAGCTCGCAAAGAGCTCTTGTTTTTTAATGTTATTAAAAAGAGATCTTTAATCAAAGTATCTTCAATTGCAAATTTACTTTAAATTAAAAGTTAACAAAAGTCAAAACTTTAAATAAAATTGAAAATTTTAATTTAAAAAAATATCTCCATCTATAAAGTAATTTTGTCTAAAAATTAACCATACTGATTGAACCTTCTATAGAACTCAAATATTATTTTGATTATCAATAGAAAAGAACCAAAAATTAAACTTAAATTAAAGTTTGACAAGACTAAATTATGGTGCTAGGGTAAAGAGTGAGGTGGTATTGTTTTTATGTCAACAAAAATTCTTAGGCATTGCAAATTATAATATTAATTATGAAATCATACACAATACAATCTTTCGTACAGACCTATTAGCTTAGTTGGTTAGAGCATCGTGCTAATAATGTGAAGGTCGTAGGTTTGAGACCTGCATATGCCATTCTAATAAAAACCAAGGTAACTATATTTCCTTGTCTCTATGCAAAACTTTAAATGAAAGGAGGGTCTATCTTCTATTAAATTCTCTTAGATACTTATATATCATAATGTTTGTTACTTATTTTTCTACTTTTACTTTGATATAGAATGATTTCTCTAGGATTTTGTGGCTTTGAGAGTCTATGTTTCAAACTTATAGTTCTTAAAAGCTTATTTTTAATGCACAATAAGATCTAGTTAATTTGAACTTTTACTTCTTTCTTCTAAATAAAATTTTATCACTTATGGGGAACAAAGGTTAACATTTAATTTTATTTCTTTTCATTATTCTAGTAATATATAAATAGACCAACATAATTCTAATAATATATAAACAAATCAATGCCCTCTAAATGTCATACAAGAGTAAGATATATTGATAAACCACTAAAACCAGAGCAACAAATTTTGGAATATGCAATAGAACCCAGACAAATAGAAAGTCACCAAGGTGACTCGGCAGGCTTAAAAAATTGACTCTACCGATGAAATTGTATTTTCTGGGACAAAAATCTAAACATTAAAGTTATTACAGTTTAGCTGCCATATCTATTCTTCCCCATCTTGAATACACGTTTAAGGAGTTGTAAAATATGAATATTTTCCTATTGATGGAATCTATGTCCTATTAAAAAACTTCCATTTGGATGCAATGGTACATGTTCACGAATACTAACAACATTGCTGGATTTGGATCAGTGCTTGCCAATATGATTTTCTTAAGCCTATTATACATATGATGTATTTATCCAATCCATGAGGTCGCTATTGTTAACGATTGCTTTACCTATGATTCATCATTTAGCGTACATAAAATTAGTTCCATGATCAATAAATACAAAAGTAACAAATCCAAATAACATTGTATGAATGGCAGAGCTGAAGAGAGACCAAAACTTGTTTAAAAAATGAAAAATTGAAACATGATTTTGAGTGGTGTCGATTGCTCACTTCCTTACCAGTTCAAACATAATCTTTCCAACCTGTGATTCTTCCATGTAAGCTATTCAGAGCAGAGATCCAACAGAAAAAATTGGAAGGGAAGAAATAGCGGGAGTGATTTGTTTCAATGTTTTCAAAATTATATTGGGTGGTATTTTATTTCATAAGTTTTGAAATCTTCTTGGGTGGGAGAATATTTAAAATTTAGAATATTGTGCTTGGTCGAGCTCTACGGTCGTCAGATTCGATTTCTCTGGTGTTAGTTTTCATTTCTCTACCGTTAGTTTCTCTCCCAGTCTGTTATTTTGTTGCCGTTCGAGTGGTACTGTCTAACAAGGCGAGGTCGTCTGACAACGTGCACAGTAGGAATATGGGACAACGTGGATCGTGTTGTCACTGTTAGTGTACGTTTGGATCGAACAGGAATGTCAGAGTACGTTTGGCAGGTCAGAGTACATTTTGTTCCGGATAGTTAACGGACAGAAATGTAACAGCACTGGCTAGCTGGTGCATTATCGTAGCTATTTAGCCAGTGCCTAATTTTGAAACCTTCATCCGTACAATGTTGTCACCATATGGACAACAATTGCCTTCCTTGCGTACAGCAGTAACCGTATGGCTCCGCTCCATACAAAAAATTGCCTCTGTACGACAGTTAGCATAGTTGCCTTGAATGTCTTATCTTGTGCATATGTTCAAAAGAATTATTGGATGCTAATGCCAATAATACAAATTGAATAGAAATGAAGTCGCACATGTACTAGTAAGCTAGTTTGTATATTCAGATCGCCAAGAACAAAACAATTAATATTGAATAGAAATCAAGTCGCACATGTACTAGAAATGTATTAACAATGATGGCACTTTAGAGTACCCAATCTCAGAACAAGAGCAGAATAGGGTGAGGAGTTATTCTACTGAAATTGCAGATTTCAAAGTAGGGAGGGTCTTTCACCTTCAAAATGGTAGACAATCGAACTCGAGCTGTAATTCACAATCACAAAGAAAAATACCAAACTCGCATGCCTACAGAAACAGTAACCCGACCTTATATATGGCTTTGGGGAAATGTCCCGAAAGATTACTGAAATTGCCAAGATGGCCAACATGTTGCCGACAATAATATAAAATTTCTCAAGAAAGATTTTTTAAAATTTCGAGGCCATAAGAGAATAATTAAATTTAATAATTTAATAATATCAGGGACATCACACCTAACATTTGGAGACAACAATGTCCTTGATCCACTCCCAAAACAGAAATGCCTCCACGAGATATTCGGATGATTTTTGGCATTATATATATGTACACACACACTTCAAGACCATTGATTTAAAATTTAAACATTCATTGGATGATCTATTTCTACTAGGGAGTTAGTGACTCAGATGATTTTGAGCCTTTGGATATTTGATAGCTAGGAAGAGGCTTAGTTTCATAGGTTGTGCCTGTGGTCTGATATATTTCTATGTTTGAGACTTATGGATACATGTTTGAGGTATTTTTATTTGGGTATTTATATTAATAAACCATGGTTTTGATTTTTGGGACTATTGTTATAATGCTGTTATATTGATTTATGTCTAACAACCTGTAGAACCTTCCCCGAACTTTCCAATCTTTAAAAGCTTCCCTCTAATTTGCTGTTATAGCCTCCAATTTGCTGTTCTCGATTTTCAGATAAAAACAAGTATTGACCAAGGTTAGGGGTTTTAGCTTCGTACAAGCTCAAAAATAAAACAGGTCAAGGAGGTGCATGGCCTCCCAAGCACAAATTGGCTGAAGGGAAGATTGGTGTACTATGTTCTTGCTCTTTGTTTTCTGAGAGATATATTGTGGTTTTCTATTCATGTTTACTATTGGAAGCGTACACTTATGTTGACTTCCCAGATCTTTGTTGATTTCTGATGTATTTCTAAACAGATCACAGCTGTGGCACCTCCTGAAAGCTTTTCAGAGCCTATCTTGGCACCAGTGAGCAAGTTAGAGTGGAAGCCGACTTGTCGAGAATCTTATCTTGCCAACATAAAGGTAGAAGTTTATGATCATAAGGTTTGGGGGATCCCAATTGATAAAAACTTGGTTTCAAGCCAGACTTTCAGCCATGCTGCTCTTGAATTCGGAGGAGGTCAGTTTTAAGAGGTTGATGTGGCCTGTGTTTATTTATGTTTATGCAATAGTTATCTTGCTACATGGGTGTTTTTCTGTATATCAAGATTTTAGTTCTTACATATACAGACTCTTGTATACTTCAGAACATATTATTTTCAACAAGATGATATCTTCCATCTTCTGTTCCTTTTTGGAAGTTATCAATACTAATTACAAATATGATTAAAATTATCATTCCATAAAGCCTTGAGACAGCTAAAAGGATGTCCAAATGAATAAACCAACTTTAACCATTTCGTCTATCTGTGCACCTATGAATGAATTGTCAATGGGATTATTTTTCACTAACGTCTGCAACTATTTGAATGCCAACTAGACTGGGAGTGATATGCTTCGTCTGCAACTATTTGAGTAAATCTATTTGAGTTTATTGTAGTTGTATTGGCATTCAAATTAGAAAAATATTAAAATGGATTGTATATTTGAGCTCAACATATTTTAATACAAATTTAAATGAATTTTGTTACAACAACATACCTGCACGCGAGGGAAGTTTTCATATTTTCCATCACTAAGTTTAGTAAAGGAGGATTAATTGCTATCTTAGTTTAGAATGAATTGACCTTCTAAGATCAGATGAAAGATACAATTACTTTTGAGTGGTATAAAGATAAAATTATTCAGTTACCATTCAGATTTCTTTTGATGGGTGGTCAGCAAAATTAATCAAATCAAATTTTAATGAAATGTTGTCATGTTACAGTCTCATGAGGGCCTTTTACAATTTGTATTCCTTGGTTGACTTTCTTATTCTAGTCACGCACTTAATATAATTTAAGGAGCCAGGAGACATTGTTGGAGCTTGTGACCTCATAGATATCTAATTTTGTTACTTATGTTTAACTAGTTTTTTCAAATTTTATTTTTAAATAAATCTATTAACAATAATTGCTGGATTAAATTTTGGAGAAAAGATTCAAAGAAAATAAAATGGAGGGAAATAAATACATGAAAGCACGTATCATTTTTAATAAACAGTTGTTACTTATTTTTGACACCCTTTTTAAAGTTCATTATTCATTTCTAAGTAGTATGTGCTACTGTGAAATACGGGAAAATTCTAGCTCATCATTTGCTCGTAAATAAAAATATGCATGGAGACACACCACTCCCCAAAACTTTATTTTCCCAGCGAACTTTTTATTGTTGAGACAAATTCAGTTCTTTCACAAGGTGACAAATTTTAGTTGAGATGAACATACGCTTGCACGTTGTGTGTTCTTTTCAGAACTTTAAAGTTGTTCCCAATTTTGATTTTAAAATATGCAACGTAAATATTATTATAAATGATGGGTAGTGTTTAAATAAATGTTTACAATGCTATTGAGTTAAAATGGTCAATAGGTGTAATTGTAAAAGTATTTTACTAGTAGGCAAAAGTAAATTAAATTTAAAATAAAATAAAATAAAAGATCCAAGATAATTTGGAGAAGAGAAAATTAAATTAAAGAAATATAAAATAAAATAACTATTGTAAAGTTTTTTAGTGCAAGTCAGTAGCACCAAGCTCAATCATAGAAGAAAAGTTATCCAAATCTAACAACCAATCACAGAGGACATAATATATCCAACTTGTAAAGGATGTTACTTTCATTAGGTCTTCTATTGTTCCAAGTGAACCATCTCAATCTAAGTTCAATATGAGCCAAAGCAAGATCATCACTAAAAACCTTGAATACATCACATCCACATAGACATTAGTCTACCCTCTTGCTTCTTGGAAGAGAAAATCATAACATTGAAGTCACCTTTAATAATCCATTCTTCATCCCCTAAGCAACTTCTCAAATCCTATACATAGTTCCAAATCCTCACCCTATCCTGCTCTAAATTAGGACCATAGACGTCAGACACAAGGCAACCCATACTATTTCTGAGATTTTTTATCCTCATAGCAAGTCAAGGAGATTCATTCATGACCATCCCTTCCTAGCTTGAACATTTCCAATTCTCCATGATAACCCCAACTATGAGATTTGCACTAACCACAACACCCTTTTCCACTCTTCCAAAATCTTAGAATAGAAGCCTTGAATTTATCAACATCCAACTTCATATCGTTAATAGAAATCAATATCTATTACATATGTGGTGATGATAAGCCACATCGATAAGAAACACTTTTAAGTGGCATTGAGCCCCCAAAAAATTCCAACTAACAATCTATGTAAGGAACCTCCAATAGGATGTTTCTTGCCATCATATTTAACAAAACTCTTCATTGACCAATGAGAACCATTTTCCAAATTCTCCAAAGCTTGCAATTTGCATTTGGTACTAACTTTCTCCACTAGAGCTTGGTCCTCCAACATACACCACAATGGAGCTCTTACTACCCATTATCTTAGCCCTCCCAAGCCTACAATGATACCTTTTAATATGGATGCCTTTTGTTATAAACTTTCATACTTATGTAATGCTTCAAAACTTGGTGTAATAAAGAATTCAAAGGGATTAAACTTTTTATTCTCTTTTAAAAGGTTATTGAGGTGAGAAGACATGCTAAGGAATCAAGCACTATTGTTATAAGGAATTTGTTTGAGAAAAAGTCAAGGATTGGTGAAGAGTTTAAAGAGGTGGAAAAGAGCATTATTGTCTCAGGTCTTTCTTGAGACTCGAGAGAAGCAAAAATTTGAAGGAAAGAGTGCTTAGGTATGGATGAAAGCTTGTGGCAACATAAGTCAAGAATTAAGTGGTTAAAGGAGGAGTGGGTTGAAGTACTAAATCATTTGTTGAAAATACTAGGAGGCAACATGATAAAATCAGCTCTCTTCATGTGGCCATTTGCATTCTTATTGAGGATGGGGCTATGATTCAAGAGGAGGGGAGGTCTCTTTTCCCTCTTTGCTTGGTTGTTCTCCTATTTTGGATTAGAATGCTCAAGATATTTTTCATGAGAATATTCCCAAGATGATATTTAATGATCAAAATGACTCATTGGTGATGTTTTTTGACTCATTGGTGATGTTTCCTTGTAATAAAATTTAGGTGGCCCCTTTTTGGGTGTTAGGGAAGTCTTAGGGGGCCGAATTGGATTTAGGTTGAATTATTTCAAACAAAATTGTGACATCTTTAGGGAAGATATTTGGCTAGCTATTGATGAACACGAGAGTAGAAAATCTAAGATAAGGCTTGGAACTAAACATACATTGCTCTTGTTCCAAAGAAAAAATCACCAAGTTACTTTGACGACTATAGGTTGATTGCTTTGTGCAATACTATTTATAAAATTGTTACTAGAGCTATTTCTAATCTTCTCAAGGAATGCTTGGATTTGATTATTTGGAAGGAGTAAAGCAACATTTTAAAAGGGAGGTGGATTCTTGATGACAATATTGCCAATAAGAGATGATCCATTGCACCAAGGCAAGAAAGAGGATAGTATGGTGATCAAATTAGACATTAAAATGACCTATGATCAAGTGCCTTGGGGGTTTTTATTGCAAATTCTAAAGAAATTTGGTAACACAAATTCTAAATAATTTTGGGTTCAAAAAATATGGTATGATTTGTTCTTGAGTTGTATTTCATTGGCATCTTTTGTTGTTCTTGTTAGTGGCATCCCTTGGAGATCCTTTGATGTGATGGGTGGGTTGAGCCAAGGTGATCCTTTATCTCCCTTATTTTTTTAATATCCTTGTTAAATCCTCAAGTAAAGCTCTCAAACAAGAGGGTAGAATTGGGTCTATTAAATGTTTGGATGTTTTGGGAGGAGTTGAGTCACTCATCTTCAATTCGAGGACAATACCCTCTTTTATGGCTAAGTGGCCACTCAAGAAGCAATGAACATTAAGAAAAATGTGGTACTCCATGGAAGGCTACAAGTCAAATGTTTAAGTCTAGGATCTTCCACTCAATAGTAGATTGTTTGGATAGACACAAATTTAGAGAATCCTCTATTTTATGGTGATTGTCTTCTCAACAGATATCCAGGCATTGCTCCTTATTGATCAAAAGACTTCAAATTTTGATTGGAACCATGTGGTAGATAGGATTCAAGGTAGTCTTGGCTCTTGGAAGGGGTGTTGGTTTCCCTTTGCTAGTACAATTCTGTTTATTAAATCTTCTTTACTTTCTATTCTTAAAGTTGTCAAAGTGATTGAGCATTCTCTATGCATCTTTTTTTGGCATAATTGTGATAGTTCTTTCAAATATACTTTAGTTAACTAGGATGTGGTTTGTAAGCCCATTAAAAGAGGTGGGCTTGGCATCATGAGGTGCACAAGCATGAATACGACAATCTATTCTGGCATATTTATGAGGATGACCATTATTAATGAACCAAGATTTTTCAATTTCCAAGTACTTAGAAAAGAGTGAGAGCTTAATGTTTAAGGAAGAGATTCCCAAGGGCTCATGCATTTGTAACATTTTAAGATCTTGTGTTGGCACCATTACCAAAAATATTAGATGGAAACTTGGTTATGCTCAAAAAATAAAATTTGGCAAGATTGTTTGTTGTACATTAATGCTCTTTCTAATCAAAATCATCTATGCCCTCTTGTTAGCCACTTTGAAGATTTGCTGGGGGTTTGGATGAACAATTATATAGATATTTTCCTTGGCTAGTGGAGATGGAAACTATTAAGGTCACTAGTTATGGGGCTTAATGAGGCATGTGGTGTTATAATGCACAAACTAGTGAAGTGGTTGTTGGATAATTTGGGTAGCGAGGATTATATAGTGTGGGGTCAAAAGGTTAGTATTTTATTCAATAATGCTTACAAAATTTGTTTCTTGGAAGGGGCTAATTTGAATGGTGTTCAACAAATATGGTATAATTTAATATTTTCTAAGGTGAATGTGTTCTCATGGTTTTTAGAAGGTAGAGGGCTCTTACATGAGATGACCTACAAATTTGGGAAACATTGGACTGTCTAGATGTATCCTTTGTGGTTGTGATGAAGAAAACAAAAACCATTTGTTCTTACGTTTTCCCATTTTGAGATAACGTTGGTCATCTCTTTTTGCTTCAGTGGCATGCTAATTGGGATATGTATATCAATATACTCTCCCTTTTGGAAGGACAGTTCTTAAAGATTAAATGTCCTAGCTTGAGAGTACTCTTGATTTCCAAGACAACCATTGTTATCTAAAACATCCAGCTTGAGGGAAATGGAAGATTGTTTTAGGACAAGATAGAGGAAGTGGAGAGGAATTGGGATGTGATTGAGAGATTACTGATTAAGATAGGTGAACATTTGACGTTAAGTCTTAAATTTTGTTTGAAAAGAAGATGCAGGTCAATTCTTGACCTAGATGTAGGTGCTTGTTGGAGGAAACATTATGCATATGAATAAAGAGATGGTTGGTTCAAAGACCTTGGAGAAGGCATGTACCAAGCTCAATCTTGATAGCACTACCAAGGGAAACCCTATGAAAGTTGCTAGTGGAAGTGTTTTTATAGACATTGAGGGGCAACATATTGGTTTGTATAGTTCAAAAAATAATTGAAAAGCTCATTCTCAGAAACCTCTCACCAAGGTCCAAAAACAATCTCAACAACTTCTCAATAAATACCAAGTGGTAACTTAAAACGTTTCTTAAATTTGATTATAAATGCATTTTATTTGTAATTTTGATGAGGAGATGCATCTAATGAGTTAGTAAATGAATTTTTTTTAAAGAAAGAAATCGAATTAGATATATTTAAATGTAAATTGGGTACAAAATGAGATCCTCATGATATATGATAATGGCTTGTAGCATGATAGTTTGAAGGAAATTACAATAGAAATTTATCTTTGTAAAACTATAAGTAAACAATCTACATCTTCATCTTCCCTTTCCTAGAACATATAGTAAAAAATATGATACAGGTAGAAGGTCTAGTCTTAGAAGCCTCTTGTGGTCATGATTCTTCACTTGACACAAGTGATTGTTACTTCCATCTTCAATGTAGATGGCAGTGGCACTAGTAATGACTCCTCATTATTCTCAATCTCCTCATCCTTTTCGATGACAACCAATCCCAACTTGAATCCAAAACATAGAAATCTTCCTCTAGAAATAATGAAGGTTGCCCACGTGATGCCCAATCATTGCAAGGATCTATGTCATCAACATCGATTGGACTAGTTGATGTTTACCTTCCTTATGTGAAACCAAAAGTTATATTGCAAAAACAAAAGATTATTGAGATATTTGTGTTCTAATTGGTTCTTTTTCTTTGTGCAAAAAGCCTCTATCAAACTTCAATTGCACTCACAATTGGATGGATTGCAAGACAAACATAAGATTTGAAGGGCATGTATTTGCAGATTTGAGATATTCTCACCCCATTTTTTTTCCACCAAGCATATACAAATAAATGAAGAGTTAGAAAGAAAGGTGTAAACATATTTTAATTTTTATCTCCTTAGATACTACATGTGAAAGACTCCAAAATTCCAAATATCATACTTGGGGTAAGAGTGTTTCTTCTTCTCTTGTTTATTTGAAGAGAATAGCTTGCCCCTTGCATATAGGTAAGTGTCCTATTCAAAAACATTGAAGTCTCTCATCTCAACCACATGTTTCATCCTCTACATACATTTACTGAGGCCATCCATGACCTTTCCATTGGGATTCAAGTAGGATGGCAATAAGTGAAAACAAGGGTCGAGGAAGTACCCTATTGCACAAATGAGTTTGTGGAGTTGATTGTTTCACTTCCTATCAATCATTTCCATAAGAGGTCAAATTTGAGGTTGTCCTCCTTGTAGTATTTTTTGATAGACTCCTTAGCCCTATTTATGATTTCATAAAATACTCCTTTGGGGGTTTTGATCTCTATTTACCAAGAAGAAAACTCTAACCAAGGGAGCTAACACCTATAATAAAATTTACAAAAAGATCAATCATTAAAGCTACAAACTAATAATGAAAGATTTGAATACCCAAAAACTTTAAAAAATCAAGCTTTCAAGTTACTTTCATAATCTTTATATCTATTTGTGCAAATTGGTTTTTGTAGACACTATATGCAACTCTCCATCATGATTTTGTTAATAACATGAATGTTTCCATGCTTGACTCACACATATTTGCTTCAAAGCTTCAAAGATGTAAGGATAGTTTATAATGTTAAGAAAATCATTGTAAACCTTGTGACACCTTCTTTGACCAACTCCTTCCCTTCTACGTGTTATTTCATCAAGATAAGAACCCCAAGGGTGATTGTAGAGGTTTTTTGTTATCTTCCTTGCATCCTCTACAACCCTTCTCACCCAAACTAGTTTTCTTATGTCCTCTAAAAGAATGTCAAGGATATGTGTTGCACAAGGTGTCTAAAATGTGTACTATATTTGTCTTGAAGGACCCTATAGGATGTTGCATATGTTGTTGCATTATCAGTGATTATTTGCACGACATTATCAATTCTCAGCTCCATTACAATTTTTTTTAACATTGGAGATAAAGTTTCAACATTCTTCACTTTGTTGGACACCATCCTTGTAAGAAACCAAAAAATTGATGATAGTGCAATCCGTTTCATTTTTGTATCCTTGGAAAGAATGGTGCAACCAAATTATTTCCATGACATTTTTTTTTCTATTTCACCACTTCTTTCCTACCAATTTTATTTGTGAGAAACTTACAAATATGAAGTAAAACAATGTTAAGTACATAATCTTGGTTTAAAAATGACTTAAACTCGACAAAACTAGTAATTATTCTAAAAACAGAGCACAAATTTTATCTACACTGTAAAAGCTAAACTCAACATAAGTTATCAAGATTTAAAAGTAAAAAGTCAAAGTTAAAACATTTAAAAAATAATATAAGTGAACTAACCTCCCACTCTTGAGTCTGCACAAGAAGGCACCTTGTAGCCTTTTCCTGCCACATTCATTGCAATTACCGAATTTTGCCAATATGATCTTTTTGCCACATTGAGAGGGATATTATTGAAGTACTAGAAATAAAACAAGCAATATTTACTTGTTAATGCACCATTGTATTCTATCCAACTCCCTCCAATGATGTTTTTTCTCAAGGTGTGCTTTTGTGCACAAAATATCTACCAATAAAATGTGACTAAAAAATTGATGGTGGTGCTCTAGTAGTAGAAACAAAAGTTGTGGTTAGAGGGTGGTAAATTTGCAGATATGCGGGTCACATAGAGAAACCATTATGTCATCAAGTGTTGGTTCTTCTTTAAGATTGACTATAACACCTTGAGATTCAACTATGCGTTCTCTCATGGTTAGTTTACCCTTTCCCTTTGCAATTTTCTCTCTTCTTAGGCAACAAAGAAGGCATTTAGCAAGAGCACAAAAATTGGTAATGTTTTATGTGAGAGAACATAACATAGCATTTGGTGCACTCTCCCTAAATTGTCAACAGTTTTTTTTTTGAATGTTTGCACCCTAGTGAGAAGTTAGCTAATATAGTCTATCTATCTAGGCCTAAGTATGACAAGAGACAAGGGATTAACTATGATGTGAGTTGAGAGTGACTCTCTAAACATTATTAATTGCATTAGTAGGTTAAGTTTGTCCAACTAAATAATTAAACATTTATTTATTCAATGTGAAGTCATTATTTTCACCTTTGTGGAGTGTCATGGTTCTCACAAGTACCATGAGGCTATTTGTGATGCAAATTCCCTTGCAAATGTTGGTGTGACATCTCATGATCACATCTATTGGAATGATTGGAATCAAATCCCGTGGAGCTTAGCTAACTCTTAAGAAATGATGTTTATGAGTGGTTGTAGTAACTTATTATTTCATTCTCATTACTCTCACTCATGGATGTGAATGACTCCATTATAGAGGTTTTATCTACTACTATGTGGTTTTCTACCATTGTTTGGGTGTTTTTCTCTTGTTTATGCTTGCATAGTGCTTGTGTGCAAAAATGAATGGGGACAAAAATAGGTTAGAACTCATTGTTTATGATAAATGATTAAATATGCCAATTTGGGAACATTTGTATGTTAGCGGGCTTACTTTGTATGTGGAAGCATTGATGGTGTAAATGCCCTATTTATTGAGGTTCTTTTGGATAGGTGAGATAGTGATGTTCTCAAGGTATGTGATATGAAGTTGTGCATCAACAAAGAGTTAGTTGCAAAGCTATCCAGGGGAGAGGACCCAATACTTGAACACCCTAACTTTGCGCTTATCAAAACCTAATGTAAAAATTTCAAATCGCTACCAATTTTTTTAAGCAACTTACTTGGCGAGTCGTCTACTTATAACTAAGGTTTCAAGTCCACGCCACCCGTTATGATGCCATATCAACATACTTTTTGACAAGTTGTCCAAAACAACCCAAAAAAAAAGGTGAGACCAATGGTCGTGCATAAAGGGTACCCATAGTTGAATAGCTGATGTGGTATCACATCATTGGTTAATTTTTATAACTAAGGGTACATTTTATTCAATTTTGGGTAGTTAGCATTGTACTGACAACTTTAAAGTCTTAAGTATTGGTACAATGTTGTCAAAAAAATTGGACATTAAGTCAATAAGTGTAGGTATTAAGTGAACAATTCCTATCACAACTATTGGAATGCGTTCAAGTATTGGGTTCTCTCCCTTAGGATGGATGGAAATGGTACCAAATCTTATAGGGACAAGAAATTTGCTGCGAAGGTGGTGAATTATTGCTTTCTTCTTGGGGAACGTGAGACAAAGACCAAAACTATGCTATGAGTGAACTATGGTGTAGAAGCCTTCATCAAAGGTTGTTGGAGTTATTATGTTGTATTTACTCTTGACAGTAGATTTGGATGCATTTTGAATTATCATTTGGTGATTCTCAACCATTTATGTCATGATAAATGCCTTTTCCCCAAATCGTAGTTTGGAAGCCCATAAGAAAGTACCTTGGGCTCCTATTTTTCATGAGGGTTTGATTCTTCTAATTATGGAAAAGGCCAAAGACCTTGAAATATTTTTATAAGACCCTTCTAAATTTAAGAAGAGTGTTCATATGCATTATGATAGTGAAGGAGTGGATCATGAGTCCATTGAATATGATGGGGGTGAAGTATTTCACACGTACAAAAGAAGAGGAAACATCCTCCTTCGGTTGCTCCCTCATCTTCTCGCAGGAAGCGGGTGGTTTCTTCTTAAGAGGTAGACTCAATTTATGATTCTTCTTTGGAGTATGTCCCTAGCTCATTGGAGAAGGGGAAGGGCAAGGAAAAAGGAAAAGGCCCCTTCCAAGGGAAACATAAATCTTGACACTTTGCACGATGGACCCCAGTGGGATCCTCTAATCCCACCTTGAAAAAGGTTAATTCACCACCATTCCTTATTGATTTAAAATTGGAATAGAAGAAGGTAGAACAAGAAAACATGATTCATATTAATATTTCAATGGATATGGGTAATGACAATTCTCTAGAGAAGGGCTCCATTTGTAGAGGTAAGGCTTCAGTGGGTAGAATATTGAACTTTATTTTCTTGTTAGTCAAGAATACATTTTTTATTTGATTTTAGCTAAGTTAAATGCTATTAGGTACAAGTCCTCAAATTTTCATAAATTCGATGATATGCTAGCTAGTAGCAAGTGTTAATGTAAATACTTAATTACTATTTACACTTTACTTAAGTTTACTTAGGTTAATGCATTATTATATTAGTTGTCATGTAGACACATAGGAGTATGCGTAGTCATATGAGTTGTCTTGTTGACAACATAGGAGTTTGCATATTCATTTGAGTTGTCATATAGACAACATAGTCGTTTGCACTCTAATTAAGCACATGGTGTCTACAACATCTTTTTATGAGATACACCTATGTAAGCTTATCCTCTCATCATCGCACAAACTCCTGTGCTCAATGAAGGATAATCCACTCTTGGTGGACATGTGCTTAGTTGTGAGGCTTATCACTTTGCTAACTCCTAGTCTTCCTAGAGGCCTTCATATATAGACACTTCTAGTGTGTATTTATCAATTATTCATTTTCATATTGTTATTATAATCATACATTGTTGGTCCATATTGTGCTAAGTTCTTGAGCTTCTTGATATTGGTGTCATTTTTCCCTAAGACGAATTCTTATAGCAAGAATTTGACTTCTACCAAGATCATGAGCCAAAATTCAGAAGTTGGAAAATAAGTTTGGTGGTGTTTAGGTTGCGCTTGACATAATGGTCAATGTTAGCAAGTCTTCTTTGTTGGACATTGGTGAGGGTTTGAGGAAGCTTAATGAGCATGCAGAGGAAGTTCATTGCCTTTCCTAAAGTATTTCTCTTATTTCCAGTTCTAAAGCTTTTATACTATGATACTAGTTTTTATCAGTGTACAAAGAACAAGAATACTGCCAATATAGGTACACAAAATCCTAATGTTGAGACTAACCTTGAATCCTATTTGGGTTCTGCTCTGAGATTGGGGAGTAAGGACAAAGGTGCTACTCCTATTGATAGCATTGTTAGGAAAGTTAACAATATAAATGTTGTTACCATTAAGAAAAATTAGTCTTTGGCTAAATGTCTCTAGTTGTATTAGGGGCTCTATTCTATGTTTTTTTCAGTTTTTGACCGGTGCCTAGTTCTTGTCTTGGTTTATATTTTGCCTATTTTTAGAATGATGTTGGTTGTAAGACTTTGGGATATTAATTTTTAATGTTAGTTGTAAGACTTTGGGTGTTTGGTCCCTATAAAACTAGATTTCCCTTAGTAAAAAACACCATATAATTCATCCACAGTTTCTTGGTTTTTTTTTTGATGAACGTATAATCTGTTACAAATTTTTAAGGTGGATAGATCTTGAAAATATGAAATTTGAGCTTAGAAATAATTGAAAACTAATAAAATATGAAATTTTTATTAAGTTCTATAGAATGGACTCTAGTTTCTAAAAATTAAATTTGTTTGAAAATTTGATGAACGAGCCAAAATGTACACTAGAAAAATTATATGTAATTTTTTTTAATAAAAAAATGGACCTACTTATTGTAAGAATAAGAGATATAAAGCTTAGCACAATCAAAACCCAAAATAAGTAATATGGTTAGATAACTAACACATAGCTTAACAATATCACAATATATGATTTTGTCTATATTAAATCATGTGGAAACTTGAGGGGAAACACAAACAAAAATATGAGTTATATGTTTTTTGATTAATTCTTGTGAAACCTGTTATAGTCATCCACACCTTTGTGTTGGATCCACCCCCACCCCCCAAGAAAAAAAATTTCCAAGCTTAAGACTTGGTATTTCCCATAGCTATTAATATGAGATATGCCATACTTAGAAAATGTTCAAAGTATGGTGGCATGCACCATATATGATGCATGCCATATGTCGAGAATGCTCTAAGTATGGTATGCACCATATATGGCTCACATCATGGCTTTGACATTCTTAAATTATCTCTTTTTATTAGACTCCACTTTTCCATCCATTTTTCATAACCTCAACCTTCTGTCTCATATTATGTCTCTAATTTCTATTTCTTGTCTTGAATGTCTTACCTCTCTAATTGTATCTCTCCATCTACACCTCCTACTTCCTCTTTTATTGACCTATCTTTATGAACTCCCTCTTTGTAACTATGACCTCTCTAGTATCCCACCCCTCCCTTCTCTCTTCTCTCTTGATGGCCATGTGTATTACAAATATTTTTTCATTGTTCCCTCGAGTGTTGATTTTCTTGATTCCTAGATCCTCAAACCAAATTTTATTTATTTAACAAAAAAAACAATTCATTAAAAAAAGGACACCTCTTAAATCACAGCAACCTATTCCATACTCTTCATTATAAATCAACATTTTAACTCAATAAAATTCCAATATCTATTCCATTTACTTAAATTCCAATATTATTTATCAATTCCAACTCTAATTAACTAATCTAAACTAGCCAAAGCTAACTATAAAAGGAATCATATCTTTTCCCATGACTTCCAAACACTTGTTCTTTGTCGAGTGTGTACTAGTTGGACAGTGGATATAGGGCAACCTATATGTACCTATATCAAGTGTTAAATAGTCTAAATAACTTATATTTCCATTAAAAACAGATGCATATAAGTTGGGGACGGGTAATCTCCATCCAAAATGCACTGAAGACAAAACAAAATCAAACTTTTTTTTCCCATGATTCACAAAAATGTAGTGATTTTTTTCTAATTTTGTTGTTGTTTTCAACTATAAATTATGCAGATTATAAAGATCAAATGTTGAAATTTATATTTTCGATCTTTTAAAATTGGTCAACGGTACAGTTTGAATGGAAGATAGCCGTGTCCTATAAATTGCACCCTAGACAGTACCGTACCGGTTGTTACTCACAATTACAAGAGATGATCATTCAAGAGTCAAACCGAACCCGGTGTACATCGGTGCGGCCATTTAACTCATGCCTACCCTATCAAATACGACAGCCACATATATTAGAGTAAGTTGAAACATTTAAGGAACTTGGAACAAAAACTGATAGAACTGGTCGTCCATTAAAACACTTCACAGCAATCTGTGGTCTTTAAGGCCAAGTACGCTGAGATCAACCAATAAAAGGTTAGTAATAAAACCAAATAATGTCGGTGATCGAATTTTTATAGATGGGGACCAGATGCTTTGATGGGACAAACCCAAGTATTCAATATTTTAGGGTAGAGTCCAGACACCGACACCATATTGATCTACTGGTTAAAAGGGTGGCCTATCTTGATTCCCCACATCATTTGAGAGATAATGGGGATTCATACACAATTTGTGTCATTTGCAGTGGCCCTCATAATTCTCATCTTTGCTCTGAAACCGACTGGGACAGCAGCCAAGTTGAAATTAAGAAAGGAGAAAGAAAGCAATTTGCAGTTTTATTTTCATGACAGAGTTTCGGGAAGAGATGCAACGGCGGTGGAGGTGGCGTCTGCTCCGTCCACTAAAACTTCCCGGACTTCATTTGGAGCGGTAATGGTGATGGACGACCCATTGACAGAAGGGCCCCAGCCCACCTCCAAAATGGTGGGAAGAGCTCAGGGTTTGTATGTTTTTGTCAGCCAAGATGAGCTTCACCTGTTAATGGCGGTCACCTATGTTTTTCAGGCAGGGGAGTTCAACGGCAGTACGCTTTCTGTGGTGGGTCACAACGCCGTTTTGAACGAGGTGAGAGAGATTGCGATCGTGGGAGGAAGTGGAAAATTCAGGCTGGCTCGAGGGTATTGTCTTGCCCACACTCACTCCTTCGACCTCCACTCTGGCAATGCAGTGGTCCATTACAATGCCACTGGACTTCATTACTAGATAAGTAGATTAGAGACCGCATTGTTATGATTTTGTGCACGTTTGATTCAAAGCAAAATATAATGGCTAATAGAAGTGACCGCAAGATAGTCAGTATCAATTTTTATGCTCGAATTGCATTGAATTCATAATGGGTAGGAAACTAATAAATAAATGTAAATAATAAAGTACCATGTTTGAAGTCAAATGTTCAAAATAAAAAATTCCATCAACATTTCAGATCATTTTCCCTCATCTATCAATCATCATCATAATGTTTACGGGATGTGGCTATCCTCCCACAAAAATTTACACTTGATCAATTTTCAAAAGATCGAAAACATCATGAGTTATTTTTTAAAAATTCATTGTTTGATCTTCACGATCTACATAGTTTGTAGTCGAAAACAACAAAAAAATTGGAGAAAATCCACTATGTTTTCATGAATCTGGAAAAAAAGAAGAAGAAAGTTCGACTTTCTTTTGTCTTTGGTACTTTTTAAAGGAGATTAGCTTGTACCATGTTGATGTTTATCTTTTAACACTTAATTATCATAATGACGGTTCAAAGAGTGATTGTCATAATGTTGATGCAAACACTTATCTTATATAGTTGAATCTCAAATTGTTGTGTTAAGTTTGGGCTCAATTGTACAAGATAAGTTTTTTCATCAATGTTTCAGATCATTCTTTGTGATCTATCATCATTGATGATAATTTTTCTCTCCTAACTCTCAATCATCATGATGATGGGTCAAAGAGTAACCCATCCAGTTGATGCAAAAACCTATCCTATATAGTTGACTCTGAAATCATCAAATAAATTGTTCTATTTATTTTGGATTCAATTGTGCAGGATAAGTTTTTCTCATCAATGTTTCAAATCGTTCTCTACGATCTCTAATAATTTCGATAATATATTTTCTTTTCTTGCTATCTATCATGATGATGATGGATCAAAGAGTGACCCATAATGTTGATGACGAAACTTATAAAGTTGAATTTAAAATTGTCACACAATTGTTATGTACTGTGAAAGTTTGATGTCTTTAAATAATAGAGTAAATACTTTTTTTAGCTCTCTATCGTCCCAATGATAGATCATAGAATGGAGTTTAAATTATCAATGTAAAAGCTTATCTTACTTAGTGAATCCATAATTTTCATGCAGTAATTGCTACTTACTTTGGAAATCTATTGTTGTTAAATAATAGGGTAGTTAATTTTAAATAAAGAAAAGCCCTTTAAATTTCATTATGATTTAGATATAAGTCTTATAAATATATTAAGGATGTAGACTAATATTTTATAAGTATAGGTTTTAGAAATTTACTAGAAATATTGTGCACATACAAACTTCTTATCTACTAAGGGCTATGTGTGCAATCTTTTGTACAAGTTTATATTGTTGTTAGTTGAAGGTAAAAATGTAAAGATAATTTTAGCCATTCATGAATTTCTATTACATTAAATGAGTTGCATTAATGAACACTTGGTAATGGTGCAAATAAAGAAATTCATATTTTGAAAGAATTAAACAACATAAAATAAGAACTAATAAAGTCTCAGTATGCCAAGATGGATTATTTCTTCCTAGGTTAAGATTTCACTTACCACCATTTTAGATCCTAATGTTGTCATGTCCCTTTTTCAAATAATTAAAAATAATAATCTTTGCTAAGGTAGGCAGGCTCAAAAAGGTGAAGTTTCGGCAAAAGGGGTTAATCTTTGGAAACCAATGGACTAATAAATGAAAATTATTATTAAACTATGTTTTATTAACCCCTCTTAGAGGTGAGTTAGGGTTATGCCCTCTTTTAAGAGATTTGGAAGCATTTTGGGCTCATTTCAGAACTTGATTTTCGCTCATTGCTTTGTTGTTCTTTAGAGGCTGCCAAACCTGTGGAGAAGGAGACTCAAGGACGAGAGTTTGCAGGTTTCTAGGAAGGCTAAGGACGGGAGTTTAAAGCTATTCCATGTGCAAGCTCATGCAGAGTTTTCCCTTATGTTGAACAGTGCAAATTTGTGGATTTTCGGGTATGTTTTTGTAAGAGTTTGGTGTTTTCGATTGAGTATTTCATATCAGTTTGGGTTACTGCTGTATTTCAGACATTTAGATGTTAAAATAGAGCTGAATATATGTATTTGGTCATGATTATACTTCTGTGATAGATTAATAGTGTTTTTGTGGTGTTTTCAAGCTATTTTGTGTTAATTTCGAGAGCTCGATGAGCATAGTTTTTGTCCTCCGTTTGGGAGCTGTTGTGTAAATGTTATACAAATCTAGAAATGTTATTCTTTAGGCCGTTATGTTGGTGAAATTTTTGTAAAAATGTCTACTTTTAGATTTATTAATAATATGTGAAGTTATGAAGTTTTTGAAACTATTTCGGGCATACCCGATTTGGATTTTAATTGAGAAATTGGTGGATCTTTGAAATATTGGTTGTTTGATTTTAAAAATTTGATTAGAGACTTTAAATATTAAATAAAATCAAAAAGGGGACATTTTAGTGGTATCAGAGCTATGATCTTGCCAGCCTAAGGGTTTGTAGAAGTTTGCATGCAACTAAGTGAAAGAGAAAAGAGATATTTGCAGTGAGAAAAGAATAGAGAAATTTTGATCAAACCTTCAGTTAAAAGTAAAAGTACAAAATCCAAGGAAGGAAAAAGTATGGCTGACCTATATGAGATGGCAAAGAAATTCTTCCAAGACATCCAAAATACTCAGAAGCAAACAGTGGATAGTTTGGCAGAAACTAGAGAGGCTTTGTGAATATTGACAGAAAAACTGCAAGGAGTTGCATCTATTAATGAGAAAGGGAGCACCTCAGAGAAGCCAAGAAATCTGAAACCCACACCCTCTAAATCAACAAAAACTATTTTCCTGCCTGCAGATGAGCCACTAGTACCAAATCCAACCCTTAATCCCGTGGAAGAGGTTACAGGTAACTCGATTGCATTAAGAGCTACTTACAATGGCTTAGATGATGACTTTTGCAGTTCGGTTCCTTTTAGAGAATATGTGGATATGATGAACACTTTGCTGCCCAAGAAAGAGTACAAGAGGGAGCATGACATAAGTGGAAGAGAGCTAAAAAATAAAATAAACAAATTTACAGCAACTACTTTTGATGGAACAAATAAAATTTCAGCTAGAGCATGGCTACAAAAATTACAGACCTTCTTCACACTTAACCCCATGAAGGAGAGTGATGCTGTTCAATTTGCAAGTCTACACTTGGAAGATGCAGCCTATGATTGGTGTTATCATGGAATGATTAATTTCAGCTAGAGCATGGCTACAAAAATTACAGACCTTCTTCACGCTTAACCCCATGAAGGAGAGTGATGTTGTTCAATTTGCAAGTCTACACTTGGAAGATGCAGCCTATGATTGGTGGTATCATGGAATGACTAGTCAAGGTCATGATCAGGTAACTACATTTGATGATTTCAGTCAAAGAGTGATAGATAGATTTGACCTCAAGGATGATGAAGAGTATTTTAAAGAATTGTCAAAGTTGAAGCAAACCAAATTAGTTAATGAGTATATAGAAGAGTTTTAAAAAGTGGCTATTATGGTACCTAATATGAGTGAAAAGAGGATTGTTTATCTTTTTCTTGATGGTTTGGAAGATTTTGTTAAGGGTTTGGTTAAGGCTTTCTCACCCTCAACCTTACAGGAAGCTATCAAAAGAAGCTTGCAACTTGAAACTTGCGTGCCTATGAAACCAGTCACTAATCAAAAACCCCCAAATCTTTGGCAACATAAGGGAAATTTTTAGAAAAAGACTTTTCCAACACTACCACCAAAAAATGTGATAAATGTGGCAAAAAAGAAGGTAGATGAAGAGACTAGGAGTGAATTACGAAGGAAAATTTTTTGTTTCACTTGTAGAGAACCATGGGTTCTAGGACACAGATGTTTGAGGAAAGGTCAAGTGCACTATATTGAAGTTGCTTCAGAATCTGATTCAGATGAGCATGAGGAATTTCATGACACTAAGGAGGAGGAAGAAGAAGAGAAAGAAAAAGAAATCAGCAAGGATGACACTTTAGCAGCATTATCAGGAGTCCCAAGATACCATCCCTTTCGAATTCGAGGGGTACTAGCAGGGCAAAGGTTGACAGTTCTTCTTGATAGTGGGGCAACTTACAATTTTATTGATGAGGGATTTGTCATGAAAAGAGGGCTTAAAGTAGAAGATTTTGAAGGATTCAATGTTACTGTAGCTGATGGATTCACTATGCCTTGCACACGGGTGATGAAACAACTCAAGATGACCTTAGGAGATTATGAGTTATGTGATGACTTCTATGTGGTTGGCATTGGGGAGACATATCTTGTATTGGGTGTTCAATGATTGCACTCTATTGGAGGCTATTACATTAACCATCAAACTATGGATTTTAAATTTCATTCCAATGGGAAAGAAGTCATATTGAGAGGCTTATCGAATGGAGCACCTAAGGCAGTCTCTGCAAAGAGGATGGAGAGGACTTTTCGAAGAGGACAAGTAACATGGGCAATAGGAGTCATAATCCATCCAACAAGCTCTCCAAAGAATCAAGGTAATTTTTATTTTGAAATTCAAAATATTCTTGATAAGCATAGTATAGTTTTCAATGACTTGCTTCCAGGATTACCACTAGATAGAGGTTTTGAGCATGTTATAGAGTTAGATTAGGGTGCCAAACTAGTTATAACAACCCCATACCGCCATCCAAGAGTTTATAAGGAAGAAATTGAAAAAACTATTAAGGAGCTCCTAGACATGGGATTGATAAGGCCTAGCTCTAGTCCATTTGTATAATCTGTGGTACTTGTCAAGAAAAAGGATGGTACAATGAGAATGTGTATAGACTATAGGGCTCTAAACAAGAAGACCATAAAAAATAGGTATCCCATACCACACATAGATGAACTCATTGATGAGTTACATGGTGCTGTATACTTCTCAAAAATTGACTTAAGATCAGGGTACCATCAAATCTAAATGAGGAGTAAAGATGTGGAAAAGACTACTTTTAGATGTCACTATGGGCACTTTGAATTTCTTGTTATGCCATTTGGCCTCACTAATGCACCTGCAACATTCCAATCTTGTATGAATAAGGTATTCAGCTAGCATCTTCAAAAATTTGTTTTGGTATTTTTTGATGATATCTTGATTTATAGTAAAACATGGGAAGAGCATTTAAAGCACATAGACACTGTTTTGGGAATCTTGGAGCAGCAATCCTTCTATGCTACGCTATCTAAATGTGAGTTTGGTTTGACAGAGATCTTATATTTGGGACATATTATAAGTTCTAAAGGAGTACAGGTTGATCAACAAAAAATCCAAGCAATTTTGGATTGGTCTCCACCCACTAATCTTACATAGTTGAGAGGTTTCTTTGGGTTGTGTAGCTACTATAGGAGATTTGCCCAGGGGTTTTCTCAGCTTGCTGCCCCCTTGACTGATTTGATAAAGAAATGAGCTTTTGTTTGGACAGAAGAGGCACAAAAAACATTTGATAAGCTTAAGGAGGTAATGAGTTCATGCCCTGTGCTTGCAATTCCATATTTCTCTTTACCTTTTGTTGTTGAATGTGATGCTTCTGGAGAAGGTATAGGGGCTGTCCTAACTCAAAGGGGACATCCAATAGCATTTGAGAGTAGAAAACTAAATCAATCAAAGAAAGGTTACTCCATCTATAATAAGGAAATGTTGGCAATCATGCATGCACTTCATAAGTTTAGACAATATTTGGTATGTGGGAGATTCATTGTAAAGACAGACCATAATAGCCTTAGTTTCTTCTTGAACCAAAGGGATTTGAATCATCGTCAACAAAAATAGGTAAGAAAATTGCAAGCTTATGATTTTGATATTGAATACATGAAAGGAAAGAATAATGTGGTTGCAGATCCTCTCTCAAGAGAGCCCACTCTGTGTTCCTTAACATCTATCTCTACTAATTGGAAAGTCTCCATAATTTTAGAGTATGCTAAAGATTCCTTTGCCACCAAGATTTTGCATAAGTTAGTGGATGATAACAGGTACAAGGTTGATGATGAATTGATTTATTACAAGAAAAGGATCTTCTTAGTGCCAGGATCAAAAACTAAGGAGAGGATATTGAGGGTCTTTCATGACACACCTTTGGCTGGTCATCAAGGATACTTCAAGACATATAAGCAAATTCGAGAGCGATTTTCATGGAAGGGTATGAAGGAGGATGTCCTTAAACACATTATGGAATGTATGGTATGCCAACAAAGCAAGAGTGAGCAAAATTTTCCTGTAGGGCTGTTGTAGCCACTTCCTATTCTTGAACAAAAATGGGAAAGTATTTCCATGGACTTCATCACTGGGTTGCCCAAGGTTCAAGGTAAGGATTGCATATATGTGGTGGTAGATAGACTAAGTATGCACATTTCTTTCCTATCACATCTGATTTCAAGGCATCACAAGTGGCCGAATTGTTCTTCAAGAAAACTTTTAGATTACATGGCTTGCCTAGAAACATTGTTAGTGACCAGGACAGTAGATTCCTCAGCTCTTTTTAGAAAGAGCTCTTTCATTTGGTAGGAACTGAACTCACTCTCAGTACTAGCTATCACCCTCAAACAGATGGACAAACATAGATAGTTAATAAATGGATAGAGGGATATTTGAGGAACTATGTTTCAAATCAACAACATGCTTGGGTGAAATGGTTTCACCTAGAGGAGTATTTTTACAATACATCTCATCACATGTCTATTGGTATGCCTCCTTTTTGTGCTCTTTATGGTTATGATGCCCTTTCCTTTGTTGATCTAGTACTTTCAGATAGCAGAGTACCTGCAGCAAGTGATTTCGTCAAGCAAAGCCAAGACATAATAAGGTCCCTCAAGGATAATCTACAACATGCACAGAACCAACAGAAGTTGTATGTTGATAGGAAAAGGATTGAAAGATCTTTTGAAGTGGGAGATTTGGTATTTGTCAGGTTGCAGCTATATAAGCAAAGCACTTTGAAAAGGAGTGGGGCAGAGAAACTCAAGCCAAGGTTCTATGGGCCTTATAAGATCATCAAGAAGGTAGGAGAGGTAGCTTATGAATTGGAGCTCCCACCAAACAACAAAATACATAATGTTTTCCATGTATCTTGCCTGAAGAAAGTTCTAGACCAGCAAACCATAGTATCTACAGAATTACCACCTCTTGATGATGAAGGAAAATTAGTTTTGATACCAGAAGAGATTTTGGATACAAGAGAGAAAAGATTGAGAAATAGGAGCATCATAGAGCATTTGGTCAAATGGAAAGGATTACCACTGGATGATGCAACTTGGGAAGTAGCACATATTCTTAAGCATTCCAACCTTCATTGCTTGAGAAAAAACAATATTTGAGAGGGAAGGACTTGTCATGTCCCCTTTTCAAATAATTAAAAATAATAATCTTTGCTAAGGTAGGTAGGCTCAAAAAGGTGAAGTTTCGACAAAAGGGGTTAATCTTTGGAAACCAATGGACTAATAAATGAAAATTATTATTAAAATATGTTTTATTAACCCCTCTTGGACATGAGTTAGGGTTATGCCCTCTTTTAAAGAATTTGGAGGCATTTTGGGCTCATTCCAGAACTTGATTTTTGCTCATTGCTTTGTTGTTCTTCAGAGGCTGCAAAACCTATGGAGAAGGAGACCCAAGGACAAGAGTTTGCAAGTTTCTAAGAAGGCTAAGGATGGGAGTTTAAAGCCATTCCATGTGCAAGCTCATGCAGAGTTTTCCCTTGTGCTGAACAGTGCAAATTTGTGGATTTTCGGGTGTGTTTTTGTAGGAGTTTGGTGTTTCCGGTTGAGTATTTCATATCAGTTTGGGTTGCTGCTGTATTTTAGACATTTAGATGTTAAAATAGAGCTGAATATATGTATTTGGTTGTGATTATACTTCTGTGATAGATTAATAGTGTTTTTGTGATGTTTTCGGGCTATTTTGTGTTAATTTCGAGAGCCCGATGAGCATGGTTTTTGTCCTTCGTTTGGGAGTTGTTGTGTAAATGTTATACAAATATAGAAATTTCATTCTTTAGGCCATTATGTTGGTGAAATTTCTATAAAAATGTCTACTTTTAGATTTATTAATAATATGTGAAGCTGTGAAGTTTTTGGCACTATTTTGGGCATACCCGATTTGGGTTTTAATTGAGAAATTGGTGGATCTTTGAAATATTGGTTGTTTGATTTTAAACAATTGATTAGAGACTTTAAATATCAAATAAAATCAGAAAGGGGACATTTCAAATGTGCATCTATGGTGGTAGCTTGATTCTTAATTGATGACAATTTATTTTATGTTCATGATGTTTTGATCACCAGGTACTCTTCATTTACTATTACAATAGTGAAGCTAGCTCGACAAGACATATTTGACATGATAGACTTGGGTCTGTTACTTTACTTGGACTTGGTATTGAGATTATGTAGCTTGACTTAAAGATCACTTTTTCTAAATGCAAGTAATCCTTTGATCTGCATTCTCAATTTTGAATGATTGATTACAACCACCTTCAACTCCCTTCATGAATTCAAGATTGGAGCTCAATGTATTACCCCAATGGTTGTTACTACTTTATACCAATAATTTGTTATTAGTTGCATCTTATGATTCATAAAAGACACAACGTATCATATTTAGTCAATATTATGTTAGGGTTCATTTAGGAGCTTCATGTGCTACTCTAGAAAATGAATACAAGGATCTTTGACTATCTCATGGTACTCAATTTTATAGGATCCATTATATATTTGATGCAAAGGACGAGTTGGTGGGATTCTCAAATTTAAATTTTCTCAAAAATGACCAAAGTTACAAGTTCACTTTAGGTCAGAGTTTCTCTCTATGTTCCAGCCCCGATTGAAGATTTTTTTATTTCTTTAAATAATCAACAAAAGTAGAATAAAAAGCTTATCTCAATAAATATACTAATCATATTCTAATTTATTTATTCTCATTGACTTTTTAATTTCATTCAAGAATTCCACAGTTATCTATTAACAATTCGAAGCACCATCTAATTATGTATTAATCTAAACCAACATCAATGAAACATACATGAAGTGCTTCACATGCATTGCATTTGGAAGCTCATTAATAATTAGATCATAAAATTGTTATTTTTTCTAGGTGATAGAATGGGTTTCTACCATGCTCACCAAATGTTTCACTACGAGAAATTTCATTTATTTATGAGATTTTCTTTGGCACGTAGTCTATTTCAGTAGCGTCATTCTCTTTGGGGAGGATTTTCACTTCTCTTTTATATTTTCTCTATTTTGATGGGGATTATTTCCCATTAGCTTTTTTTCCTTTTTTCCTTATGAGGGTTTACATTGTACGTAGATGCCCACATAAGCTATACGTGAGGAAATCTATTAGTGTGGAATATTTCATGATATATTCTCTTCTATGGATTTTTTTTCCCTAGGGATAAGCTCTCTTAGGTGTTTCTTTTATCTCTTCTATTGCAAATAGTTTGCATGTTCCTCTCCTTTACATTTGTATATGTACATATTAACATAACCTTATGATATATAGGTCATTGCAGGTTATTTTATATTCTACATCTTATTTATTTTTGCATATTATTTGTTCTATAAATTTTTTCCAAGGTGTTTGATTTTTTTGTAACTCGTATTTTAATTGATGCCACTATCTCTCCAAAAGACCTTGTTTTCGACATATCTATAGGAGCAACTCTTCTCAATAGTAATTTTGGGACATAAACATGGTTGTCAATTCAATTAGTACCTTGGGTTCTTGAAAAAATGGTGAATGGTTCTAAATGATCTTGTGAGGTTCTAGAGGATCTGTCGACTTTACATCTCGTACATTTAGTTGTGTCATTATGACATAATATATTTTCTTAATTAAATTTCCCATCTTACGATGTTTTTGATTTTTATATTAAAATGAAGCCAAAATGGGGCTAACCCAAGTATAGAAAAAAACAAGGCTAAAAGTCAACCAAAACTCATAACCATAAGCTTAATCAATCCCCTTCCTTACCATCAAAAAAACCCAAACTAACATATTTCTATAACTAAACCTTCTACAATGAACACTTTACATATTGTCGTGCAATAATATAAAAGTCTAGCCCAATTTAAGTTTTTGGGCATAAACCAAGTCCAGTAATTAAAAAAATATAAGCCCCATGGGCCACATAGTAAATAGTAAACATAAACACCAAAAAAGAAAAGACAAGGGACTAAGAGATAACTCCCCTTCTTCTAATTGTTCGGGTTCTCCACCATGAGCCACATCTATTTGTCCACTAGGAAGCCATAAAGAAAGCGGATAGTCTCCATGTCCTTGGCATCATTGATCTCCTCCTTCCTAGCCTACAAAATTATTGGAAATATAAAAGGAGTAACTGAGAGGGGAGGGGTGAATCGATTACCATAAAAATAAATCCCAAATCCCTTTAGATGCCAGTACAAAATAAACCCTAAAAATTGAATGCTGTTGATGCTTGGCAAACACACATAAAATGATGTAACTCAAGTAAATATTGAATATGCTTAGTAAGTACTTAACATGCAAATTTTAGATGTTATTTGTGATTACCATTTAGATTCAAACACATAAAAGAAAATAGCATGAACACATTTGACACCAAAATTTAATGTGGAAACCAAATTTGGAAAAACTACCAATTGGAACTAGTTACCGTTTTCACTCTTCTGAAGTGAGCCTTGTTAGGAGCCAACCCTATTAAAGGTTACAAAACACACTGTTAAGTGTGACCCTATTAAATGATTAAATCACCCAATTAGGAGTGGCCTTTTTAGAGGTCTTTAGACAATTCAATAAAACTACCACCTTGTTAGAGGTTTTACATGTAGCTGTTAAGCCAACTCCGTTAAGAGATTTAGATCACTGCTACAATGGTTAGAGAATAACAATGAGATAACCCGATTTCTGATACAACTGAATTTTTTATTATAGATTTTTGTTCTGGCTTGTACTTGATCCTTCCTAATCGAATATATCTTTTCAACTTCACAAGGATATTCTACTTATCCTTCTAATTCGCTTCTTTACTGCATCATTAGATCTTCAAAATCTTCCATGCATTCACACTCTTACACACTTTCAAATTCTCAACTTGACCTTATACTTGTATCATTAATATTGTCAAGTTAGTTCATATACAACTTAAAATAATTAATATTCATCTCCTTAGTTAGCTAGAACCAATAGATAAATCAATTAAACTCAATATGCCAAAATAAGAAAATTCTTCGTTAGCCGACCCAACTCGGTAGACACTAACTTAGAAACGATTTTCTTGTGTTAACCAAGTGAACTTGGTTAACACTACATATTCATGAAGATCCTTTGGTAACTAAGTGAGCTTTGTTAACACTGGTTCCATCCAACATTTCCTTCATTAACTGAGTGAACTCGGCTAACACTCATCTTTTGCAGACTTTCCTTTGACGCCTGAGTTAACTCAGTAGACACTACCTTCTAAACTAGGCAAACATAGGAATGCTCAGCAAATACATAAAATTGTCTTCACTGCTTGAGTGAGCTTGGCATGCACTGAATGATAATGATATGACATTTGTCTAACATTAAAGACAATACACAATTAATTAATTGTATCCAACACAAAATATGGAGGGTGGTAGCAACAAAATGCATGACATGATTGGAAAAATTGGCCACCCTATTGAACTTATCGCCCAAGTCCTCGTTCTTATTAATTAGACTAGTAATGGCTCCCTCCAACTTGGTAAAGTCCTTCTTAATTGGAGGTTGTTTATTAATAGTAGCCTAAGGCACAATATTCCTCCCCTTCTAACTATCACCTCCCATCATAGATTACTTTAGTGGAGAATCTTCACCATTTGGCGGTCTCGTCTCATGGGCTGATTGTCATTTGATGAATAATTCATGTAACGTAGGTCAACTGCATCACCAGATAATTATTAGATTTGGGTCCAATGCTCATGGTAGTTGGTCATTAGTTATCACATGATTGGTAAAAAATATTGGTCCAATCACTAATGTAATATACGTTTTGGATACATTTATTAATTTTTTTTTGCCATCCTTTGCATGTTATTTCTTACTGGACAACATTCTTTCGCCATTACTACAACCAAATAATGTTCCCTTGGGTTGGGCATTGCCTACCATTTTCTTGACGTGTGTCGACCACTAGCCCTATTTAGCCAATTGTTTCCAATTGTAGGCTTACATAGGAAGGTGCATTTTGCCTACATTTGACATTCCTTCTTGTTAATCCGTGTAATTTTCCAACCTAGATTGGACTTTAAGATATTATTATTCTACATAATTTGCTCTTTTCTAGTATGGAGACTGACATTTCTTATTGCTGCCGAAGTTTCAAAGTGCTAAGTGCATTGCCCATTGATTCATGGACTGTGGTTTTCACAAAAGGTAAGTGATTTTTAATTTATTTTTTATGTGGACAATGGTACTGGTACTGGTTATTTTTTAGTTTTACTGTCTAGTGTCCACTAGTGATTGGATATCTCACAATCTAAGATAGGTTTGCAAATTTTATTGGATGGTACTGTAGATTGTAGTACCATAGTAGTAGTACCATTTTTATGAGAATGAATCATATTATTGTTATTAAATGTAGTCTAAGTAGTCCACTATCACAGTCTTTGACTTGTCACTCTTTGAGTCTTTTGTTCAACAACTAAGTTGATTTATTTTTTGCAGCCTCTATCGGTTTGCAATGTCAAACAAGAGGGGTAATAGGGGTTTTGGTAGGATCCCTGAAAGTCAAGAGAGGCTACCATTACCAAAATGTAGAACCATATTCACATATTTTGGTGGTGGAAATTTTGGCAACCTACAAGATTCACAAATTGGATCTCTAGTGCTTATTGAAAAAGGATATTCATCACAAGTCAGAGACCATATTGAAGAAGTTCAAGTTTGTGAACCTAATATCTCAGTCGAGGACGAACTTGAACATGATTTGGAGGCACTTCCCCTCATTAGGGAGTCACAAACTGATATTATAGACTTGAAGTCGGTTTCGGACTAGTCATATGAGAAAACCAAAAGTGATTCCATAAATCATGTTCATGCACAAAAAAGGAAAAGAAAATTGGAATATAAAAAAGATCTATCTAGCTGGGATTTGTCCAAAAGGAATTTTCAATTAGAATGGTTGGAAAAGTACCGATTCATTGAACCAGTGGCCAATCCAATTGATGGTGAGCCTCCTGTAGAATGTAGATATAAGATTTGCATAAAGATAACTGTTACTTAATTTTAGCTCATGTTAAAATTCAATTCTATTCAAATTTTGCATTTTACTAAATAAACACTTTTCATTTTATATTTATAATGAAATAGAAATGTCCTTGTATTATTCGTTTTCAAATATACAAGTAATATTTACAAAAGAGTGAAATGAATTGAAATGCTGAAAGGAAAAGATCTCACACAAGCCATGAATATATCTTACTAACTTTCACATGTACAAAGGAATACATAAACAGATAGAATATGTTTCAAATAAAGAAATGAGGTTAGAGATAACCAATCATTGCCTTTTTTGCTTTGACTGATTATGGATTCCATGGTGTTGTTCTTCATCTAGCTCCAAGCCCCTAAGATATTTAGCAACTGCAAAATTGAAAGAAAAATGATATTAGATCCCAAAGGATCTAAGCAATGACTGAATATCCTAACTAAGCTACCACTACAGATATCCTATCTATTGATGCATTCTGTTATAAAAAAAAGTAAGGTACACTAAATATCAAGCTAAAAGATATTTTGCAGTAAGATTTTCAAAGAAAATAGAAGTCATTTATGGGTGTCATAAGCCCATGCTCGAACCTCATAAATGACACAAGAAAGTGACTTACTACAGGATACAATAAAGAAATCTTTATTATTCTATACAGGTTCACAAGTTTTAGCCTTTGGAATTACAAAGATTTTCACATATGCAATTCAAAAAACATTATCAGTTACTTAAAGTGATTGCCTCTAAACAACATTGCATAAGATTACATGAATGAACAAAGCATATGACTGAGCAACATATAAATTTATGTTTTCTTTTCATAAGAATTGTTAAGGAAAAAGCTATAGGGAGCTCTTCAGTAGTAGCTAAAGGAGGTCAAAAGGCATTTGAGAACATCTTTAGATATCTTTAGATGGTGTGCACAATTGTGTCAATCAATCACAGCTAGGGCTGAAAGGAAAGATATATTTTATGACTCAATGCGTCTAGGACAAAGGAAAACTTACTAAAGCACTGTGTAAAGTAGCATATGTGGCACTAGCATCTTGCCCTTCAAATGCCATAGTGTCTCACATACATCACACTATTTATAGATTATTAAGAAAGGTGGTGTTAAAGTATAGCTATAAAAGACCAGAAGTAGTTGTTATTATATCTAGAGATATTGTTTCTGAAGGTGACACTGATGTGAAACAACAAAAGTTTAGGAATGATAAACATTTGCCTCAATACTCTTCTGAGCATTTTTTTGGCTTCTAGTTTATCTAGAAATATTCCAAAAATGCCAAAATGGCTTCTCTTCTTGATCGTTGCAGTCAAATAATAAAAAAGGGATTCAAGAAAAGATGACACTCAATTTGCCTCACGTGAGAAACTAAGATCAAGAAAGTCAAGCAAAGATCATGTAGCATCTTTAAATTTTTTTGTAGACTTATCTAAAGATATAGCTTCCGAAAGAGAGTCCTCAAATGGTATTTTAACTAAAAAGACTACTGGTAGATTGATCAAAAAATCTACAAGTTTAAATTACCATAAATGTGTAGAAAAATCATCAACTAGAGATTTGTCTATCTTATCCAACAACCATGAAGATCAAGTTGGAATAGGTGAAGACCATGTAGGTCATCATGGAACTTTTGAAATGGCATTGTTAGTATCCTGTGGACTATCTTCTTCCGTCACATCTAAAGATAAAGAAAAGGATTTAGCTACAGTGTCTCCAAAATCCTTAGTATTGGATTTATCATCAAAAGCTCCACCACCAAAGAAGCGGTCTAGGTGAAAGAAAATGAATACTAAAAAGTTGATAGAATTATGCATGAAAATGGAAGGTCCATTTAGAAACTCAATAACAAAGAAGGCTACATGGGAAAATAACTCTGCAACTTTGTTAGAGTGTGGAATTGAACGCACCCTAGATCAATGTAAATCGTACTGGTCATCACTCGTAAAGAAGTACAAGAGTATATTGAAGGTGAAACAAATGTAAAACAATGATACCTTTCAAATATGCTGACTCCAACAATAAGTAATCACTCTAAAACCAAGTAATGGCCCTCAAAGGTAAAAACAAAGCTTCACTCCAAGCAATAGAGAAAGGAGATGTAATACCAAGAAAATTTTGTTGCTTCTGTAATAGCAGTGATATATATTTTTAAAAAATGGCAAGAAAATAAATGGAGTTTGTGCTTTAACAACAACCATATGCATTTCTTCATAAAACTAATAGGAAAAGACTTTAATTATGGTGGCCTTCAAATAGAAAACAATTGAATATGCTCAGTCTTTGCAAAATTCTCATGGCAGATTCAAATCTTTAATATCAGTCACGACTTCTAATACTGACTGGAAGAAGTATAAAAAATTAGATATATTACCTCTTGCTTCAAGAGATGAAAAAATTGTAGAGGGATCATGGCTCCAGCCACATGACCAAACCCTCATATATGGCGACTCTAGAAAATGAAGTCATTCCAGAATGTTTCAGCAATATCGGCTCCTAACCTCATAAAACACTAGTCATAAAAGATAGTTTCACATAGAAGAAGTTTCCCTTCTTCCATGGTGGCTCGAAATGAATTTCAATAATAAAAGAACAGATGTATTACCTTCCACTATGACGGTTTTCAGTCACAAGTGCAATGAAATGAAGAAAGAAACATGGTTCTAGGCAAATGAAACAAGTGATAACAATAGAGTGGCTGCAGAAAGCTCTCATGGCGGCCATAGATGAAGTAAAATTTCTTCAAACCCTAGTCGAATTCCTTCCCAAGCTTTCCAAAGCCAATGAAAATGAAAAAATGAGTTTAGGGTTGAGAATAGAAGTATAATGCCCCTTTTCATATTTCATAATTTTTGAAGTCCAGGGAATTAAGATGGGATTTTATTTATTTGCCAAAGTTCAAATTGAAGATGTGTTATCAGGTTTTAGAAGTAATGAAATAGGTGTTGTCACATTTTTCATAAACCATGTTGATAGTTTCTTTTATTTTGAATAAGTCTTCTTGTAAAAATAAATATTAATGGTAACATTATTAACCATTTAATATTTTGCTATTTTGTTTATGCCAAATAGAGGTGTTAGACTTATTCATTTATTATAATTGTCATGTCTTTATAATACTAAGTCTTAGGAATTATTGTTTTCGAAGACTAATATCATTTAAAGTCATGAAGAGAGTATCTTAGGGATTTTGAGTCATTTTAGGACTGTGCCGCGGATTTTGACTTTATCTTGGCAGTTTGAGGCCATTTATTGACATTTTGAGTCTTTTGAGTGCAGTTTTAGTGAGTCATAAGTCTCTTTGTGGCTTACTGGACCTTTTTCAAAGGTTAATCATCAATTTTGGTGTTTATGACTCCTTTTTCAGAGGCATTTTTCATGGATTTGACCCTGAGGGGTTTGTATTTAGTATTTTGAACTCTGATTTTGGAAGTAGTTCTGAATATGCAAAAAAGAGATTTGGTGACATTTTTTCTAGTGTCCTTAAGTTATTTTTGTGTCCTTTGTAACTCAATTCTCTGAACAAGATGTATGAATTGAAGCATTTTGGTGTAATTTTATGGGAATTGATCTCAAGCCTTTTCTTTTCTCTATAGTTTTTGTGTAAAAGTCTAATTGATAAGATAAATTTGTGAGTTTCAAGACTCCTTATTTTTTTGTCTCAACCACTACCAAATTGCAGGAGTGTAACCCTATTTGTAGGTTACATTGTGTGTCATTTCTTAGGATTGTTAAGTGAGATATTATCGTTTCCTTAGGTTTTCTTCCAAAAAACCTCATTGTGAAATATTTATGCAAACCTTTACAAAGTAAAAGGTGTAAGTCATGGAGAAAATATTCCAAAGTAAAGTTGTTCATATATTTTTGTATCCATATTTCGGTGTATCACTTGGTTCTCTAGTTGAGAGTTTAAGATCATAGGTTTATTTCAGTAACTTCTATCCCTTTTCCCATAAGTTCAAGTTAGTTTTCTAGAGATATTAGTGATTATCCAATAGGAACCGACCTAGAAACCAAAGGTTTCATTTCTAGTTACACATTTTCCACATGCAGAAATGAATCCCATGTTAGGCAAGATTGTTAAACTTGTTTAGTTTAGTAGGGTGCAAATTTTAGCCTTAACAATAATAAAGAAGGAGAAGAGGTTGCAACTTAAACTTGATACCATAGAAACACATGTTATTAAAGTTTACAAAAAAGGAAACTATAGATGAAGTTAAAAAATCTTTGCTAACTTGGAAAACAAATGACAATTGTCTGCATATCAAGAATGCCAAAATATACGAGTTACACAAGCAATTACCAAAAAAGCATTTTGTCAGAAAAGGTTCCATTGAAGATTTTATTAGGAAAGCAATGGAAGTGAAAAATATGGGAAAAATAGTTCAATTAAGTGTGGTCTTTTATATTTTGAGTAGAGGGTGTCCTATGACGGACTACCCTTCAATTACTACTTTATTGCAATTTTTAAAGTTTAATTTTATCTGAATAGTCAATGGTTAGTAAACAATGGGTGGGAATGGGCTAGTTGTCTTACACAGGTTGAAAAAGAAGATATCGAGGAAAATATAAAACACTCAAATTTCATTAGATTGTCTCTAGATGAAGTTACAAAAATTGATAATACTTCCTAGGTGTGCATGCATGTTTATACTATAAAAGATCTTTGTCGTCAACCTTTTCTACTATCCGTTGCTAAATTGAATTGTAGTGTGACAACTAAAAATTTGTATGATTTATTAAAGAGTACTCTAATTGATTGTGGAGGTATGGATAACATGGAAATTGCCAAAAAGTTGGTGTGTGTTGGAGCGAATGGAGCTTTGGTTATGCAAGGTCATAAAGGTAGTCTTTGCAAAAATATCAAGAATGATTTGGCACCATACACCATTCCCATTCATTGCATGACCCAACGAAAGAATCTAGCGTTTGGAATTGTCAACAATTTTGGTTGTGTAAGTAAAGTGGAATCTTTAATCAAAGAGATTTACCAATACCTTTGTTGAAGTCCAAAATGAGTTCGAGAATTTCAACACTTTTCTCAAAGACTTACTGATGGGAGGAAGCTTCTTAAAGACAATGATACCAAGTGGATCTCTTTGGATGGGCCAGCTCATCGAGTATTCTTTGAATATTTGTCATTGCTCGGACTAATCCACTTCATGTGAGATAGATTCCCTCGACTATATTCAAGTCTAACTAATGTTAAGATACTCTTAACTATAACAATTATTCTCTCTATGTTACAAGACATGAGAAATATTTTGAAAAAGGTTCAACAAAGAGCTATGTACATTGTAGAATATAATAAACTGCGTAAAATGACATGTAGTAGCCTAGATACTCTATATCGATTACTACCATTAGATGAATCAAAGTTTGCAAAGTGGATAAAAATCACAGATTTGAACAATCTTGGAAATTTTTACATATTGGTGCAAACAATGAGGTATGTGCTAGGGTATGTGGAGTTGGTATGCCTGTGTCGACCCCAACTCCAACCCCAATGAAGAAGGAAGTGACATAGAATCAGAACTATAGAAGACACTTTCACGTGTTACAAGTGAAGACTTCAAGAAGATCAAAGACTTTGTGCTTGACTCTTTCAAGCGAGTTTGCTACAATCTTTCATCACAAATTAGATTTAGATTCCCTCTAGAGGATCTACTCAAAGAAATGTCTATTGATTTTAGTCAATATTGGTCTCTAAACTATTTGAGTGATTTTCAAAGAAGGATGACAACTTTGATTCAACATTTTTGAAAACCTAAAGTAATCAATGAAGTAACTATCAATAGAATTTTAGTTGAACCTTGATTGACAGATTAATCATATTCTTTTGCAAATATAATGAGAGAATAATATGATCCTATGGAGAATCCAAATGAAGAGGGAGTGGTAACAAATCTTTGGAAAACCTTGGTTAGAGTAATTAGTTGAGAGAGTCAATACAAGAATATTTCAAGCTTATTGATTTATGTTTGACAATGATATTGGGTTCAGTGGAGGATGAGAGAGTTTTCAGTATTGTGGGCTTCCTGAAGTCAAAGGTTAGAAACAAATTAGACAAAAATTTGGATAGTTGTTTGAGGCTCTATAATTCTTGGTATGAGGTAGATAGTTTACCTTATGACAGGGCTCTCAACATTTGGAGAAACAAATGCGGAAGAAGAGGGATGACCGACATTTCAAACCCAGGTGGCAGTGGCAATGGTGGTGGGTCTTGATAGTGGAAGCAATGAACATGATGTTGACTTTGGCATGCATACTGAAACTGATAGTGAATATGAAGAAAACACAATGAATAATGAATTGTTATATGCAATAAATGAGGAGGATTCTGATGATAGTGATGCTGAGCCAGTCCAGGCGGAGTGGCAACTATAACAGCTTCTCAGCTTCAAGTTCTAACTTTTGTATGAGTCAAGTAGTAGGCTAGTAGCTCTGGTCTTACCCATTTCAACTCAAATTAATTTATGTGCTTTGGTCTTACCAATGTCTAAGACTATATCTACTAATTAATTATATTTGTAGAAGTTAATTTATAGCCTTCATTCAATGTCCTTTTATAGATGCTTAATTTTTTTTAAAACTCGTTGACGTTACAAACTTACATGTTGAGATTTTCATTGGTTGTATTTTTTAAACATGTTGAGATTTTCATTGATTCTAGTTTTAATACAATAATACATGTTGAACTTGAGATTTTCATTCATTCTAATTTTTAGACTTTTTTAGATTTTCATTAATTCTAGTTTCTTTAAGAAATTGTAACAAAATGCATTTAACAGAATAAAATTTATTTTAAAAAATTGTATTATAATTTATAATTATAAATCAGCCTGTAACATAATATATTTAACAATTACAGACAATTACAACCCTTTGCAAATGACTTAATGCCGAATGACCTTGAATTCCCTTTTACAGATACAAGGAAGCAACAATAACTATAGGTCAGTTTGCAATTGTATATATAATTAGATTATTACTACATAATACATTATGTGTGTACAATCACATTACCACATTGCCAATTGTACAATTTGTTCAAGTAGGAGTAGAAAAATGTTTTCCATTTTCTTTGTGTAGTAATAGTATGCTAGTGCCTAGCTATCCAAATATCCTAATATGTTGGCTCTTGATTCCTGTAATAATTAACACTAAACAAAATTGAAATTAAATCCAAAATTTGAAAATAAAGAGCAACAAGTAACAAAATGATTATAGTACTATCACTTACTAAGTTTTTACTTCCTAGTGCTATTAGCTATGGCTATCGCTAACACTAATAGTAACAGTTTGAAAAGATGACCCAACTCCAATGATGTTCTTTAGGGCACTCCATTCTGCATCATTTGGAAGTGCTATTTTTTTAGGTTTTTGCTAAATAGTTGTAACCTCATCAACAATGAATATTTCAAAGATATATTTTTATATGAATCAAGGAATTTATTAATAACTGCATTTATTGTTGATAGTAGTTTGATGCAACGTGCAATTCTTTCTAGAGTGGTTTCCTCAGGCAAGTTGTCTAAATTAGAATTCATGGTGTTGTGCAAATTTTATATGCAATCTTCTTTTCCAATAAATTTGTCGTCTGAGTAAGCTAGATTTGGCAATCCAACATTTAGCAAGTTCAGTATGCTTTGATTCATCTTCATCAAGTCTTTGGAAGTAGATTTGTGAGCTTCATCACTGGATCTCTGTACTTTATTCAAAATTTGTTCAGCAATATCTATTAAGGAATTAGTGAAGATACTTCTTTTACCCTCAACATCCTTTTTAACATTTTCAAAGACAACTCTGAGATTGCTATTTAAATCAAGCCATTCAAATAAAATATCATTGTTCTTCATTAATTTTTCCCTATTTTCTTGTTTGATAAGCTTAATTGTGTTTGTTATAGTATCCTTGACATGATGGTCTTTAGAAGATGTCGTTATATTTTGTGCAATTACATTATCCATCTTTTTCTTTATTTTAGGAATCTCCATTTCACTCTTTTTTTGTATTTCCTCTAGTTTCCCTTGCCAATTAGTTGCTCTCTTCCTCTCATCATCCAATTTCTTCTTCAAATTTTGGATTGTCTTTGCAGTAGTTACCTCTTTTTTCTTCTCATCCTTGAGTTCACTTTTCAAATCATGGATTGTCTTCACAATGGACTCATTTTTCTTCACATTGTCCAATTCCTTCTTCAAATTAGGGAATGTTTGAGTAGACTCCTTTTTCTTCGCATTCTCCAATTCCTTCTTCAAATCCAAGATTTTTTTTGTAGTTGATTCCTCTTTTTTCTTTGCATTCTCCAATTCCTTCTTCAAATCAAGGGTTTTTTTTTGTAGTTGACTCCTCTTTTTTCTTTATATTCTCCAATTGCTTCTTCAAATTGTGGATTGTATTTGCACTAGACTCCTCTTTTTCTTTTCATTACCCATTTCCTTCTACAAATTATCATTATCCTTACCTTAGACTCCTCTTTTTTCTTTTCATTCTCCAATTCAATCTTCAAATTATTATTTTCCTTGACAACAAATTCTAGGTCAGATTTCAATTTTTTGTTGACCTATGCACTACTCTCTATAGACTTGAATAACTGTGTAGTAGAGGTTTTTTCATGTTGAATTCTTTTTTTACACTCATTGAATTCTTTAGTCAAAATTTTTAGTTGTTCATTCATCTTTTCTTACTGGGCAATTGTCTCTATAGAAGAAGAATTCTTTATTTTGCTTTGCAATTCTTTGAACCTATTGTCTATTGCTTTCTCCTTGGCCTCCACATTATCAAAGTCTACTTGTAGCTTTTCTATTTTCTTTGTAAGCCTTTTATTTTTCCTCTCTGAATTTTTTAGTTGTTCATTCATCTTTTCTTTCTAGACAATCGTCTCTATAGAAGAATAATTCTTTATCTTGTTTTGCAATTCTTTGAAACCTATTGTCTGTTACTTTCTCCTTGGCATTCACACTATCAAGGTCTACTTATAGCTTTTCTATTTTCTTTGTAAGCCATTTATTTTTCTTTTCATTCTCCAATTCAATCTTCAAATTATTATTTTCCTTGACAATAGAGTCCAAGTCAATTTTCAATTTATTGTTGACCTATGCACTACTCTCTATAGACTTGAATAACTGTGTGGTAGAGATTTTTCATGCTGAATTCTATTTTTGCACTCATCCAATTCTTTAGCCAAATTTTTTCAGTTGTTCATTCATCTTTTCTTGTTGGACAATTGTCTCTATAGAAGAAGAATTCTTTATCTTGTTTTGCAATTCTTTGAACCTATTGTCTGTTGCTTTTTCCTTGGCCTTCACATTATCAAGGTCTACCTATAGCTTTTCTATTTTCTTTGTAACTCTTTTATTTTCTCTCTTTTCTTTCAAAAGTGTAGAGCAGACCATTTTCTTTCTTTCTTTTGATTTATTGATTTTGTCAATATTTTTCACTTTTGAGAAATCCATTTGAAGACTGGTAACTTGTACATTGATACGATTTATTACATTTTCTAGTGGATTGTTATCTCTAGCCAGTGGCATAACAACCATGGAGTTCATCATTTTAGTGTTTGGATCATATGTTAAAAATATATTGTTAGTAGATCCCTCACATTCAACAATTGCATCACTTTTCAAAGTCTTAATAATTTGCCTATTTCTTTTGCTTGTTTGAAAAAAATTTGATGCGAACTCCTTTAAACTAAAATCTGAGTTTGCTGACACAATTAAGTGTTTGAAAAGTGAATTATCAGTTGTATTGTTGTATGCTCCTCCAACTTCAGTTAAAATTACTCCACCTAAAATTATATTTTGAGGATTACCAACACACTAAAGATGGTCCATTCCAAATCTTGACATTTTAGGATTATTTTCAGGATTTTGTATAGAAGCTACTAGTGCACACATTGGTGAAGCAACCGCTGACATTGCTTGCATTATAATTGTCATAAGTTTTTTCCTTTTGGCACAAGGTTCATCCATGTTAGTGCTAGTGCCAGTGCTAATGGGATCAACTACAACTAGATTTGAAGATTTAACAAATATTGTGTTGGGATGACATTCAAAAGTAGAAGTATAATATGTTTTTCCCTTTCTAGATAAACCATATTCAATCTCATTAGAGTCTAATGATTGGTTTACTTCCTCTTTTGGGTAGGTATGGTACTAGAACTAGATTCCAAATCCCTTCACCACTTGCACCAATGGGCCCTATACTTGCATAACTCATTTTTTGTATCATAGGTTCCCCTTTATTATACATTTGTTTAATAGAATCACTCATTTGAAGATTAACAATATGTTTGCACCTTGAATGTCTCCATTAGACTTGAGGTCCTTTTGTCTTTGAATATCACTGTCACTACAACTACCAAAATCACATAATACAGTTGAATGCTCTTTTTTCTAATAATTATTGAAAAGTTCATCCTCCTCAATTTACTCAAAACCTATTGAGGTCTTTGGTTCACCCAAATTTTTCTTCATTTTTCAAAAATTAGTCATCCTGGTTTGACACCAAAATTCAGACATGCATGCCTCTTTAATTGCTTTTAGAGTAGAACTCTTAGAAAGTTGAGATGCTTTCTTGTAGAAATTTAAGCATGTTAGAGGATTTGATTTGTGTGATTCTGATATATGCAATGTTGTAATTTGGGAGGACAATTCTTACATTGAAATATTATTCTCTATTGCATGTTTCTCCATCTCTTTCTTAACCTCATCCCAAGAATTCATGTTTTTAAACTTTTCTATCAATGACATCTCCTAATGTTGATATTTTCTTGCAGAGTTCCCATGGTAATAAGTCTTGTTTTTATTATATTTAGTGGATCATAATTCTAGTGACTGAAAAAATCAAAGCCAAAAATTTTTACCAATTCATTTGCCACTTTGAAAGCCTTTCTCTCAAATGTGAGGCCTTACATTGCAAAAGGCAAGGAAGGAAATATCATTTTCTTTTGTTGCCCAATGAAAAATTCATTTGTGCTCTCCATCTTCTGTACATATTCTAGTGCAAAAATCCTTTTTGTAACATGCATTAGAAGTTTGTACATTTCAACTGCTGAATCATAAAACTTTAAGACAATGTACTCTTCCATGAAGACCTAGTTAGCCAATTGAATTGACTTCCCAGTTGAATGCAATCTTTACAAGACACATGCAATCTAGGCATTGAAGTGCCTATGATTTTTTGGTAAATAGGTGTCAAAAAGAAGTCTACAAAATGGTTGTAGTTATTATTATTAGCATTCATCCTCATCTTATGTGTCCACTTATATATTGGACTTGGAGTCTTTGATTTCTTCTGGATTTTCTCATCAAATTTATAAACCTCAATATCAAGCTTATTGTTCTTTGTCTCAAATATTGGGCGATGCTTTGCTAAAGAAGGTAGCATAAGTAACTTGTGAACCTAAATGTCTTCATCTTGCCTGTAGTTGTACTTTGTTTAATCATTAGTAATTGTTCTTACATAGATTCGATAATGTGCTGAACAAAATTATATCTTACATCTAACTTCTCAACTAAATGACCTCGACAATGGATATTATAAATTATTTCAAGAACACTGGTCCCCACTTCCTTGTTACTATCCAATCCCAGACAAAATGATAACAAAGAAATAGTATTCCGAACCCATGGCACAAAAGTATCATACTGATTAGGAGGCTTATGATCTATGTCCAGTGTAATAATAACACTAGTATGATTAGTAGATGACTCTAAGTTTATTAAACCCTTAATATATGAATCTTGAAAAACTCTATCCACCTTGTCATAAGCTTATGCTAGTTTATCCAAGTCAATGTGCTCGTTAAAGCTTTTCTAGTTTAAACCCTAGCCTTAGGTCTAATAAAGCGAAAAATTCACACCCAATTATGGATAAAATTTCCTCCTGAGTTTTTTGGTTTACAATTGCATTTCTATTTTTTTTCATAATTATGAGCACATAGCATTACAATTTCAGGGCAAGGGAATACTTCGAGTACAACAAGGTTTGAAAATCTAGTAATCAAAATAGCTAGTTTATTTGTATGTACATGAATACTTTTGTTATATTTGTAATAATTTCTCCCCTTTTATGGATCTTTCTACTTATTAAACAATGAATGTCTAATATCCATGATTCCTAAATCTCTATGGATAACATGATAAAAAATATCATGACATTCATCAGTGAAAGTTGGGGTTTGTAACACTTGCCTGAGTTCTATAATGTCTTTCTTTTCCTTTATGCTTGCACTCGTATTGGAGATTTTTGACTTTTTTTGCTCCTTTCTGCTGCTAGTTATTATAGAAAATTATTCTTCAAGCCCTATTTAAAAAATTTGTAAACTTATGACAATAAGAATCAAGATTTCTATTGGTGCAAATTGCACTAATTTTTTTTTTTTAAAAAATTAAATATCTAGAATCGAGAATCAAGATTCGACAATACTGGTGCTACCAGATACTCAAATAATTGGTGTTTTCCTGTGATACTCAAGTTTCACACCCTTAGTCTTTAGAACACAAAATGGAATTCAGTTAGTCTTTGAAAAGTTGAAATTTGAAAACCCTATTGTATCATATTCTCAACCTTGAGAACTTTGAACTTCATACTCTAAAAACATCAAAAAGTTAATAGTTGAAAGTTAAAACATAAATATTAAGTAATTAATGGTTTTAAGTACTTTACTAATACTATGTAGAATGTACATATAAACAACATCAAGACTCAATAATGTACATAATTGTAATAATAAAAAGTAAAAATTAATTACATTAATATACATTTGAATTTTGAAAATTTTTCATTTAAAATAAATAAATTAATAAAAATTGAACTCAATAATCGATATGATTTTCGAGTCAATTTGTGGAATGCTATCATTGTTGTCAAAATTCATTTAGAATAGTGATACTTGTTAAGGATACATGTCATAATTCTGGATGTTTCTTGACAATAGCGACAACATTCCCAAAATTTACACAAAATTCATCTCAGACCATTGATCTATCTTTTACTTAAAAGTCGCCTAGTCAGGATTAAGTAATAATTTTTTTAGAAGACTAAACATAATCATTATTAATATTAACCAAGTTTTGACACTTAATCGAGCTTTGCAATGACCAGACACATGTCACAATTTTTGATGAATCTAGGCACATGGGATAACATTCCTCAAATCGGTTCGAAATTCATCTTAAGTCATCAATCTCTCTTTTAATCAACAGTCGGGACTCAGACACAAGTTATAACTATAAGAGAGTATCTTGGACTACATGTGTCCCAATTTCAGGTAGTGGAATATTCTCATGGACACATGCCACGATTTTAGATGTTTCTTGACAATAGTGATAGCATTTCCAAAATTTATCCAAAATTCATCTCGGGTCATCGATCTTTCTTTTAGTCAATGGTCAAGAGTCAAGATTCAAATGTAACTATAACATATAACAAAGAATCTTCAACTACATGTGTCCCAATTTTGGGTAGGAACAGAATTTAACTTTAATATTTTAAAATTTGGCCTAAAATAGAGCCACGGTCATTGATCTATCATTCATTGAACAGTCTAGATCAAATTATGAATTGTTAAACCTTTCGCATAATTAATATTAATTATTTAGATTATAATTTAGGGGAGAGGACCCAATAGTTGAGTGGGGTCCAATAGTCGATCACCCTATCGTGAACATAGAGTTCAATCTTCCAACACATTTTTACTGTATATTGAAATTAATTGATCTATTTGTACATATAAATAAATCCAAACGTTGATAAAAAATATACCAATACTTGAACACATGAAAACTTTTAAATGTTATAGGAAAAATAAATATATGAATTCATTAATAAGTGAAATAAATAACTTTTTGTCTCAAATAAAATATCATAGCTATTTCATATATCTGTGTCACTCAAAACATAATATGCTCAATTAAATAAACATTGATAGCTTAGTGTACAAATACTACTCTTATGTGTACAACTATTGGGGTAGCAATGTATATGCATAGAGTAAATCATATCAATAATATGTCTCATCACAAACATAAAAGGTGAATACTAATAAATACTTTGTATTTCTTTATGAAATGTGTGAGATTGTCATAAACTTTTAGTATTCAACTAATGGTCCCTTTGTTTTGGTTATAGGTTGTATTTTATATAATAATGTGTTATTTTTATAACGACACAATTTTTTTTGGTTGAAATATTTGTCATTTTGTGTTATATATAACAAATAATTATGATTAATAATAACTATTTGGTCCATTTAAGTTACATATATGTTACATTTTATATAGTTATACAATATTCTATTAACAATAAATAATAATTTTAAATTCGATTATTAGATATTTTTAGATTAAGCTTTGGTTGAATGTTTAAAAAGTCATTTTTGGACACATCTCACTAGGTGCACTATTTTAATGAGTTGCATGACAAGTCATAGCTTCAAACCTTAGTTGTAGCTTGTAGGTAGTTCAATGTCCATTTTACATTTTTGAAAAAAAATGGTCTTACGATATCCCATGTAGTGGCTACATGTTGACAAAGTTAGCCCTTATGACTATTAGTTCCTCTCCCCTATCTTATTGTTTCATAATGCAAATTAAAACTTAAATCAAAAAGTCTAGTAACCAGTGGCAAACATATAAATTATTTGAAGTTCTTGACAATTTCCAAAATCCATGATCTAGATGAATAAAATTAAACATGTAAAATTGTAAGAATTTGTATAGCTCTGATACCATGTAAGAATTTGCCTAAGGCAAGAATGAAATGCCAAGATCTAGAAGCTCAAGAGATAGTACAAGAGTGACAAGATATGATCAAGTGAAAATGGATTGATAAAATAATTGGATGAATACATCATAGAAGTGTCTTGTATACAAAGACAACTAATATGACTAGGAGTCAGCAAAGAGATAAGCATACCAACTAAGCACATGTCCACCAAGAGTGGATTATCCTCCATTGTGCATGAATGTACATGCAACAATGAGAGGATAAGAATGTAAAAGTGTATCTCATAAAGAGATGTAGCAGACAACATGTGCTCAATTGGAGTGCAAACTACTATGTTTTCAACATGACAACTCATATGAATATGCAAATTCCTAGGTGTCTACATGACAACTAATATGAATATGTATTAACTTAAGTAAACTTAAGTAAAGTGTAAATAGTAAATACTTATTTACACCAAAATCCCCCCCTTAAGTGAAAATTACGGAAATGTACTTGAGCTCATAATATTTATATAATAATGCAAGATGGGTCCCGACTACTAGGCCACATTAGATACCCATGTACAATATGCAAGTGCAAAATATAGATGCAATGCAATCTCTCATAAAGCGGAGAAAGAGGGAAAACTACATGGAAAACCCCCCCTCCAAAAAGATAGATAAGTACACTAAAAGAAAAAGAGAGAGAAGAAGACCTCATGTGAGGAAAAGATCCCCCCCATAAGAGAGAAAAAGAGGAAGATAGACCAAGTAACCCCCCCCAATCTAGAATGTACACCAATGGTAGATGCTCTAGGCTCGATGTAGAAACTACTCCATGAGTGTAGAATAACATTCCTCCCCTTAGGAAGAAACATAACTAAAGGTGTATCAATGAAGCCTCCCCCATCTGTAGGAAGAAACCTCAAAATATATGGAATCTATGAAACCTTCTCAAGTATCCCCATGTCAATATTGAAAGTTGCTTCCTCCAAATCATGTGTACTATGCCACTTTGCTAGAAAAAAAAATCAGGCTCAATTGAGGATGAATGTAGAACATGTATCAAAGACTCAAATATCTCCTCTGAAAATAAAGTGACCTCCTCCAACTATTGTATCAAAGGATCTACCATCATGTCAACCTCAAAAGATTGATCAAGTAGAGAATGAAGATGAGGGTTACCATACTCCCTCACAACAACTAAAGAAGGATCATCGTCACCAAAGAAAAGATGAATGTCATCAATAGTGTCCCCCAAATCTTCAATGTGGGACTCCACAAACAAATTGGAAATGTCTCTCAAGTAGTCATCCCATGGAACTGAGTCTAGAAGACAACAAATAGCCTACTGCAATGAATCACTTGAATCCATGGCTATGTGAATACAACTATCATTAGGAACAACAATAGATGGAATATCAGTAGGAGGAGAAGAAATAGAAGGCTCAAGAATTTGATCATATGTGAGAACACCCAAGTTCAAGTAGCCAAAGTTCTCCTTAAAATCTAAATCAACAATATAAGTGTGATCAAAATCTGTCAAAAAATCACAATCATCATCATGAGCAAAGTCTAAGAAGTAGTATAGTTGAGATGCATGATCAACCACCCTTATAGAAATGATTTTTCTAGTCTCCAAGTCTCTAATAAAAACTAAATTAGGTGTGAATTCCATAGTCCTTCTATCTCCATGAGTCAGCTGATAGATGGAAAGAAGATTGTGACTTAGGTGAGATATACACAACACATCTTTGAAGTATCCCTCCCCTTTATCAATAGTTCCTTTCCCAATCACATTCATGTAAGTATGATTTCCCATCAAAATAGGTGGAGTATGACAAGGATCGAATGATGAAAACATAGACTATGAAGATGCCATATAATGAGAAGCCCCTAAATCTAGAAGCCATCTCCTCGAATCTTGACTTGAAGTAGCTACTAAGGCTTGACCTTTTCCCATGTGATCCTTTCCTTTATCAAAATCTGAATCTAAAGAGGATGATGAAGCAGTCATTCTTGATGGTAAACCAATTTGATTCTTCTTAAGAAGATTATGGAGTTCATCTATCTCCTCCTTATAACAATGATGTTCTTCATGTCCATTCTTTTTGCAATATGCACAAGTAAGAAACTCCTTCTTGAATGACTTTCCCTTATTGTTGTTGTCTTGTGGTGAGGAGGTTGAGTGTTCTTTCTCTTATTGTGAATTTTGTTGCTATGATTTCTACTTCTTGTTAGACCCTTTTTCTTGATTCCCTTTACTAGCCACCAATGCTTTGGACTTTGAAGACTTGAGAATCTCTATGCTCATCAAATTTGATTATTCTACCATCAACATATCTGTGAAGGAGTCAAATGAAGGCATGTTGTAGGAAGAACCTAAGCTCAACTCATGAGTGTTGAAGCTCGAAACAAATGATGCATACTCTAGAGGAAGTTTTCTCATCAAATTATAGATCAATTTTTCATCCCCTATGATAATTCCACAATCCTTAACCATTGACCTTAGCTCATGTGCCTTGGTGATATAGTCTTGAATTATGTCAAACTCATTTAGATCTAATGACATGAGATTTTCATCAAGTTCAATACCCCTAGCTTTTTCTATGTTTGCATACAAGCTAACAAACTTATCCTATGCTTCCTTTACTATTTTACAATTATCAATATGGAAGATAAGATCTTTATGTACATACTTCCTCAAAGTACCAATAGAAACTTTATTGTTATGATTCCACTCATTTAGTTTATCAGGATTAGATGGTGCAACCATGGTTCTATCAACATTATCAATTAAACCTTTTTCATCATTTTACTCCATGCTCTAATTTTCCATGTAGCATAATTATGTGGAGTTAAAAGTGGAAACCTAGGAGAACCTGTGATGCAAAATAAAAGAACACAAGAGAAAGAGAAGTCCAAGCACTCAAGACGCACCCCCCAAATCACTCAATCAAAGATCACCCCCAAAATAGATGATGTTGGCACTTTATACTTAGCGCGTGTACAATTTCTACTTGTCAAAATGAACCAAAATGGACTTCTGATTTTGATGGTTACAACAACAAATATGAAGCTATATCAAACTCAACAATATAAGACACAAGACCTCTCAAGGATCTAATTAGTTACTAGTGCCAATAGGCCAAAATGAGACCAAAATTTGAAAGTACTATGTCTACTCAGAATTACTCTAAACTAATACCAAATCTGGAAAGTAGACGAAAACTCATGCACTTTAGAAAAAATAGCTCTTGAATATGTGTCTAAATGAGCCTAAACTAAGCCTTTGAAGTTGCAAAAATTGGGATTTGTGATTTTTAGAACAATTCAGGAACATGGATTGTAAATAACCTATAGCAATGTGTAGATCACAAAATTCTGCTCGAAAACAAAAAAAATTGCTCAAAAAAAGGAGTCCGTATGAGGGAGATATCACTGTTTGAAAATCACCTCTATAATTATTTTTCCTAAAACGCCACTATCGCACCTCTAAAATTCAAATGACTCTAGATTTCACCTTAGATGTTCGATTTTGATGAAATAAAAGTTGATTTAGTAGTTTTTTGACCTTCTGAATGTGATGGCAACATTTGATTTACACCAGCAAGCTCTAATCTTCACCTGCAAAAAAAATCTTTCCAATGGCTATGTAATGAAACTCCTATGGCTCTGATACCATGTAAGAATTTGGTATAGCTTTGATACCATGTAAGGATTTTCCTTAGTTAAGAATGAAATGCCAATATCTAGAAGCTTAAGAGATAACATAAGAGAGACAAGATATGACCAAATGAGAATGGATTGATTCGATAATTGGATGAATAAATCATAGAAGTGCCTTGTATATAAAGGCGACTGATATGACTAGGAGTCAACAAAGAGATAAGCATACCAACTAAGCACATTTCCACTAGGAGTGGATTATCCTCCATTGTGCATGAATATACATGCAACAATGAGAGGATAAGAATGTAAAGGTGTATTTGATAAAGAGATGTAATAGACAACATGTGCTCAATTGGAGTGCAAACTACTATGTTGTTAACATGACAACTCATATGAATATGCAAACTTCCAGGTGTCTACATGACAACTAATATGAATATGCATTAACCTAAGTAAACTTAAGTAAAGTGTAAATAGTAAATACTTATTTACACCAACAAAAATTAATGAAACATTGAATTTTTAAAAATATAAAATTGTAATTTGTAAATTGTAATCAATTATCATTCATTGATCATTAATTGCTTGATAATGATAACTTGATTTAATAATCTTAGTAATTAAAATTAATTTAGATTATAATCAATATTTGCTAAATTGCTTCAACTTGATAATGATAAGTGATAACTTAATTTAAATTTAAATAATTGTGGCATTTTTCATTTAATTCAAAATATGATAAAAAGTTAAAAATATTATGATGATCATGATATTTAAATAAATTTACATTTCAAAATAGGAAGAAATGAATATATAAATTAATATTAAATATTTTATATGAAAATTTATATATAAGTTATAATTTGAACTTTTATTTTCAAATCAAATTTCAATATTATGTATACAATTTAAATTGCATGATCATTAACCAAGATTCAGGATTAATGATTAATGATTCATGAATCATGATGTTACATGTATCATAAGTTTAACTTTAACAAACTATTTTTAAAAAAATATTTTAAAATAAATTAATAATAGTTAAAACTATTATAACTAACAACTATTAACTTGTATGATCCTAGCCCTTGTGTTCATATATTATCAAATATTACAAGTTTTGAAATTTAAAGGACATACGTATACATATTACAAAATACAAATTTTCAATGGATAATTTTCAATTGAATAATTTTTTTACTATAAATCGTTAATCAAATATGAAACAATAAAGGGATTGTTGAAACCCTTTTTTTTGTTTCTAACAGTATAACTATTAACAATTAATTTTTTATAATAGAGTCGCAGACTAACATTTCAACAGTGCATTGAGATGCCAAACACAGAGTCGTGGACTAACAAGAACAATGATTTGAGAATCCAAAAACTATTATTTTCATCGATAATATTTGAGAGTGTACAATGTACATAATATTGATTCATATCATAGATATTCAAAATAGTTGATTAAATCAACCTAGTTTACTATTTCGTAATTTACATTAAAGGGCAAGGCCCAATCCAAAGAAATTTTTTTTGTAAAAATATTTTTTTGCCCAAAAGGCAAGGGTCAAGGAAATAGGATTAGGGAAACAAGAAACATGAAACTAAGGAATAGCGAACTAGGATATAGGGAACATCAGTAGGCTGAGGGGCCGAGGGCTTGAAGCCTTCAATCAAAAAGGTCTTTAAGACCCTCCGCAAAGAATCTTCTAGAGAAGATAATGCCATTGAACTCGTCCAACCATGTGAAGTCAGTCTCACTGACATTGTCCAACAACAACCACTTTTGTAGAAAATCCCTCTTGAGTTCTGCCCACTTTTGATGGTGAGTCAATTGTTGTTCATTCATGTCAAGTAGGAAGGGAAGCTTGTATACAATGCTCCCTATGCCTTGCTCCTAGCACTTTTCTTCTACATCTGCAAAAAAGATGCCAATGCCTAACACTAGTACTTGCTTGACCAATACAAGAATTTTGACATCATCTTCTAAAAATGTTTTCTTAAAAATGTTATGCAGAAGCATTAGAATGTCTACTTGATTGCCTCCAAGGTCAAGAAGAGACATGTGGAAGCGAGAGGTAATAGTTGTGGACACATGATACCTCTTATCATTTCTTAAGAATTCATGGCTGAGGACCATGAATAAAGCATGGTGGATAAAATGACCTTGAGCATGGCTAGGACATCGTCAGTTATCATATCCAAAAAGGGCTTTTGAAAACCCATTGTAGTGCATTTCAAATGAACTGGCATATCCATGACTAAGATAATCTGCAAACTAAAAAACTCTACAATCTAAGAAACTATGCAAACCGAGTTTAGATTCAAGAATTTGAGAAATGAGAATGAAAGAGGAATTAAAGAGGCCATTTAATGACAATTGCATTAAATTGTTTTGCATTCATGATCTTTCATTCTTTTTTTTTTTGTATTCCTACTAATTTTCAAGTGTATAAAATGTACTTGCATTAATGTCAAACAGTTGGAGTGCCTATCAAGGTGGTTGTAAATGGAATGTAATAATTGTAACTATCAGTACCACATTTATGATTTTAATCTTGATGTGATGTTCACTACATTCCAGTTAATGGTTTCTATGCAAAATTTTCCATGTAGATCTCCATTCTGGAGAATTTCATGTGACTCAAAGTCTTTTCAAGCAACTAGCCTTGAAATGCATCTTCTGTTGTTGATTTCTAATTAATCAACCGTCAATAAAACTATTGTATTAACAATATGAAATTGATGGTAGCCAACTTGGTAATGGCGACACTAATGTAATGATATTATTAATAATAGATCCAAGAAAGTACACAAGTTGAAGTGGCTACTCAGTAATCAGTACAATCACTAGCTAATACATGTGCAAATTTTCTTTCAAATTAAACAATTTTTAAGTTTACCACTAAAGATTAGCCAAGACCATTATTATTCATTTTCCTACAAAACAAGTAATTCATCTCTAACATTACAATCTCATTTTTGGCAAGGAAAAAAATAGCCATCATTTATTTATCTTTCATCAAGAAAAAAATTAATTCGCCACATTTAAAATGATTTTTTTTAGGACAAGAAAAAAATCAACAACATATAATATTTTATTTCCCTACATGGAACCAAAAAATTGCCCTCAACATTAAAATTTTCTCGCCCATAAAATGTTGGATTCACTAGCATTTTAGTCATTTTTCTTGGGAGGGGTTTCTTAAAGTTATCCTTGCCTCCCATAAGCTTGTGAACTTGAGTCTACATGCTTTTCTCAATCCCCTAGTTCTAAGCTTCCATCTTCAAATTTCTAATAGGGGAGGTAACCATCCCCTTATCTCTAGTTTCCCCTTTCCTAGACTCAGGAGTACTGGTCTCCATTTTAAAAGAATCTAACACATGAGAAGGCATAGGAAAATCTTGATCCCTAACCATAGTCTTCTCATCTTTTCCTTCACTAGCTATCTCCTCATCTTCATGTTCACCAAAGTTTCTCCTAGTGGATTTCCTCTTAGGTGTAGGGCCTCCTTCTTTCCTAAAGTTCTCTATGGATTCAAAACTAATCAATTTTCCTTTATCACATGGGGTAGAGGGATATTTGCCTCTCGGTCTCTTGCTAGACCTATGGGTTCCCTTCTTGGTTGTAGCTCCTATACTTTCGACATCAAGGACCTCAATGTTTTCCATTTTAATCTTCTTCATAGTGGTAGAGGGATCCTTCCCATTATTATTTTTTTAGAAGAGGAAGATGTTTGAGAAACATTAGTTATTTTGAGTAGGGATGGAGCTAGGCCTTGTATCTGATGGAATTTTGAAAGGGGGAACACTAGGCCTTGATGATATATGGTGTTTCTCTTACCCTCTTCCCTCTTCTTACCCACATTCTAGACACAATCCTTCATAAAATGTAATAATATGTAAAGAAAAGAAATAATTTCCCTACTCCTAAAGTGATTGAGGATGGGAAAGTGGTAATAGTATATCACCTTAAACCTATCTTTCATAGTAATTTACCTCATAATTTCATAGCAGACCATATCACAGGGCTTAAGAAGTTTCTCATGAGCAAACCCATGATGAACATGAACATGGGCCTCCTCTAGTCTAAACCATTTCATAAATATTATTTCGTCCACAACGCTTGCTTGTTTTCTCAAGTTATTTTCTTTGGGGGCAAAGATAGTGGTGTCAAGTATCAAAATTTGTACCCATTACTGAACTAAAAAAGTTCAGCAATCCTAACTTAACATGGGAATCACTTCACTATGTGGGACATGAAAATAAAGTGAAACCTCTAGGTTCTAGGCTGGCTCCTATTCAGTATTTCAGTGAAATCTCTACGAAATTAATTTAAACTTATAGGGAAAAGGATAGAAATTGTTAAAATTAAACCTAAAACCTATAGCCTAAATTAAGAAAAAGTTGATACACCAAAAATGATGATGGAAATTTAGATACACTTGATGGAAAGGATTACACAACTATTTGAAGTGCAAGAAAAACACATCTTCCTGTAAAGATTTGCATAAATAATTTATAATAAGGTTGTAAGAATGAATTAGTAAAAGGAGGAACATAGACACCTCTCTTTAACCAATTTCACTTTTAAAGACAAAAATTATAACCTGCAAATAAACTTACTCTCCTATAATTAGGTGGTGGAATGAGATAGAATAGCAAGGAATCATGACAATTCTCGAGTTATTCTATCAAATCACTCAGATACACATAGAAATGTAGGAAGAAAGAAGGCTTAATAGTTAACACAAATTAGCACAATCACACTTACTGTCACCTGTATTGTATTTCCAAAAATGAATTATAGATTCTATAGAATAAAGTCTAGGATTCAGAAAGTAGTCACAAAACCTCTGCAAATCAACACTCCTAAAAAATGAGTTACAAAACTCGTTAAGTACAAACCCAACACTTGGGTCAAATGCAGAAAGGTAGCATGAAAATAAGGGCTTAGAAACTTACAAAATGAAGTCTCATAACTCCTTAGACTTTACTAACCCATAATGAAAACTATGACTCATCTTTATTTTCCCAAAAAGGTCTCTAATTGGTCATCAAGACCCCCAAACTAACTCAGTAAAGACAAATCAGACCCATAAGTCCTATATTCCCTCTAAGAAAAGCACCTAATGTTTTCAAACCGAATCTTTCCTTAAAGAGCATAAATATGGAGTTAACTCATTTACCTCTTTTGCATTAATAATAGAAGAAATATTAAATGATTTATAACTTTATCATTTAAATATTTCTTTTACAATGAAAATTATGCACAAAGAAAATAATTAAACAATACCCCTAACTAAAACCTAAGGCATTGCATAAAATTCCTCCCCCTTCTCACATAACAAATGTCAATATTTTCAAAAAGGGATAAAAATCCCAAGCATAATCCGCAAACTTCAAAAATGAATGAAAAATGAAATAGGATGACATATTGTTCAACCCTAAAATAGTCTTCATTTTCGCATTTGGCATTGAAGAGGAAGAATGAGGCTTTGTAGGTCGCCATGAATGCATTTTCAAGTTATTTTTGAAGGTGAAAGCTGCCATTGATGAAGGATTTGTAGGTTTTAGAATTTCGAAGCTGGCATACAAAGGTAGTTTGAAACATTTTTCAGTTGTTGCTTTGAAAAACTTTGCTATTTTTGGGCTTCAATGCTATAGCTGTAATCTCCAAGAATATTTGTTTTTCATGTTGTTTGGGGTGATAATTCCTTATAGCCATTATGTACATTTGCATTTTAAGGTATTTTGAATTGTTTTTAGAGAAAAATAAATGCTATATGGAAACTCATTTTTGAAATAATTGTCTACTGTTTCGGCATTTTGAAAACTCCATTATTTTCGCTAGTCTTAAGTTGATTACTTTGTGTCAGGAAGATGACCAAATACAAGCATGACATTTGATTCTTCACTATGAGAGCTCACATGACTATTATATTCTTCCAATTTCTTTCTTACATGACATTACCTTGGGGTCTCACATCGCCAATTTGATTCTCTCCTTTATTCGGGCTATAGTTTCTGTATTGGAGCAAAAATCCATTCTAGAAATATACCATGCAAAATGGAGATATTTTTGTATACCAACACAATTCAAAAGATAGATTAGAATGACTCATTTTAGTCACTGATAGATTCTCTCATTAGAACTAAGAAGGATCCTAGACTGTGTTTTTTCCCCTTTGTTCCATGCTATCCTTCCTTTCTTGGACCTAGATTTCATGTTGGATTAATCCTAGAATCTTTTTCTTTTAAATCACCTATAGAAACTTGCTCTAGTGAGCTCTGTAATTCATTATTATAATTCATCTTCTCTTTTTGTAAATCAGGGAGGGTCTTATCCAGTTCCAAAATTGTAGCAACAAACTTCACTACAAAAAGGCCTTTGAATTATTGTAAACCCAGATTTAGAGACTCTCAGGCTTGCTATAACAAGGATTATCTATTGGAGCTTCAAATTCTGTTTTCTCTAGTTGTGAATATGTAATTCTCAGGGTGTTGTCCTTGGATCCATTGATTCCATATGTGCCTTCACTGATAGCTCAATAGATTCTACTTCTTCTATATTTCTGTGCAATTTACTTTTTTTCTCATGCCCCATATGTATCCTTTCTTTGTTTTGTTGGCATTGAATGACACACGACAAAGGAAATCCTTCTAACTGTGATGGGTTGCACACTTCCTATTGTTCTTTGTAGTGGAAAAGGGTTAATTTACTTCTTGCAGTAACATCTATCCTTTAAGTCCTTTACTGTCTATAGATATCACCATGTACTTATTCCACCATTTCTATAAAGCTTGTCCTCCTCCATTCAATTGTTTGAATATGGAAGAATGTGAACCCAATTCTCTGTCTTTTTTCCACACTCCGCATATGTGTTCATTTATATCTCTTGGTCAAACTTCTCATTCTCAAACTTAGGATAGAATGTAGCCCAAATCTATGAATGAGCAAATGCACACTTGTCTACAAAAATCTCCTTCAATAAGTCCTTTAGCTAGCTGCTCTTCCTTCATAATGTGACTAATGTTTGAAATAGTCACCAATTCCTATGCTTTCAAAGTTGAAGATGATGAACCTGCCATGTGAAGGATGCACTGGTTTTCATCTCGCCATGAACATAGAAGATACTTTGCTATTTGATGGAAAAAAATTAATTGTTGTATTTTCTTTACTGCCATGCATTCTTTTGGGTATTTTGTGAGATATGTTGCTGATTTTAAAAAGTTTAGTTCATTGAAATTGCTATGCTTGAATGCATGCCCATATTTAGAAGAGTTGCTATCTTCCATCAATGATCTTCAAATAGTTAAAATTCCTTGATATTTATTGAAATAAGACACTTGACCCTTCCAAATTTTTTGCCTCTCCTTTGTGAGGACATTACAAGAATCAACTTCTATACTTGTTAAAATTTAGTGTAGTTTATCTTGTCTGCTAGCTCTTTACAACTGACCCCTGAGTTTGTGTCATTAGATTTTTCTTTAAGTTCCTCTTTTCAATCCTAATTACTCCTTGCCTTACTGCTCTATTTTTCAAGCAACACACTCTTTTCATTTTCTTGATATCTAAAATAGTATTTCATGAAGTTCGAGCATGGGTTTGTGACACTCATAAATTACCCTTCTGTGATCCGCACCTCCTGCTTGTGAAATCAACATGCTTGTAGTTAGAATACACTTTACTATTTTTGATATGTATTCAAAATAGGAAATATATAGCATGTGTGGGTACATAGTTATAGGTAATCAGTCATTACTTAGATCTGAAAAGATCTAACCCCACTTTTTTCCCTACGTAGGAGGATGAAAACTAAGATCTACTAGTTCAAGGGCTAGACTAGGAGTGGCAGCAAAGAACACTTAACCAGTCAAAGGCTAAAAGGAAATGACTGGTTACCTCTTACTCTACCTTCCTATGCTGTATTTTTCTTGTTCTCAATATGTATGAAAGACAGTAGTTAGACTCACAACTTGTGTGAGACTTTTTGTTCCAGTATTTTTATATTCATTCCATTCTATGTAAAACTGAGGATTGTACATATTAGTTGTATATTCGAGAAATGAATATTACAAGGAAATTTTTGTTGTGAAATGAATGGAACTCATGTATTTTCCTTGTCTTCATACTTAAATTTTACACATGTGCAAAATTTTAGTAACATTTTTGGCAATTTTTGTTGTATGTCTGCCTGCTAGATAGTTGACCAGTTTACTCTTATTCATTGGGCATAGAGTCTAAATTATGCATTCCTAGCATCTAGACCTGACATAAAGCGACTTCTAAAGTTGTTGGTTCACTTTTGGATGCATGTGCATGAGCTCAATAGGACTCTTATTAGGTTGACGAGTATGTAGGGTCAAAACTTAAGTATCAACTTTAGGAGTCAAAACTGTCATAGTCGACCATTTGGTTGATGTGTGGATGAATGTATGGACTAAATGGATGCATGTATGCAGTGGATATGTGGATATGTGTGTATGTATGGCTGGTAGCCAAACATATTTATTTGCAGTGATATATATATATATGTGTGTGTGTGTGTGTGTGTGTGTGTGTGTGTGTGTGTGTGTGTGTGTGTGTGTGTGTGTGTGTGCATATGCATGTGTGTACTGGATATGAGTATGCATTCAATCACATACATTTATGCATGCATGAATGAAATGGGTGGAAATGACTTCTTAACAACATTAACTAGCAACTTGACTAACCTAAAACTACAAAATAAGACAAGAAACTAACCTAGGATAGAAAACAAAAACTACACGTGCTTGGACAACACTTAGGAAAATCAAAGAAACACCTAACCTACCCTAAATTAACTAGCACAAAAAATGATCAAACAAATCCATTCACTGGATAGTTAAAATAGCTACCCTTCCTCTTTAGGATATAATATTGTACATGTGTGGGGATAGCTGATAAGAAATGAAGTACATACAGTTGTGTAAAATATTGATGCACTATCTCTTGAAAAACATAAACAAATTGACTCACCTCCACCAACAAATTCCTCTTTCTATTATCCAAGGGTAGATAAGTGAGTTGAGCTTTAGCTTCAACTTCATTCAAATATTCATGTTTGAATACAAACATGACTGGTTTTTCTTGGCTGGCCTCCATTCTTACTAATTGCCTAATGGGACAACATCTAGAGATGAACAAATTTGCACTTAACCTGCTGGCTCCTTGTTGTGATTCATCATGATTCTCCTGCATAATTGCTTGCCATTTCATCCCCTCCTCTTGAGTTAGAGTTTCACCACCTTTTGTCAAAACGTTCAATAGCTTATCTAAGCTATCAACTTGTAGAACATGCTCAGTAATAGGTTCAAATTTGAACTCAGGTAGAAAATCTTCAAGAAGAGTGTTTTCCAATATAGGGATTTCTTCAATAGGCTCACACCATGAAATTTCAACAACAAGATTTTCACAGATATTCTTGTTAATGCTACCAAAACACTCCTTTCCTAGAACCTCATCATCTTCCATATCTTGAGCGGATACTTGCTCAAGTATAACTTCATCATTTATGTCTTGTTGCAAAGCTTGGATGGATATGTTTTGAACATCAATACTCCCCTCTTGCTCTATAAATAGGGTTAACTCATCAAAGAAATGCATACTAGTTTCTTCTTTACTTATGTCTTTTCCTTCAACTAATGAAGTTTCTTCATCATGCTGTTCAGAAATTTTCTGTTCCAACTGGGCTTCCACAGTTATTTCTCCATTTCGTAGTTCTAAATAAGTTGTAGTGACCTTATTTTCAGCCACTTGACTTTGGATTAGCTCATATGGGGTATTCTTGACAAGATTTGGCATTTCATAACCAAGATACCTGGTCCACAAAAATTGACATGTTCGCTGAACATCTTGATTACTAACAGGTTTTGACATGACTAAATAGGGGAACTAACAAGATGGCTTGGTTGTCTATGATCACTCAAGGGTTCTTTTAGGGAATGCTGTATCAGATTAGTTGAACTACATGTAATGCCCCGCCAAGGGATCCAAAGAATTAACCTAAATTTGCCAAACAAATTTTTTTTTTTTTTAAACATGAAAGTAAAACCATTCATAACATCTATGAAAGCAATAATAACATCCAACTGAAAGTAAACATAACATAACAGATTACATTCTTTAAAGATCCCTTAACGTTGAATTACATCTAAATCAACCATTCATCTAATATCACATCCTTATGAAATAACCATGATACATCCAATGTTCTTAAACAATATACAAGTGTCCTTTTTGTAATTACATTTTAATTTAGCTCAATCATCCACTGTACATGATACAAGGTATGAAAGGCTTAAAAGAATAAACATCTATGTAAATAAACTACATCAACATCCAATATTAATCCATGATGCAATTAAAGTAAATGAAACCACATGTCATACATGATATATCATTACAAAAGATATAAACATCCATCATAAAAGATAATCATATATCACAAACATAAATAACTAAGTGCATAGTTTCTCCCAACTGTTAATAGCATCATTAGACCATCGTGGATCCTAGCCATCCCTCTGTGCGTAACATTCCAAAGCACTGAAGAGATCATCAGCTATTAACATAGTAGGAATGTCACTCCTAAACATACTACATCATATTCAAAAAGTAATCTAGCATGCAAAGTAAAGCATAAGATAACATCATCTAACATATGCAAATCATCAATATAAGAAACATACCAGTAAATACATCCATCATAAGGTATATCATCTATCATAATGATCCAAGAACAAAATGAAGATAAATACCAACCAAGAATGCTCCAACCACGGTGTCTCAAATAGATCACAAATGATAAGAGTGGAAAAACACTACCACCCGACCGCGTGGAACCTAAGTGGTCCACTCCCACCATGCTGAGGAGATAATCTCAAGTCCCAAAAATAGAATATCAAAATCACATAGCATAATACTCTTTAAGTCTAGGAATCCTAAAAGTATACTAACTCAAAAGTTCCAATCACAAAATCGACATCTAATTTCAGAGGCGCAACAATAAGTACACCACCAAAGGTACACAAAATCTATAGAGGCGATTCAGGCTACATACTAGGGAGTGTCATCACATGGCTGCTTGAGTTACCCTAGACTGGTCTCTCATTAGACCCCGGACCCTCAAGCGTTGAGTTACCCTAGACTGGTTACTCTGAACCCTGGACCCTCAACATGGCACATGTGGAAACCAAGAAGCCCTCTCAAGAAAATGAGGCACTTCTCCCATCCTTAGTCTATACAAGCACTCAAGGCATGGGTGGTTTAAATATCTCTAACTTATCTTTTTAGTGTGTTTTCCCCCCATAAATTTTAATTACTAGATTATCACTTATTACATAACTTGCATTAGGTTACCCTGGTACTGACCACTTTGGGCCCCGGACCCCTATGCAAGCCACTCCCATAGTCATGTACCTAGACAACCTCTCCTGGGCACATAAATCCTCAGTTGTGTACCACACCACAACACTCATAAAGATCAAACTTGGTTCCTTAACATGCAACTCAATAATAAGATGGTTCTCCCATCCAAGAACACATAAAAGCTCCACAAAATAAACCTCATAAATATAATCTCCAATATGAATCACAATAACCATTGGTTCTCAACAAGCAACCAAAAAGTATCTCAAAGCAATACTAATCAAAGACTCCAAAATGGTTGAGTCAAACATATCACAACATGACATCATCAAGAAATAAATCAACATTTCAGTCCCATCATAGCGATTGGAAAGCAATTCAAGGATAACTGATCGATGACTCAAAAAGGGTTAAATAAAGTGTCTCAAATACACATAACTCAGCTTCACTCAAGAAGACTGATGAACAATAACAATCAATAATACAATCATCTCATAGAGCATACGGTCACATAACTATGGTTAGGTTTATAAAGATCAGAATTAAGACATCATCATGACATCACAATCATAACCCTCGAGCCTCTGGTAGACGTCCTATAACTGGTCAACACTAGTCAACCCAAAACCCAAAATAAGAAGCATAGAGAAAACACGATGCAAACACAAGTTTTGGTTTACATAGTTGATTCAAGTATAGAGCTTCAATTTTCGTTTCAAGTTTACTTCAAGTGTCTAAGTTTAATCATTTGACCTACAAGTCAACCCATTTGTTCTTCGATAGCATTATTCTTTCCATCATTAAAATAATATTCTAAGAATAGCTGAAGGATAAATATTAAATCATTTGACACTTAATAAAATCATTCACTTTATTTTGCTAAGATCAATGTTACAAATTGAATGACTCTTCTTAATGTTACTTTAACTTTTAACATAAATCAAGGATCATTAATCATCTAAATTATAAGAGAGCCAATTACTAGTCTTCGAATAAGAAGATTATAACTTTATTAAAATGATCAATTTAATCAATCAATTAACATAGGTACACCATCCATGACCTATTAACATTCTAATAGTTCTCAATTAAATATTACTAAGTCTCACTATTAAAATATCTAAGGTCGTTCATTATTCAAGTCATGAAAGTACAACTTGTCAACTTCGATGTATTTACTTAACAACTTCACTAAAAGAATCGATATTAGCATATCAATTAAAACTTTATTACATAACTTAATTATTAATTAAATCTAATTAACTCTAATTAATTTAATTAATAATTACATATCCATGGCAACGTTCTAATTAATATCAGTTGACTAATAACTAACTATAATTTTGTAAGTTAAAAGTCAACTATAATCTAGTACACAAATATTCATATTCATAGTTCAATAATAATAACTTGTTAATATTTAATAACAAGCTATATTGGGAATCTTATTAATAAATCTATAATGACCACATTCGTCACTCTACAACAATGTTCCCATTTATATTTTAATAATAACAAGTTATAATAAATCTCCAATACCAAGTATTATTATCTCAAATAAGTGTTCCCTATGTATGTTGATTCAGTTAATTGATACTCCTCCAAATTATTAACCAATTCAATTTGATTAATATCTTTTACAGTACTTCAATCATTAACTAATCTCCTCTAAATTAACTCTGATCATATTAATTGATAACTATTTAAACTATTTAAACTATTATTTATTAATAGTTTGTTAGACCCAACAAACATTAATAAATAATAAACTCATCAAAACTATTATTAATCGATCTAGAGAACTTTACATAAGCTTCATTAGCTAACTCTTAATACCATTAAGGTATATCAATAATTTAGTTAATAATATATAACGTATTAATAATACCATAGTAATTCAAATTATAACAATGTTATAATAGTGACTCCATGTTAATTAAATCTTAATCCATTATCATTAAAGTCTCCTCATTTAAAAACATAATATAATATTACCATCTCTAAATTATTTAATATATATTAAATAGTATTTAATATACATTATAAAAAGTCCACTATATAAACTATATTAAAATCTCTTTTCTTTTAATTTTCTCTCATTTAAAAATCCATTTACTTAGATTGATTAATAATTAATTATACTTCTTCTACTATTAACTAATCTTAATTAAATTTGATTTAATTAGATTAGATAATAAATCATATAAAACTAATGCATATTAATAAGATTCTGATAAGGAAAGATTACAATAATATCTTTAATTCATTCCATGCTTTGATATATTATTTTTGTGAAGTTTAAGCATAAAGAACTCTTGGTTATGGGAAATGGAGAAATATCTGTCCTTGAATAAAACAGTCCCAGTACGAGGGTCATATCTCCCTAATGAATTGTTAGATCAGGCTGAAATTGAAATATATTGGAGAGGGCCAAGTTGCGCCAATTCTAACTAGAGCGATCGAATAAATTTGATCACGATATAAAGTTATGAATGACTGAGTTCGGGTCTATCCAAGGGGTAGCGACAGGATAGTTTGTGATGAATTAAGAATTTTTCCTAAAAGGTAATTGTTCTCTAAATTTATCCAATAATTTCACTAATGGATTTGGCCATAAATCTTGAAACCGTTTTCAAATCTATTTCAATTTGATTCTAATTCGAACCCAAACCCGTTTAGATCTAATTTCTTCCTTAATTAGATCTAGAGTTTTTCTATTGTTTTCTTCTCAACCAATAAAATATCTAGATTCTAATTTAATTGTAGATTCAATCACAAAGAGTATTCAGACACATATAACAGACATGATGAAGACAAGAAGAGAAATAGTGCAAAGAGAATATGTGAATATCCCGAGTGCACCTGGACACTGATGCTAATTTTTCCATGCCTCAGAAGTCCATAGAAAATCCCTTCCTTCTCCATCATTCACAATTCTTCCAAGGTCCAAGCCAACCGAATCCTCCAAGTGACTAGAAGTGCTAGAAGAAACATAGAAGTAAGTAGAAAACATATGAGCATGTAGAAGCATATGAGCTTCTTAAAGGCATGTAAGCCTTGAAGCTTCCACTTTAGCTTGAAGCTTGTAGCTTGTCCAAACACACTAGGAGAGCCTCTATTTAAAGGCCTCTAAGATGCATCTAAAGTGTCTCTAGAAACAACTAGAAGATAAGCATGACAAATAAGCATGGGTCTTCTCCAACCTTCTAGATAAGTCTTAAGGTTGTAGACACCATGTGCTCAAATAAAATTCTAACTCCTAAGTGTAGACAACTTATGCATTCTTAGAGTGCAAACTCCTATGTTGTCTACATGACAACTCTCGAGAATTTGCAAACTCCTATGTGAGAAAATATAAAAATAATGCACATTAATTAATATAATATTTACTTTACTCTTTCCAATTTTAATTTATTTATTTATTAAATCTCATGCACTAACTTTAATAACTCCACTTTTCAATCTTAATATATTTATATTTTAAATCACATGAAATATAGAATCTTTTAATAATTTTAATATATTTTCCACTTTTAAATTTATTTTCAAAACTTAATTGCTAAAATATTTATTAACTTTAATAATAATAATATTTAGTCATTTATTTAAAAATGAACTCCAAATATATTATTATTAAAATAAATATTGTCACATTTCAAATTTAAACTTGTAACTTTTATTTTCAAATTTAATTATTTAATTTAATTAATTTTCTAATTAATTAAATAAAATAAATATTAAAATATAATATTAATTTTTTCATTAAATTAAACCATTAATTAAATCTTTTAATTAGGCTTAATTAATAGAAAATACATCAAAGACTCACAAGGTAAAAATATGAAAATCCATCATAGCCAAAATACATACAAAATCAAACCAAGGGTTAATATCATGAATTACGTCATCCAATGTATTTGGAGGGTACTCAACTCAGATACTTGTCTTAATTTTCAATTAGGACAAATGGCTTAAAGGGTTGGGATTTGGACTTGAGAATTATCTCCCCTCTCTTATCATTGAGATAATGTGATAGGGTATGCTCATCCTTGCAATTCAGGGAAGTCGATACCCAGTACCTGCAACCTGCATAAAAACCATGCATGTACAAGCACAATATATACTAAACTAAATAGGCAATGGTAGGAAGTGTTGCATCGTGTAGATCCCGACTAGCAAGTGACTACGACTCCCTTCCTTAACCACATCAAACATGCCATACAAAAGCAAACACGCACACCATACACATGCAAGTATGGGGTAAGTATCCATAAGAAAAACACACATGATAATAAATCATTTTACTAATCATCATTAATAACTACAAATACTGAAAATAATCATCATGCATACATGAAATGTAAAGTCTAAGTAATCTCATCACATATCAACTGAATCCATAGCACAATATCTGATAGTCTCAAAACAATTCTACTAATCATCAACATAAAACTAGCCCTAAAAGAGTTCGACAATGATAAGAAAAATGCGACCTAGGGGTAGGCACTACACTACGAGCCTTGGAAAATGGAACCTTTGGCTTCAAAAATTGAGTTGGGGATTGAGAAGAAATTTCTACCTTAAAACATGGAATCAAAGGGTTCAAAACTTCTTCACTCATAGGATAAATAGGAAAATGGATTGCTGATTGAGCCTCTAGCTCTTGTACTTGTGCAAGTAGCAATCTCATTTTCTCCTCCTTCTCTCGAATTTGTTGAGCAAGTACTTCTTCATGATGAGCCTTAGCCTCTTTGTTCTTCATGAATTCATTAACTAGGAGTTCCATTTTCTCACTATACTCCTCTAGATTTTTATCATGAAATTCGTCATGAACTCTTAATGTTCTTTGAAAACATTCTTCTTTTGCAACTACAACAACAGTAACCTTTATCATTTCTTCCCCATAAACTTTCTACAATGTTGCAAGATTGCTTGTAAGGGCTGCCTGACTTTGTTGCTATCCTATAATGACCTCTTCATACTATTTCCATCTGGTATCAAATTGTTCCTTTGCTTGTGTTCGCATATGCTTTTTCTGTGTCTCTAACAGCTCTTCATATTATTTTTTTTGCTCTTTTGCTTCTGAATAACCATCATCTCTTGCTGTTGGGTATGAGCTTGAAAAATAGGCTCTTGTTGTTGCATATCTAATCTGTGTTGATGCATCTCTTCATGAGGTTGCTGGTACGCATGTTGATGCTTCCAAAATCCTTTAGTAGGGGTGGCTAGGTGGTGAGCATAAGATTAATGCTATTTTTTGAATTCTGGCATGAAACTAGCAACACAACCATTTTGAGATGACTGAAATTTAGAGAATGGAGGAAGAGTTTCATGAAATTGAGGATGGTAATCCATTTTAAGCATTGAATCTGCTTAAAACCAGTAGATATGATCTCTTAGTCACCAGATATGCAAAATAATGACCTCTCAAAGGTCTACAGCCTGCTGGATGCATATTAAAACTAGCAAGAACTATGAGGACCTTCATGTCCTATGACCTTCGTGTCCCACCAGGCATGCCAAAACTGTTAATTACAGAATTTGTAGCCATTACTGAACTGAAAAAGTTCAAAAATCTTAACTTAACATGGGAATCACTTCACTATGTGGGACATGCAAATAAAGTGAAACCTCTAGGTTCTAGGCCAACTCCTATTCAATATTTCAGTGAAATCTCTACGAACTTAATTTAGACTTGCAGGGAAAAGGAGATAAATTTCTGAAAGTAAACCTAAAACCTATAGCCTAAATTAAGAAAAAGGTGATACACCAAAAATGATGATGGAAATTTTGATACACTTGATGGAAATGATTACATAGCTATTTGAAGTGCAAGCAAAACACGTCTTCCTATAAAGATTTGCATATACAATTTATAATAAGGTTATAAGAATGAATTAGTAAAAGGAGGAACATAGACAACACTCTTTAACCAATTTCACTTTTAAAGACACAAATTATAACTTGCAAACAAACTTACTCTCCTACAATTAGGTGCTGGAATGAGACATAATAGCAAGGAATTATGACAATTCTCAAGTTATTCTATCAAATCACTTAGATACACACATAAATGCAGGAAGAAAGAAGGCTTAATAGTTAACACAAAATAGCATTATCACACTTGCTATCACCTATATTGTATTTCCAAAAATGAATTATAGATTCTATAGAGTAAAATCTAGGACTCAGAAAGTAGTCACAAAACCTCTGCATAAAATCAACACTTCTGAAAAATGAGTTACCAAACTCATTAAGTACAAACCCAACACTTGGGTTGAATGCATAAAGGTAGCATGAAAATAAGGGCTTAAAAACTTACAAAATGAAGTCTCATAACTTCTTAGACTTTACTAACCCATAATGAAACCTATGACTCATCTTTATCTGCTCAAAAAAGCCTCTAACTAGTCATCAAGACCCCCAAACTAACTCAGTAAAGACAAATCAGACCCATTAGTCCTATATTCCCTCCAAGAAAAGCTCCTAATGTTTTCAAACTGACTCTTTCCTTAAAGAGCATAAGTATGGAGTTAACTCATTTACCTCTTTTGCATTAATAATAGAAGAAATATTAAATGATTTATAACTTTATCATTTAAATATTTCTTTTATGATGAAAATTATGCAAAAAGAAAATAATTAAGAAATACCCCTAACTAAAACCTAAGGCATTGCATAAAATCCACCCCCCCACTCCTTCTCACATAACAAATGTCAATATTTTCAAAAAGGGATAAAAATCCCAAGCATAATCTGCAAACTTCAAAAATGAATGAAGAATGAAATAGGACGACATATTGTTCAACCGTAAGACAATCTTCAACTCTTAGGCCTGCTATAACAAGGATTATCTATTGGAGCTTTGAATTCTATTTTCTCTAGTTGTGAATATGTAATTCTCAGGATGTTGTCCTTGGATCCATTGATTCCATATGCACCTTCACTAACAGCTCAGTAGATTTTGCTTCTTCTATATTTTTGTGCAATTTACTTTTTTCCTCATGCCCCATATGTATTCTTTCTTTGTTTTGCAGGCATTGAATGACACACAGCAAAGGAAATCCTCCTAACTACGATGGGTTGCACACTTTCAATTGTTCTCAGTAGTGGAAAAGGGTTAATTTACTTCTTGCAATAACATCTATCCTTTAAGTCCTTTACTGTTTGTAGATATCACCATGTACTTATTCCACCATTTCTATAAAGCTTGTCCTCCTCCATTCAATTGTTTGAATAAGGAAGAATGTGAACCCAATTCTCCTTCTTGATTCCACACTCTGCATATGTGTTCATTTATATCTCTTGGTCAAATTTTTGATTCTCAAATTTAGGATATAATGTAGCCCGAATCTATGAATGAGAAAATGCATGCTTGTCTATGAAAATCTCCTTCAATAAGTCCTTTAGATGGCTACTCTTCCTTCATCATGTGACTAATGTTTGAAACAATCACCAATTCCTATGCTTTCAAAGTTGAAGATGATGAACCCTCCATGTGAAGGATGCACTAGTTTTCATCTCGCCATGAACATAGAAGATACTTTTCTATTTGATGGAAAAAATTTAATTTTTGCTGTATTTTCTTTACTACCATGCATTCTTTTGGGTATTTCATGAGATATGCTACTGATTTTAAAAAGTTTAGTTCATTGCAATTGTTGTGCTTGAATGCATGCCCATATTTAGAAGAGCTGCTATCTTCCATCAGTGATCTTCAAACAATTAAAATTACTTGATATTTATTGAAATAAGACATCTGACCCTTCCAGATTTTTTGCCTCTCCTTTGTGAGGACATTACAAGAATCAACTTCTATACTTGTTAAAATTTAGTGTAGTTTTTCTTGTCTGCTAGCTCTTTATGACTGACCCCTAAGTTTGTGTCGTCATCTTTTTCTTTAAGTTCCTCTTTTCAATCCTGACTGCTCCTTGCCTTAGTGCTATGTTTTTCAAGCAACTCACTCTTTTCATTTTCTTGATATTTGATTTAGTATTTCATGAGGTTCAAGCACAGGCTTGTGAAACTCATAAATTACCCTTTTGTGATTTGCACTTGTTGCTTGTGAAATCAACATGCTTGTAGTTAGAATACACTTTATTTTTTTTAATATGTATTCGAAATAGGAAATATATAGCATGTGTGGGTACATAGTTGTAGGTAATCAGTCATTACTTAGATCTTAAAAGATCTAACCCCACCTTTTTCCTTGTGCAAGAGGATGAAAACCAAGATCTACCATTTGAAGGACCATTTTGAGGGTTGGACCGAAAGCAGCAACAAAAAACACTTAACCAATGAAAGGATGAAAGGTAATGACTGGTTACCTCTGACTCTACCTTCCTGTGCTATATTTTTCTTGTTCTCAATATGTATGAAAGATAGTAGTTAGACTCATGGCTTGTGTGAGACTTTTCATTGCAGCATTTTTATAGTCATTCCATTCTATGTAAAACTGAGGATTGTACATATTAGTTGTATATTCAAGAAATGAATATTATGAGGACATTTTTGTTGTGAAATGAATGGCATTCATGTATTTTCCTTGTCTTCATACTTAAATTTTACACATGTGCAAAATTTTAGTAAGAAGTGGTATTTGCAATGAACTCCTAACTAATTTCAAATGAAGTTCCATTCATTGTCACCCAAGAGTTCTTCCAAGAGTTGAAAAATTGGCAAGAGATCCTCTTGCCATGACCCTCAATGGATTCCACGAAAGGAATCAAACCCCTTTTGCATAGGTAGGTCCAAGTATCTTTATCCTTCCTGACAACTTCCTCAATTCTTAGTGGCTCAATACAAGTTTTTCCACACTCCATGGCTTTCTCATTTCCAAGCTTGATCACCAAGTCATCCATAAATTTTGCCATGTCCTTAGCAATGCAACCAAAAAAACTGGGAGAAATTTGTAGAGAATTGAGAAAAAACACCTTTTATTTTTTGATAGCAATACTCATTAATACTAAGGGATTTGGTAATATGAAAACACTTGGGTTTATCACATGAGAAAAAACAATACAAATTATTCCCCACTTGCTACCTCATCTTCTTGCTATAGCCTTTCCATCAAAATGGTCATTGAGAATTGGAAAGTCTTGGCCTTTGGGATTGAAGAAAATCACTCCAAATGTTTCCTTGGGTTACGGATTTGCACTTCACATAAATAAGCATGATTATAGTATTTATTGGAAAGATGACCACATTTAATATTATCATAATAAAATTCCCCGCCTTGTAAGACACCATCATAAATCTATATCCCACAAACCACTCAATTAAAATAATCATCATTATATTAAATCTTTTTCTTTGTTCACAAGTGATAAAATCATTATCAATATTTGTACTCCTTTTCCCAAGTCTATTGATTAATGACACCATGATTGTACTCAGCCAGGCTATCAGCCACTTAGTTTCCCCCATAGTAGACATGTTGGACGGTGGTGTCCAAAAACCTATTTAATAATATTTGAGCATCTCTCATAATTATCGTGGCATGCCAACTCATCTTTCAAACCCCTTTAATTGCCACAACCACAAGAGAGGATTCACCCTCAACCACTTATCTTTGAATACACAAGTTAACAACAATTTCCAATTTCTAGAGTAGATCCATCAGTTCCATCTCATTGCTAGATATCTTACCACAGTTACCCGCATAACGCTTAATGAAATTTCCCCGATCATCGCATATGACACCCCCTACAGCTAGAACACCATTCCTACTAGATTTATTAAAGTTGAGTTACCACTAATTTGGAGGGGCTGACTTCCATTTAGTACCTTTCCTTTTAAGAGCCTTCATGATATCTATTTGTTACATGAGATGGGATATATTCCATATCTCTACCCATCTCATGTTCAATTGTGATAGGGTTGGGGGGAGGTTTTCATTTCTTGTTTAGAGTACATTCCCTAATTAGGGCCAGCCATAGTTATTTGGGAAACAACCCCTGGAGGGAGAGTGGGGGAATTTCTCTCTAAAAATGTGGTTATTCTTCTCTTTCCACATGTTCTAATAGAAATAGGGTGGGATGGCTTTCTATAACATTTTAATAAGGGGATGGTGGGAGGGGCATTTCTAGTCAAAAATAAACTATTGGGAATCACTATTAAAGACCCAAATAATCCCCATTTGATTAAGGACATTCTGCCAAACTATAGCTGAATAGGAGCAGTGGATTAGGCAACAAGAAATAGTCTCCTCCTCACAATTACATAACACACACCGATTCACCATCTAGAAACCACATCTTTAGAGGTTATCTATTATGAGAATTACATTATGCATAATAGACCACCAAAAAATTAATCTTTGAGAGGAAGTGAGAATTTCAAACGTACCTACAACTTTTTAAGGAACATCCCACACCAATAATATTGTAATAAGCTGACCTCACACTAAAATCACCCCAACATTTTTTGTTCCAAATTAATTTATCCTTATCAAGAAAGGAAGAGACATGAGTTTCTTTCATAAGGTTCCCTAGCTCCTCATGTAGTGTTTTTTCTATCAGAGATATATTACCTAGTTCAAGGACTTTCTACTTTCCATTCTCAATATAATTGGCCACCTTCAGACCATAGTTAGTCACACTATGATCTTTCAATCTCAAGAACTCAGTACAAATTAGAGGAGAGTTCCCAATCCATATGTCTTCTTAGAACCTAATCGAATTCCCATCCCCGATACTCCATCTGAATCCTCCCCTTAAGTACTTTCTATTTTTAACAATTGTATCCCAGATCCTAGATCTAGACAGGGGATTAACATTGTACAATACTTGATTGAAAGGCCTCCCCTATAAGTATTTGGCCCTCATAATTATACACCATCTAGAAAAGTCCTAGGACAATGTCCATCCTATGTTGGTCATGAGAGCCTTATTTAAGTCTCCTATTCTCCTCAGGTTCAACCCTCCCAAATTTTTTGTCTTACAAACTTTCTCCTAGCTCACTAGACTCATTTTCATTTTTTCCTCTATTGCTAACCATAGAGAATTTCTATGAATTTTCTCTAGAATGTACCTAAAGTGGTTTGAGATCTTAAATAGGGTCAAAAAATAAACTGGGATCCCTTGAAGTGAGGTAATAATAAGTTAGAGTTTTCCAACATTGCTAAGCACCTTGCCTTTCCAACTTGCCAATTGATTTGCATTCTTTCAACAACTATATTCTAGAATTGAGGGGTGATTTCTTTTACTATAAGGGGGGAGCCCAAGGAAAGTTTCAGGGAGGGATGCCACCTGACAATTTAGTTCTCGAGTTATCCATTGCTGAAGATCCATCTCCATGTTAAAGAAATACAACTTACTCTTTTGGTAGTTAATGTGTTGTCCAGAAACTTCCACATAATGATTTAAAAATTTCTCCTAGGCTTTAGCTTTCCTTATATAGGACAACCCATATATAAAAAGGTATCATCAAAAAATTGTTGCAACACCTATGGCGGCAGAGAAGTTGTAGGCTTAACTCCCACAATTTTTCCTTGGGCAGCCATAGAAAAGATGTTTCTCCCCAAGATTTCTACCGTGCCATAAAAAATAAATAAATAAGGCAAAAATGGACCACCTTGACATAACATGCTCTTAGATTTGAATCATTCTCCTAGGGAGCCATTAGTCAAGACCAAGAATTGGATCAAATTGATCATTTCCCTAATTAAAGAAATAAATATCTCCCCAAAACTGAACTTTCCCAAGACTTTTAGTAGAAATCCTCTCCTGACTGTATCATAAGCTTTTGAAATATCTAACTTCATAGTCATACCTGGGTTTCCACTCTTCTCCATGGAATGTAGACCCTCACGAGTGGTTATCATCACATCTAGAATTTGGCACCCAACAACAAACCCATTGTGAGTGGGACTAATAGCTTTATCCATAATAGATTTTAAATGGTTCACTAACACCCTTGAGAGAATATTGTAAATAGTATTACATAGGCCGATTGGCTCAAATTTCTCCAAGCGAGAAGGTTTTCTTGTCTTGGAAATGAGAATGGTATAGGTCTAGTTAAGCTCTTTGAGGATTCTTTAGTCCCAATAAAATCATGTGACACATGCACCAAGTCATATTTGATGACATCCCAAAATTTCTAGAAGAAGGTCAATGGTAAGTTTTTTGGTCTAAGGGCTTTAAACACTACTATAGAAAACACTACCTCTCTAACTTGCTCTTCAAAAAATCTCCTATTTAGCTCTTGATTCATCTTATCATCAACAACTAGATTGATGGCATCCAACAGAGCCTCCTCAACATTATGATTCACTTGAGTTGGGGGGTTGTAAATTTCCTGGAAATATCTTGTGGTCCAAGCCCCAATCTCATCTTCATTGGTAAGTTGCACATTGTTGTTATCAAAAAGCTTATTAATTGTGTTGCTCTTCTTGTGTCTAGAGGCCAACCTATGAAAGAGTTTTGTATACCTATCACCTTCAATGAGCCACTAGACCCTAGATCTCTTCTTCCAGAAAACTTCTTCTCTTCCTATGATTAGCTTCCATTTCCTTAGCCAATCCTGTTACTCCTCATGAGTAGCAAGAGATAGGTCCCCCTTCTCCATACCCTCATAATTCTCTTCTAATTAATTGTCTATCTCCTTTTTCTTGAAAATATCTCCGAATGATGACTTGCTACATCCTATAACCTCTAGTTTTCAAGCTATGTGAAACATGGTAGTACCTTAGACCCTTATATTCCACCATTGAGTAACATAGTCTCTAAATTGAGGATGAGAATGTCACATAATGTCATACCAAAAAGGTTTCTTCCTATTGGACCTCCAACCTATCTTGGATTAAACAAAAACATAGAGTGATCATAGATAGTCCTTCATAATGCATGTAGGGAGGTGTAAGGAAGAATGTCCCATTCAGTTGAGAGGAGCACTCTATCTAATCTAACTTGAATAAAATTGTGATCTAAATGATTGTTGGACCAAGTGAAAGGGAATCCATATAAGTCCATATCAGTTAGATCATTCCTTCTTAAGAACCCATCCAGATCATGCATACTCTCTAAAAAGTTCTCTCACCCACCCAATTATTTTGAAGGGTATAGAGAAGTATTAAAATCCCTCGCAAATATTATTTTAGAACCCATGCAATTTCCAATATATAAAGAGGCCTCCTCCTAGACTCAAGTCTCCCCCCTAGAGTTTGGAGCATAAAAATTGAGGAGGGCCCAACTATTGACCTTATTTAAAAAAGCCACAACCAAGAAATAAGGGTGGATTTAGTTCATGACCCTATTGAGCCTACTAGGATTCCACATAGTTATAATCCCTGTAGAAGCACCAATATCTTCACTATAAGAATACTTATCCATTTTCCAAAAATATCCTGCTACTTTATCAAAATTGTGCTTATACATCTTAACCTTTTGAATGAGGATAATATCCAGCTTATACTCAAAAATCATTTTCTTTAGAGAAAATTATTTTCAAGGGCTATTAAGGCCCCTCATATTCCATGTGATGAACTTCATTTTTTAGCTTTTTGAATGTCTTGGAAATTTGTCTACTTCCCATGATCTATGTCTTAAGAAGTCATGTTTGTTTGTGTGACTCTTTTTGATGACCTACCAATTATTGTCTTCGAGCCCACATCTGCCTTTGGTAGTCCACAAGTTTTCTTCTTAAGTTCTTGCCAACCCCCATCAGCCACAAACAATGAGAAGGGGGTAGAGGTAAGAAAAGTATCCTATTCACAAGGTGAAGAGACCATCAAAGTACCCTTCAAAGAGGGGCAATCTAACCATTGAGTGGAAAAAAATGACATACTTTGTATTCTCCTCACCATTTTTTAGGGTGGAAATGGAAAAAGCTTCCTCCAGAACCTTGGTAGTCATTAACATGAATGAATCACCTTCCATTAATGTTTTATCCTCTTCCTTGGGGGAGTCATGAGCCACAACTCTACCCCCACAATATGAAGGGACCTCCCCTTCTTCTAGACAACCAATGGGATCCTCCATATTCTCAGGCTTCTCAAGAGAAGAGACTAGATTCTTAATGTGTTTTGTAAAAGGGTATCCATTCAGTGGATTAGTCTTCCTCTCTAACTCTCCCACATGGAGCAAGGGGTTTTGGGGCAACTCTAGATGATCACCCTAGGTCCTTTTCTCTAGGCAAAGTCTTTCCATTTGAGGACACCTTTCTTTCATTTTCTATTCTTCATGAATAGTAGTTTCGTAGTTTGTGACCACATGAACATACTTCCTACATTTCTGACAATATAAATTTGCATTCTCAAAGATTATTGTCTGTGTCCAAATACCCCACTTAGATTTTAAAGTGATACTACTTGGAAGGGGTTTGTTTATAGCCACATTGACACTAAATCTGGTAAACCCAAGCCAAGATTTATGAAGAGTGGCAACATTTACCTTGAAAAAATGACCAAAAGAATCTCCTATCCATCTGAAAACTTTTTCATCCTAGCACTCTAAGGGAATCCCTATGATCCTACCCTAGACTGGGGCCATTCTATGGAGATCAGCACTTGGGACAAAACCTAACTCACACTTGGCTAAATCTATATAGTGTTTACCATAACTCCATGTTCTCATCAAAACATGGTTTCAATCCTCATCAACAACAAATTTAAACAAGAAGAGAGCACCCACCATAGAAGCTACCTCCATCGATCCTTTGATTTTCCATTTTGTTGAATCCCATCTCTTAACCATCTCAATGGTTGGTCTATATGACAAGAATCTTCCCACTAAGTTTAGAGAGAAACCCCAAGAAATATTTTCAACCACAAAGTCTAGGAGAAGGATCTTTGGACCATTATTCTAATATGACACTATTAGGAGATCTTCGGGTGGGGCACTAGGGCCAGACTATTCCACCAGTGCACTTTTCCTATTTGGTTTTGGGATATCCATGTTCATAGTTTTCTCCAAGATTCCATTGGGCAAGTACTATAAAGGAATGCCAAATAATATATTAACTCCATGTCAACCACAAAAGTCAACTATTTGTTAGGACTAGAAGCAGCCCTAGAGCTACAGGGTCCCCATTAGAGGTGATGAAAAGAAAGAGATTCAGACATCACTATTTTGAATCTGGAGGGGACACATCATCAAGGGAAGAGCCCACCATGAGTGAAGCTCAAACCCATGTTGCATGGCTAAATTGAAAAGGGCATTTAGTTATAGATGGGAACTAGTTGAATCAAATCTTCCACTATGATATTGATGTTTTGTAGCTTCACTCAAATTGTATTGATCTAGACTCTAGATCCCCTATGGTTATTGATTAAACATTATTGCATTTGATTAATCATCAATTAGACACACACACACATATAATGTCTAATGAAAATTAACTTACAATACCAACATTGATTAATGTAGAGACATGTCTCTTCTATTCCCATTTATATACACTCATATATGCATTTGAAAAATGCAAACCAAAATTAAATGACAATGCTATTATATTTGCAGCAATCTTGGAAACTCAACATACGAGAACAAGTAAATTAAGTTAGTGGTAATTTCAAATGATCCTTTATGTTTATAGCACTATTTGTTACAACTTTAAGTCAAAAATACTTCCTAGGACACTATTCGCAACTTATTAATTTATTTCAATTGTATAACTACACCCACTCCCCAAATTAGAGTGAAAAATTTCTTAAATTTAAATAATATTTCTTACATTTTAAATTTTTTTTATTTTATCTCCCATTTAAATGTGTTGCACATGGGTCAAATAATTTATCCTTAATAAAATGCACTATCTTTTCATATTTTGATGAAATTACACCTTTAATTTAGGTGATAAACAATAAAGGTGTCATTTGATTGAGTATTCATAGAAAATTTCTCAAATACTAATGATAATATCACTTGAAATATTTTATTTTAATTTTAAACTCTATATCCCATTTTTTCTAATTAAAGGATGAAATTATCTTGTGTGAGTTGTAATCATAAAATTAAATGTTCATATTTTGACCAGTCTTTTAACTATTAAAATAAAGATTTTATTGCTCTCTCTCTCTCTCTCTCTCTCTCTCTCTCTCTCTCTCTCTCTCTCTCTCTCTCTCTCTCTCTCTCTCTCTCTCTCTCTCTCTCTCTCTCTCTCTCTCTCTCTCAAAACAAAATACTATGATCATAATTCAGATCAAGGAATTCTATTGACAAGCAATCAATTTGAGATACAGTCTCTACTTTCTAAGAAAAACCATGAGGCAAGATCTAACAATTGAAGAGGAAATAAGGCTATGAATACTCTGAATAAGTTTGGGATTTCTTCTCTTGTGACTTGACCTAGGGTTTCAAGTTTCCCCATGACAAGGAACAATGATTTTTAGCCTAGGAAATGGCATAAAACCCTTGCATATTCTAGAAGAACTAATGAGAAGGATAGGGAACATAGAAACCATATCTTAACAAATTTCAAGTAAATTTATCTTGGGAAATACAAGGACAACTACAAATTAGTGAGAAGATGGCAACAAAAAAGATCTCTAAAAATGGGGTTGAGAAAAATAATGGTAGTAATATTTAGAAAGAACCTTATGGATAACCCCCATTACAAGGACTCCTAATTGTGCATCAAGGAATATTTCAATTCTAATAGGAAGAAATTTTAGCATAGGGAAAGCTATGCCCTATTTGGTAAAAATATGCCCACCCTTTCATAAATCGATGGGTATGTCCTCCACAATGTAAAAATCTTCTTATGCATAAAGATAATATAGTAAATGGAGAAATCCTATATCTCACAGTTCTGAACATGGAAGGAACCAACAATCAACCAATGAGGATATAGACACAATTATCATTAGTAGTGCCTATACAAATGGACTATGGAATATTGCAAAAATCATGGATTGCTTCCTATGGTGTTGATATGGATCCTCTATGGTATGCATTATGGGAGGTCTCACAAAAATGTTTGGGGTCACATGAGTTTTAGCACCCTAGATGCGTATTTTTTTGTCTATAGATTGCAAAAAGAAGCCACTAAAAGAGGATTTTTTATTTTGATCACCAATATACTTCAAAGGGTTTAATTTGAATTTCTTTTTAGGGGAAACCTAACTTTGATCTTAAGGATTTCCATGATTTTGAGACTTCTAGACAAGTTCTCATTCTTAATCTACCTTTGGAACTACTATAGAGTTTTATTCTAATGAGGATAGGAGATCTTCTAGGAGGCTTTATGAGAATTAGATAAACAATGTGAGGAGACCTTAGACGTATCATTTATAAGAATGTGGAGAGAAGACCTCGGACATTTATTTTCTTTTTCATCTCTGGAATCAATGTCTTATTCCATGAATAGAAGTGGTAGATCAATGGAAAAATAATTTTAGGATATGCACTGTGACATGTTTGATAGGTTTCCTCTAGGAAAATACTATTTTTGAAGGATTTTTACAAAGAGAATTTATAAATTAAGTGTTGAAAATGATGGTGTTTAAATCTACATATCTAAAACAATACAAGAGTACAAAATAAAGGATATACATAGGGATTAGCTGCTACCCATTTTCAGAAAAACCTATTTAGATCTGGACCAACTAATGAAACAATAGTACTTCCTACACTTTACGTTCTACTAATGAAGCTGGGTTTAGCTAGGAATTTCAACATTTCTACGTATTTTTACACTACACATCCCTTTAAAGTAGATTTAGACTCTTAATCTTCTTGGAATTTAAAACAACTATTGAATTATAGCAGCTAACTATAAATTCAAAAGCTATTACAATAAGTGCATGAGTGGCATACAATTCTTTGTTACAAACTTCAAATATTAATTTGATTTAAAGTGTGATTTGTGTTTTGATACAACTGCTCCAATTTGTACTTTAACTAATGATCAATGCCTTATCCATTGTTATACATAGTCATATTAGTAGAAATTTTGATCTATTTAATTGACTTGCAACCAAATATATTAGTTGTTAACCCTAAATCCTATTCTTATGATATCCCTTGCATATATTTAGAGACGTTATCAATTCATAGAAGCACTTAATTGCTTGAATTGAAAGCAACAATGAAATGATACACAACCTATCCAAGCTACATTAAATGAAATGAACTTTGTTCATCTAATCTCAGAATGAAAAGCATATGGAAATTGAGACAGAAATTAAGGACATAGATATTCAGTAACTTCCTTTTGTATTAAACTTCTTGAGAATAATACGTGTATCTGATACAATATTCAAGATATAACTCAAGACCTGACAAGTATTTCATCCATTCAATATGTTCTTGAGATACCAAATTGAAACAACATAAAAATTAACACAATAAATTGGACTGACTATAAAATTGCATCATCACTAAAATGAAATAGGATTCAGACCTTCACTCCACATCTTGAAAATCCTTGTATAGAAAGAAGGATTTCTCAACCCTTAGATGGGAGGACACATGTTAAAAATCTAGTTAAAACTTTTTTCATGTAAGACAAAAATGTTACAAACAAAAAATAGGAGATAGCCAAAATTTGAGTAGCTATCAGTTTTGATGTCCATGAACAACTCTATAATTTGTAATAGGAGCACACCTGCAACTGGTGAACCACAAAGATAAGGTGTCTCTATCAAATAGTTATCCCCCCTCTTGATATTCTTTGACTTTTCTACATGCTCAGTCACTATCTCCATATGGCAAGGATTTGATCCCAACTACAACCTCCCAGATGGCAGTGTCAGTATCAATATCTGGCTAGGTGGCATATTTGATTGTGTTTAGCTCATCTAAGGACTTGTTCCACTTTGCATCTGTTATTGCCTTTACCTCTGTAGTAACTTTTACCATATCTGATTCAATTCTTTATAATAGATCAATCATATCATATATTGTTATGATATTTGTTTCATTATTGCATTATGCAACAAACCTTCCATGTTTTAGAATGTCATCACAAGAGGAAGACCATTCCTCCCATTCCCTTATATTCTCATTTTCACCAATGATGCTAGGTACAAAATTGGGGGTCTCTATGGCAATTGTTTTCATTTTATTCTAGATCAACTATAATTTCCCTAAGAAAAAACCATTCAACTCTTTAACTTTATTAATTAATTTTCTAACAAGGATAATTAATCCCTTAGGTAACTCCTTCTTTTGTGCTAACACTAGTACAAGATTATCAAAAAATTCTATTACTGGGCTCCATGTTGTAAATAAAGGGGATAACAAAGATAATGCATTTGAGCATTGAAACTTGGCTCCTTGCAGAGCAATGTAACTGCTATGTACATTATGTGAGAAGTATTTCAAAGCACCTATTTTATAAATCAACAAGTTTTGTATCATTTTGATTTCTACCTCTTTTACAATATCCAACTCATCTACATCCATTTTCTAATCCACACCCATGTCTAATGTATTAGTTTTAGTTTGCAATTCTTGATCCTTGATCTTTGTAATAGGTCTTGTCACATTTCTTAGATTTCTCACCTCATTCTCAAGGCTAGCCATTCTTTTCTCTAGCACATATGTCTTTTTGAGCTCCTCCTCATAATTTTTCCTAGCATCAATGGATATGTTATGTGTCTGGTACAACTATGCTTCAAGCATATCCATTTTTCTTTTTCCTATTAATGATGTTGTATTCATCAGGTTGTGAATTCGGTCACTTGAGATAGTAGTGACATTCTAGAATATCACATTCCTTGGGGTGAGTCTCTTATCTCCATGAGAGTTTTCTTGTTTGACTTAGGGGCCATACTCCATACAACCATGGTCTTTGTGTCTACATTGAACCTTGAGTCTTGTAGCTCTCCAACAATGTTTGTCTCCTCAAATGAGATTGATTTGTCCTGCTTCCTAATTTGGTCAAGCATAGATGATGATGTTAGCTCCCATCCTGGGAAAAGTCGCATTCCACTTCTTTGAATTAGTTCTCTAGCCTCATCCATAGTGAGAGTCTAACTACTTGGGTCATATTTCTACAATTTTTGCACCAATTCAATAGTCTTCTTAGGTGAATCTCCTGGTTGCAGTTGCAATGTAAGTTCATTCTATTTAACCTTAAACAAGAATGACTTGAATTCTTCTTAATTTATGAAGTCATCATCCTTCATAAATTCTCAAGCCTAGACTGTCCTTTCATCCAACATTCTTATTCACAACTTAGTTTAATTTGGGATTGATTCATGCTGACTAGTCTATTTTATCAAAATTTTGTGCCTGATATTGTCAAAATATTATGAGCCCCTAGGCAATATTTTCAATGCCTTCTCCTTGGCATTATTTAGGATCTCTATTAGTTTTTTCTTTTTCCTACCTCCCTGGACCCATGATGAGCTTTTAGCTTGATCATCATCAACCTCTATCTCAATCACATCCTCATGTTGAGGGGATTGGGGATCTACTTGATCCCTTATTTCTGTAAGCACTTGGGACATTGTTGCATCAAAATTTTCTAGACACCTATTGTACCTATCTAAATATCTCTCCTCATTGTAGAAACCCTTGAATGAGGGATCATCTTTCTTCATTTCTTCTTCAACCCTCATAATTTCTCTCCATCTTATGGTCCTACTTCTGCAGTCCTCTATCTCTAAATAGTTCATTATTACATCTTCTTCCCAACAAGGCTTGATACTTGGGAGAGTGTACTTCCTCATTTGTTTGAGGTTATTCCTAACCAAATCATTAGTATCATAGGTTTTAGTAGGGGCAATGGTCAATAAGAATTCACCAATACATGCATCTATTTCTTCTATACCATCCTTCACTATAAAAAAAACTACAATCTTTGTATTCCTTGCAACAAAGGAAACCTTCTTTACAATGGGTCCTAAGTATTCCCTATTCATCATAATAAGATTGCCCCAATCTTTTTGGGATATATCTAGGTAAGACATGAGGGGGCTGTGGATATCTATAAGCCCTTATCAAGGAAAAAATGTCAAAAATAAATAAACTAGCCCAATCATGGCTAAATCTCCTATCCCCATTTGGGCATGCAGAAGGTCTTATTATCATTTTTACCCTTCTAGGAACCCTAGCTATTATGTTAGGTAGCATATTAGAAATAGGAAACACAAAATCATTGTAAAATGCAATGGCATTAGAGTAAGGATACAACCTCTGCCAGAACCAAGTCCACAGTTGCATGGGAAAACTCTCTCCATTTTGTTTAGTCCCTTTAATGAAATCTAGAATGATGTGCCCTATGTTCTTGTAGAGAATAATGTGCATTAAAAGGGAGTAATGGTGGAACTTGAAGTTCCCCGTCTCTCCCTTCTGAGCAGTAACAATTTCATTGTGCATCACATTAATTATGTACATCAAAAAGTCATACCTTACATTATGGTGTGAGTCATGGATGTTTGGGGCCATGATGTAGATAAAGCTTGGGGAATTCATCATGTCATCTAGTCCAATCACTTTATCAATTTTGAATATAGTGTACTGAAAGTATCTACTAAAAAAATCTAGAGGCATAAAGTCACCTACCTTCTTTGGTAGCTCAACTTTTTCCGTCTTGGCCTTGGGAATATGTCTTTGCATAACCTTCCCACTAAAGAAACTTTTTTAATTTTTGAAATTCTCATTCATTTTCTCCTGTTCAATACATTGCTCCTCCAAGGTTAAAGACTTCAATGAAAGTTTCTATGTCTAATTTGCATAGAATACTCATGTCTTTCTTATGAAATCCATGTGTGGTAGGATTATAGGACTTGATCAGGGCTTTAACTAGGTCTACATCAACTATTACCATTGGAATAATTAATTTTTTCAAGTTCTTGATCCAAGGGTTACATATTGGTGGCTTCTCAAATATATTATTGTAGAAATAATAGAAAAACTCATTCTCATTGGTGTCTAGCATAGTGGTATCCCTACAAAAAATTTATGTGTCCTTGAAATTGTGAGAATTCATCGTCTATGCGTGGGATGACCCTAGGAGAAAATACACCCATTCTTCAACATACAAGCTAGCCAATTTAGTCTTAGGTTGCTCAACATCTTGAAAAGTCTCATCTACATTGGCTTGAGTAATCATCTTTCTATCTTCTTGCACCATCTTTTTTGAATTCAACTGCTTAAAAGACTCCTACAACTAAGAACTTTGAAAACCCTAAAAAAATTTTGTGCTCAATCTTCTTTGCTCCAAATTTTGTGAATGTTGTAATTAGAATTCTACTACATCAACTCTTTAATAGTAGTGTGAGAAAGAAAACAACATTTATGGTATCTTTAAGTTAGCATGCATGAGAATTCTCAAAATCTCCAAAAGTGTCTAAATGTGGTTTTATAGCAATTGTACTGCCAACCTTTTGAAATCTTTCTTTCACTTTTTTAGAAAGTACCTATCTTTTAAATCATCATGAGGTTTCAATAGTCACTTTCATATCAAAATCTTATGTTGCAACCAGGAAAACACTACAAACTACTTAGTTGTTCGTGGCTTTACAAGGCTCTTTTACCCTTTTATGCTTTTTTTGGCAACCACACGAATCCTTCAGTTGCTACTTCGTAGTCTATCTTTATGCTTAACCTCTTAAGCCTATGACTGAGGGATCACTACTTTGAAATTCTTATTGTAGCTTCTTTTCTATTCAATGCACTTAATCATGTGACTAAGAACCTTCATAAATCTTGGCATCTTCTTAACTACGTCGCATGATCATACTTCAGTTTCAACCCTATCATTTCTTTCTTGTGACCGTGTGAAACCCCTTAAAACTAAGAAGTCATTGCGTCACTACCTTCATTCCTTCTTAAAATCTTAACTACATGACCATGTGATTAGACAACTATTTATGAGCTCTTAGCTATTTTGCAAGTTCATTGTCTTCTATTTAGCTTAAAGATTTTAGTGTGCAACTGTGTGATCAAAGGATCCTTTAGAGGTTACAAAGCCTTTTGCTAAGTCATGGCTTCATTTAACCCTTCATCTTTTAATTATGTGACTAAGCACCTTTTGTGTTCTTCTTAAAAGCTTCACTAGGTTGCAACATAAGATTTTCATGTGCTTTCTAACTAAGCGATCACACGATTGAACAACAATTAACAAGCTTTTAATTGTGTCACCCAGTTAAGGCTTACTTCTCTTGTTTTTGTTTAAACATTGCGACTGCACAATCAAGAGTTTTAACCACCTGCTCTGACAGTTTTTATCTTTCACGGTTATCTCGAGATGTTGTGCTCTTTAGGATTTGACCATGTGATCATAGCTAGTCATTGCTTCACTTCATCACTTTAACATTTTGATCTCTAAGTAGCGAAAAAATGACTGACATTTTGCTAACCTTGGTCGCACAGTTACACTATACATTCTGTAACGCCCTACCAAGGAACCCAAAAGAAATTAAATTAAAGCTTCACTAACTTTGCCAAACATTTTTTTAAAGAAAGATAATAAACAACAATAGATATAATATAGTAGAAGAAATAACATACACATATACATAAGCAACACATAAACAAATTACATCTCTTAAGGGTCACATGACATTGAATCAGATTTAAGTTTAACTAATACTAAATCCAATATATAAAAAATCCACATTAAGGAATAACTACAAGTACAAATCCATTTAAATAATAAAAAATTATCTCAAATGCTACTTGGCAATAATTAAAATGCACAATCATCCATTGTACAAGTCACAAGATATGAAAGGATGAAAGAATATACATCATAAAATAAATTACATCATCTCGTAAGATCTATGAAATCAAATACAATAAAATAGAGCATAACCATCCATCATAGTACACAAGAACAAAATGAAAAGAAATACATAATAGGGAACTTCAACAATGATATTAAACTATCAGATCTCAATGGTAAAAGTAAAAAGCACTACCACTCAATCTCGTGGTAACCTAAATGGTCCACTCCCACCATGCTGAGGATATAATCTCAAGTCCCATACTGATATCAATCCAAAAAGTCAAATCCAACATCTTGGTCAAGGAGAACATGAAAGAAATCTAACTCAAGGTGCCAAGACACAAATGACATCTAAACCCAGAGGCAACAATGACATGTAGGAAATCTACTATGTAAGTGGGCAAGTGTCAACACATGAGCCAACTCTAAGTTTACCCTAGCAGCTCCAATGGACTCTGACCCCCTAGTGACTCTATGTGTTACTAGTGTCCTTTTGTATTGAACAGGCATACTACTAAAGAAAGGTCGCAACCAAGCATCCTTTCTACTCCTATCCTATCCTGTACTAGCACTCGAGACATGAGTGAGGATAATCAATGACTCTTATTAATTCATTTTACTCTCATTTAATTAAATGTTATCACTTATTAAATAACCTACAATGGGTTACCTAGGAAACTTCTTTAGGGCTCCAGCCTCCATTGCAAGCCACTTCCAAATATGACATAAAGATAACCTACCCTAAGCTCTAGTAGAAGCAAAAGATCTCATAAGATCATAAACTACACATTAGTTCTTAAACAAGAAACTGGAAAACATTGAAATATCACTAATCAAAAATCACAAAGTTTACCAATACAATCATCCTAACAAGATTAATCCAAAATCAAGTACACAAAACATGACCATGACATCACCAAAACAATAACTCCCAGCCTTTAGTAGACATCTCAAAACTGGTCAACACTCTAAGTCAACCCCAAACCCAACACAAAGAAATCATACAACTGGTAGTGTAGTTTCATAGTTTTTGTTTAGTTTTAAAAACATATAGTTTCAGTTTAACAATAAGGTTCAAGTTCACATTTCATTGTAAGTTCTCGACTTGATAAAGTTTACAATTTTCCCATATAACTAAACCCATTTTCCTTTAATTTTTTTTTTGAACACTCAATCACCACCAATCTTTTAAAAAGTAAAGCCTTAATTAAATATTATAAAATAAATCTAAATAATAATTATTAAATTATTAAAATAATAATTATAAATTATTAATAAAATAATACAAATTATCAATAACCATAATCATTACTAAATAATATAATAAAAATTAATAGATAAAATTTGTTAATAACATTTAATATTAATTTAATTAATTAATGAGGATTAAAATAATATTATTTAACATTAATCAACATTAATCAAAATAAAAATTTGAATATTTAATAAATTATTTTAAAAATATTAATTTTATATTAAAAACTATAAAAAAAACTTAAAACATGCAAGTTTAGAGGCTCACCAACCTGCCTTTAAAAGGTCATTGCAATAGTGCATTGCTATGTTAGTGAAAGTACCTGTTGCTACCGCTATAGTACATTGCACGTACAACGACAATTGTTGCCATGGAGGAGAATGAGAGGAGGGGAGGTTGGGTGTGGTGGACTGCCTAAAATTATCACTGTAAAAATATTTACTATGGTAATTTTATTAATGTATATAATTTGTTTAAAGGATTTTCCCAAATAAACTGATAGGCAAAATATGAACAATTTAATCAAATCTATATAAACAATCCTAATATCTTTTCCAAACCCTATTTGTATCAAAATACAATTCTCTAAAGTTTTACAATGAGGGTTTCCAATTATCAATTCATATGTAGATAATCTCAAAATGAAGAACACCAAGATTTACAAAAAGGGTTTTAACCTAATTTAAAATTTTGAAAATAGATTGATCCTGACACAAAGAATACAAAAATTTGAAGAACGAAAAACTACTCTATGAATAAACCCACAAGATCCTACCTAGATCTAATGCTAAATATGACAAACACATGAAGCACACAAGTAATCCCCCTTCTCCTGAAAAAATTCTTCTTGAAAATTTCTCCTCCAAATCTCGGTATGAAGAAATGAACTCTAGTTTCCTAATAAGGAGTTTTCCCCCAATTTAGCCCATTTTAATCATACAATCACCGAAACCACTTTTCTTAATTACCTTATTATATTTTAATTTTCATGTGCAACCTTTTTGTAATTTAATTAAAATATCTTTATTAAATCAATTTCTTTCTTTCTTTAATTAATTCTCTAGACATTTTTGATAAAATATGTATTAACTTAAATAATATTAATATCTAGAGTTTATTATAAAAATGAAACTCCTAAATATATAAATTATTAAATTAAATAAATATGATTATGCCAAAATTAGAACTTTAATAAAATCTTTTAAATTTAATCCTTTTATTTAATTAATTTCTTAATTAATTAAATATCATTAAATATCAAATTTTCTTTATAAAATTTTTCATTAAAGTAAATCATTAAATTATCTTTAATTTGATTTAAATATAACAAGAAATCACCACAGACCCACAAAACCAAATACAAAAACTCAACTGAAGGACAAAACATAAATTCAAACTCTAGGGTCAAAATCATGAATTCATGTCACTTGACAAATTCGGATGGGAACACAACTTAGATACTTGTCCTACTTTCTAGGACAATAGGTTTAGGGTTTACGATTTGGACTCAAGGATTATCTCCCCACTTTTACCATTGAGATACTGCGATAGGGTACACTCATCCTAGCAATTCAGTAAAGTCGATACCTAGTACCTGCAATTTGCATAAAATTTATGTATGTACATACACATATAATCTAAACTTAATAGGCAGTGGTAGGGGAGTGGTGCATCGTGTAGATCTCAACTAGCAGGTGACTACGACTGCCTCAACCACATCAGAAATGTCAAATATAATGTAAAACATACAAGTACACCATACACATGCAAGTACAGGGTAAGTATCCATAGAAATTGCATATAAATCACACATCTAACTATCATAATGACATAATTGAAAATCACTAAATGAACATACATATATCATCATATAAATAATCTTAAACACATGAAGTAACTAAGTAACTCATCACATAAATCAACTAAGTATGAAACAACATCTAATCAAATCCAGTAACCAAGATCTGATAACCATAAAACATAATCATAAGACTAGCCTAAAATAATCTAGCAATATGACATGAAAAGTCAACTAGGGGTAGCCATTATACATTCATTGTTATAATCTGTAGACCTTCTCAGATGCATCCACGTATCAAGATCTTTTACATGCTAAGAGGGTTATGACTGAGTGATAATCTTGCTGGAAATATTCAAGATATGATAGGTTACTAAGAGGGGAGGGGTGAATCAGTCACCTCAAAACTTTTAAAAAATTCAACACTTTAACCATATATACTATTCACCATTCATTCATCTAATCTACTGCATATATGAGAGAACAAACATTTATAACACATGTACACAATGATTTGGTGACCCAGAAACCTTCCAAATAGAAAGTAAAATTGGGGTGGGGATGATACCCACAAAACTTCGTTACTGCAGTATGAAGTTGGCTTGTTAAGGCTTACATTGACCACTTCTGGTGATTTGCCCTGTTAGGAGCACAAAGGACTGCTAGGTCCACCTTGTTAGAGGATTTATAAACATACACCAGAGTATGCACTCTATTAGGAGATTTATACAAAATATTGTTAAGTCTACCCTGTTAAAGGATTTACAAAACTGATTCACCTATTAGAATGAAACAGTGGATCTACTTACAACTTGATTAGATCCTTAAAATATAGATCACCTCTTGTGACTGATGAATCTTTACTGCTCCTTGTAGACCTTGTTGAATACTCTGCTCTGCCGCTGATTCACTTTCATTCAAAGCTTTCATATTCATTCCTTCACATACATCTGTCTTTTGTAAATGATATATTACATTACATATATACCATTCCAATAATTACAATTGCAAAGTTGACCAAAACATAAGTGAACAAAATATTACTAAGTCGGCCAAATAGTAGAAAACTCAGGTTCTTCAAGCTGACTTGGTGACCTTCTGATACTCGGCATCCACTGTATTACTCAGCATCGTCATGCACTTGGTAAAAGTAGATGCTCGATCCATACTAACCACACAACGTAGCTTGGAACTCGGTAACCATTGGAGACTCGGTAGATATAGTGTCACTCAGTAAAAACTGGATCCTTCGTTTACGTTGATTTCACTCGGTAAACACTATACTTCCGTTACTTGGTAAACATTTCACTTTCATCACTCGGTGAACACTGTAAACTCGGTAGACACCGCTAGATTGCACATTCACTCGGTAGCTTCATGAATGCTTGATATGAACTACTTAAGGGATGAACCTACAAGGTAACCACTGAATGCTCGGTATGCACTGTGGACGCTCGATGTAAACTACGAAGCTTGGCGTGAACTGCGAAGCTTGGTTAACAATAGAATGCTCGGTGTGAACTGCGAAGCTTGGTTAACACTAGAATGCTCAGTGTGAACTACGAAGCTTAGTTAACACTAGAATGCTCGGTGGCTATACTGATGTAGATAAGTGTTGTCACTAATGGCAACAATAACTTAATGCCAACAAACCTTTCTTCATGTAGTCACTGCTTGAAATTCTAACACCCTTTTAACTACGTGACCACGTGGTTGTCATCTCCTTAACCATTTCATTCATTCACTATCTAGAATGTCCGTTTGCAATAAACCACTGCGACCAAGGAATTAAAAAGATTTTTAACTATTTCTCATAGTCACAACATAAAGATGTTAAGAGCCAAACCTTTTAATGACCATGCGATCACCTTGGTTGCATGGTCAAACCTTGAAATTTTTAAAGGTCTTTTAAAAGTGCAAAAACAATTTAAAATAAGAGAGGGTTTCTAGTAGGACAAGGGCACAAATTATGAACTAGGGTTTTTCTAGGGCAACTTTGCTCATGAAGATTTGCAAACCCTAACTGCTTAGGATGAGAACCGAATTTTCACAACAAATTGTCAGGATTTCAAGCTAGGTGAAAATACAGGCCAACAGAAAAATCATAATTAAATATGATGGGCAAACGTACTGTGAGGATCTACCACCTTTTCTAACACGTGTTCCAAAACCTGAAATCATAGAGAAAACCCGTGAGCCATTTTACAAATTTCCTCTTGGGAATGTGGTTTCAATGAATGCATTGTTGTAGGCTATGTACAGATATATTTATATATTTTTAAAAGGGGCCACTAATTATCAATCATAGTCCATAGGTGTAAGAAGTTGATTCAACAGTGTTTGGCAACATCCTTCACTCGATACTATGAGCTAAGGTATAACAAAGAGGGTTTTTATTAGATATTGTCATTGTCATGCCTCAATGTATATGCATGTAAAATGTGGAATCAATGAAAAAACATAGTTGCTTGACACATTGCTTCAGAATTAGTAAGATAAATTAACAGTTTTATAAGAATTGGATAAACAATGTCAATAAATTAATTTTCTTCAATTCATAAATTAATTAATATTATTTTTAGTTTGATTGTGTACTAATATTGTAACAACCTTTCTATCATATTCTATACTTAAATCTATCAACATAATGAAAGCACAGTGAAGAAGTAACACACATTTTCACCCTTTTACCACTCTTTCTTCCCCATGATGAATCAATATAGACATTCAAAACTAGAAATAATCTCCAATCAATATAATCTCTACACACACATTTTCCCATTTACTCAAAACAAAATTCATTACAAATGAATATTCTAAGATCTTGTTACATTGTTATTCGATTTTATTCAACCTAAAAATAAATGGACAACAAAATCTGAGCCACCCTTAAACATCACATGACACTACGGAGAAAATTAAACTAGGAGAAAATAAGTCAACTTTGACTATTTAGCACTTTTAGCTTAGGAATCAACCTGCCCATTTGGTTGCAAACATAGGAATTGAGAATAGGAATGCATATCGAGGATAGGAATGGCTATTCCAATAACAACTATTTTTTGAAATGGACATAAGCTCATTTTAGGAACAAAATAGAATATGCATTCCTATTCCCTATTCCAATTAGTACACCAAACAGAAAATAGAATATTTATTCCTAATTTTCCATTCCTATTCCACCAACCAAGCGAACCCTTGTGATGTATAAGCCATAAAAAATTCACCTTCCAACAATTATTTTAGAATCTAAACAAGAACAGTAGAGAATTAGGGCAAACAGAATTGGGGCATAATCAGTGATGATATACGGTGACATTGTAGTGAACGATTGCGTTGCCAGATTTCTCGAAGGTGTGAGTCTGGGCGAGGGCGTATCCTCGAGCCAGCCTGAATTTCCCACTTCCTCCCACAATCGCCATCTCTCTCACCTCGCTAAGAACGGCGTTGTTTCCCACCACAGCAAGCGTACTGCCGTTGAACTTCCCGCCCTTAAAAACGTAGGTGAGCGCCATTAGCAGGTGGAAATCATCTTGGCCGGCAGAGACGTAGATGCCCTGCGCTTTGCCCACCAATTTGGAGGTGGGCTCGGGCCCTTCCGTCAGTGGGTCGTCCATCACAAACATCTTTCCGAAGACAGTCGGCGATGTCTTTGTCATTGGAGCCGACGCCACCTCCACTGCCGTCACATTCTTTCCTGCAACTCTATCATGGAAATAGAATTGCAGGTGAGTTATTTTCTCCTTCAACGCATATGCTTGAGCAGATTGCAGTGAAAACACTGTTATAATCACTGCAATTGCTGTCAAATGCTTCTTCGACTCCCTCATCATCATTGCTAGGGATCGATAGAAATGGGTTTGTGTAGAAGGCAGGGATTGAAAGAGTTGTTATAGGAGGAGAATGGTTGATATTATATTCTGGACTGTGCCAACTCCATTGACATTGAACCGTGAAGTATACCAACTCCTTGCAATGCAAAGTTGACCCACCGAACAATCATGTCTGGATTTATTTAAACAATTTGTTAATTTCACCAATATTCTATGCGTGACCGGCGAGACAGGATGAAAGATATTATATCATATTGGGTCTGAAAAGCCCTAGAGAAAACTAGTAAAAGCTCTCCGATCATGTTGAATAAAATATATGGGTACCAATTATGTCTATTATATGCGAAGGGTTGGCCCGTGTTCTTCCACTCATTCTTTTCTCACCTAACTATTATTTATAATCTTTAAAAAGTCTAATATATGGATTAAAAATATAATATAAAAAAATTAAAAGTTTTTATTCTAAAATATCTCATATGTACTATTCAAACTATCCATTTGTACTTCTACTATTTAAGATTATAATATTTAGTTGAAGGAGTTGTGTAATTGTAGTGATGTGCATAATGCAATTATTCAATCATTTGTGCATAAGTATTGATCAAAACAATTATAAGAGAAATATGTGTTGAATTAATTATGCACATTTTTGAGGTGGTTGTAATGTACAAGTATTGTGGCATTTGTAAATAGGGATCTCATTTCACTTGTATATGTTAACCTTGGTGCCCATATCAAATCTTACTACATTCATTACAACTACCCAAAAGTCGAAAAAATCTCTTTGAATTCTTAAGTCACATGTGAAGAAGCCTATTTTTTTGTGACAAAATCTAATGAACATTTTTTTTTGATGAATAGTCCTTTTTTATTAATAAATAATATACTAGTTACAATTCACAAAAGAAGGCCCAGGGAATACAAGATCACCCCACGAGAGTTCACACAACCGAAGCTGGAATCAACAATTATTCATAAAAAAAAATATTAAGCAACCCCTCAGGATGCCAAAGTGGTGCCAATTGAGGGGGGTAGTTCAATGCGATCATGGAAACCTCAGTCATCCTTAGAATTGGCAGGTGGGCTAAGAATAGTCCAGCCATCAACAACATCATTAGGGGCCTGGTCTTCATCTTTTGTATCAACTCGTGGAGGTGAAATAGCCAACTCCAAGCGAAAAGGCCATTCGCTAGAAACCACATGAGGAGTACTAGGAGGGAGAGCCACCCAACCTAGGGACCAACCCAAGCCATGACGAGGTGGAGAAGCCGAGCAACATCGCCTACCACCATCGCCACCACTAGGAGAGTAGTGGCGGGAAGATTGTGAGTGTGGCGTGTGAGAGTGGCGGGTAGAAGAGTTGTGCCCTGGTGGCGGCCCCTGGGCGGAGTATGATTTGCTGAGGCATTAGAAGGCACTCTGGCAACAGTATAGAGATCATTACCCTAATGATTGAGTAGCTCCTAAAAGTGGGCCACCTCCAAAGCCACCTTATTGGCTTGGACTTGAATCTGCATCATTACATTGTGACAAATGCATGCTTTAGTGTACATAGCAACATTTCTATCAAGAAAACTATGAGTGAAAAGAACAACATTCCTATCTTTCTACAAAGTAAACAAAATCTCCATCTTGAAGGTATGCCATATCTTGGTAAATTACCTAGGGAACCTAGGGGAGTCACCCAATATAACCATATGCTAGGAAAAAGGTTTTGGCCAAAATGACTTAAAGAAATATTAAATCTAGTGCTAATAGTTTTGGGCACGTCTACAGAACCAATAAATATGCAAAAAAAACTCTGGCTACCAACATAATAGACACCGAGGATCTGGAACCCCAATATGCTTGAGCCGAGGCCCAAGAGGAAGACCTTGAAACACTAGGCACTGAGAAAAATGGGAAATTTTAGGCTTAGTAATGGCACTCCATATAGTGTCGAAACACTTTTTCCACTAAGAAAGGGAAGACCACAGATGCCAGTGCTAGTTGAGGGTATCCACCATCGATAGATGGGGAGAAAGCCATTGATACCCCAAACCTATTTGTAGTTGGTGAAGGGAGTGACAGGGTACCACTTCTAGTCTATCCACCAAGGTCAAATAGATTGAATACCCACCTTGTGAATTAAGTGATCTGGAATTTCAGAAAGCAATAGATCAAAAGCATGCTAATCTGAACGGGCAAGATGGAGTTGGACTTGCATATCTTCCCAAGATTTGAGACATATAGAGACCTTGGAAAATAGTTCCTTAGGTGTCTTGATGCCACATTTGAAAAAATGAAGAGCACTAGCACCTTGAGTCTTGGGAAAAGGAACACCCTAGATGGAAAATAGTGGAAACCACCAAATGTTCTGCTAATTCAAAGAGAACCCATCACGAAACCCATCACCAAACTAGTGAAGCCAAGGTTTGATAGCTTTCCAAGCTTTCCATACGCTCTTGATAGCAAAAGAGCCCTGAATGTGCACAGGTTCCCACATGATGAGAAGGGTTTGAAAGCCAATCCCCTTCCATGTAGGCCTATTAACAAGAAAGCCAAAGGTAATGCAGTGTTGAACCAAAACTTTCCAAGCTTCATCTCCAATAATGACATGTATAATCCACTTGGCACAACGTGTGAGGCCTTGCTTTTGTGTGGAAAGAAGGCCAAGGCCTCTAGACTTTTTGGGGAGACAACAAAATCCCAGGCCACTCTGTGAAAGCCAAGATGCTCAGAACCAGAAGCCCAAAGAAAGTCATGGAGCAATTGCTCTAATTTCATATATGAAGCTTTGGAAGGAGCCCAATAGGAAGAATAATAAACATGCGTAGCCACCTGGGCCTTTGAACAAATCTAAAATTTCTTCGCAAGAGAAAAGGGTTTAGTAAGCCAATAGTCAAGCTTCTTTTCAATTTTAACAAGCACAATGTTCCACAAATCCATTGACGAATCTTGAAAGGCAAAGGGAATGCCCACAAAGTGAAAAATCTCCCCATGAGTGACCCATTTCCATTCAAACTGGTCAAGCCATGGTAGAGTTGGAAGAAAAGATTTCCTATAGTAGAGCATTTTGTGCCATTGAATAATAGAACTAGAGGCTTGGCAAAAGGTGTCCAAGCATTGTAAGGCATTAGTAATGTTCTCCTCATACTCCAAAAGAGTGAGAAAGGAATCATCGGCAAAGTTCCCAAACCAACTGAGATGAGGAATCTAGCAAGGAGATGCCACGAACCAAACCAGAAGAAACAGAGTGGGCTAGCAAGTAGCCAAACCCTTTAGTAGCAAGAACATTTAAAGTTGGAGCTAGAGAGCAACCCTGTTGGATAGAGTGAAAGATCCCAAAGGATTTAGATTAAGAGCTATTTATAGTAATACAAGCATTAGCATCTCCAAAAAGAATCTCTACAGATTGAAGAAAATTGGGATTGAAACCTAAAGCTTGAAGCATACCCAAGATGAAAGGCCATTCAATTTGATCATATAAGCTTTAGCAAATTTGATTTTCAAAAATATAGATGATTGATTGGATTTACGAGCCCATTCCATTCCCTCCCTAGACAACAATGATGTTGTCAAGAATATACTTGGACTTAATAAAGCCAATTTACTCCAGCCACATAATTAAAGGTAGGAGATGGCAAATTTTAAGGGATATTGTCCTAGCAATAATCTTATAAGACACATTAAGCAAAGTGATGGTCCACCAGTTACAGATATCCTCAGGATCGCCAGCTTTAGGTATGCATTTGATATTTCCTTTGTTGATAATGGCTCCTAGACTCTTAGAATAATAGGCTTCAAGATAAACTTTGTACAGGTTTGGACCAATAGACGCTTAGAGGTGCTTGTAAAATTCACAAGGAAACCCATCACATCTGGGGAATTTGTCATCAACCATGGAAAAGACTACCTCCTTGAGGTCTCGGATGATGAGAAGCTACTCATAGAAATCATGTTGCTTGATCGCTAGGTGATTTGGAGTAACATAAATACTCTTTCTAAGGGCTTCCTCCTGAGAAACCAAATTTCCCTATGAAGCAAAAACATTTTCATGGTGGTGAACAAAAGCTTGCAGGATGTCAGGGAGACTGGAGAGAATAGAATTGTCTTTCTTGATCTTCTTAATCCTAAAATTGGTATGATAGGCTCTAAAAGCCTGGAAGAATTCTTTATAAGACTTATTGCCAACCTCCAACCAATGGAGGTGAGCTTTGATTTGGACCCCTTAGTAGCATAATTATTTGTAATCTGTTTGTCATGACAAATCTTGGCAGGCTAGATTTGCAAATCAACATCAAAAGGGTTAAGGGTGAGAGCTTTAGAATCTTTCTTGAGAGTTGTGGTAGTGGATTCATAAGACCATCACCTGAAAACTACCAATTGCCGCCTATGGATGCACATAAATCTAGCAATTTTGGTAACAAAATCATTCCACCATTGAATCCATTATATCTAAGAAAGTAGACATGAGCTCCAAATTCCAAACACATAGGATATGAGCAATAGTGGAAGCATGTGTTAGCATTGATGTATTGAAGAAAAATGACATCTTGATAGTTCATTGGATAGTTGTGTGCCAAGAGATGGTAAAATAAATGGGATAGTGGCCAGATAACATCACATTTGGTAGAGGAATGAGAGGTAAATCCTAATCCTTAGAAAAGGAGAAAGAAGATTGTACAGCAATCATGACACAATCAAGATGTTTTAAAATGTGGTCAGAGCCAACTCAAAAATTAGACTAAGTGAGCCAGACTTCACTATGCTGGCAGTGGTTAGTATTGGGATCATAAAGGGGCAATTTATTACGCATGTAGTACTAGGCTTCCCTTTCCCCAACTATCCAGCTAAAAGAAAAAATGCTATCTTTTTCAGAGGCCAACTCAACCATGTTAAAATCACCACACATAACCCAAGTAGCTGGAGGCAAGTTGTCAATCATCTAGCCCCACAATTGAGATCTTTCCACAACATCATTAGAAGCATGAGCATTAACTACTCGAAAGGAGTGATTGTTGATAGAAAACAAAAGCCAAATTATTCTGTGTGTTAGCAAACAGTTTTGTCCTTCAGATAGAAATGCAAACAATGACTCAATATGCTTCAAAAGAAGAACAAAATGCACTAAGAATTGGATAGATTATCATTTTATTGATAATCTTCCTCTAAATTGAGAGGTACAACTCCTTCATAAAAGATATTCAATGAATGTGTTATCTAGTTATATCTTTAACTTGAAGACACGAAGGGTTTTCTGACATTTATCCATCAATATGGAATAAATGCGATTATCATATTAACACTTAAAGAATGTGAGAAAAACAAAATGACAGCCTCAAGACCATTCATCAAGTCTTTCACATTACAAAAGAGAGAGAGACAAAGCTATAAATATCTTTTTGCAAAAAGCATGAATACATAACCACAAGATTACATATATCACATTCAATGTAGTAATAAAAGACTACATCTAAAATAGAAATAAAAGGACTCAGAATCCATTCAAATCGGAAATACGAATGTACATGACCTCAAGATCAAACACACATATATCCCTCTTTATTTTAGAAACATGATGAAAAAACAATAGTATTGCTCTATCCCCCTATTACAATCAATCTGCATAAGACAAAACTCCTTCCCCTATCACAGAATAGAACAATCTTCTCCCCTATTGTAGCATCTATAGAACTTCTAAATTGAGGAGCCAAAGAATGCCTGTACATTCCCCCTTCACATATTTATCCTTTTCTTTCCTTTCAACCAATGTTCTTTTTCAGTTATAATAACCAATTCTTCATATTCTTTTTATTATCATCCCTAACATTACTTTATAAAACTTTAATGTTTCGCACATGTTATAGTTTTAGTGATAAGGATAAAGATATAACCGATTAGAAAAGGAGCCCATATGTCTTTTGTATAGGTGGCAATATGTTCGTGATGACTCATTTTATGTGAATTCATGTATCGTGTGACTGGCCTTCTGATGGTCTTTACTTAAGATTGTGCTCATGCCAAACATGAATTCTTTCAACATCGATGTATTCTATCAAATAAATAACATGCAAAGTTAGCATTACCATAGATATATGCACCTTGACCAAGAGTGTCGACTCCTCAGATCGTCCATGGTGGTTTTTATTGTTGGTCATCACCAAGCACCTTATGCTTTACTTCTGCCACATGGATTTCATGTTTTGTTTTCATGACCTCTGATTTCTCAAACAAGAAACATAACATATTGCCTGATGTCTGTTCAATCCCGATATTTGATAATCCTGCCAATTTCAAATCATTATTATCTTTATTATTTTGACATACCATGACACCAATCCTTATCATGTCTTTTCTTTTCATTCATCAGGTCTTTCTTTAAATGAGAGTCTGAAACTTATAGAGACAGGTGCTTACAAACTACGCATTCAGCTTGATAGTGATTGGGTTCATTCCTGATATCCTTCGGCAATTTTACTTCATAGTCATATGCTTCGAGTGCTTGAGTTCTGAAAAATAGATCATTCATCTATCCATTGTTTAGGCATTATGTCGAACACATCATTTGCATTCTTCAAACCTCATATTGTGTGTCTAAATCTACCTACATAATGCGCTCGATAACCCACATACGGTGTGAAGGGCATGCGTCGATCAATCATCCATGTGGCACTAGAAATTAGGTGCCTTTGGTACTCTCAATCCACTACACATATATAGATATTGTGTCAAACAGTTCTTATGTTTTCCTTTGTGAACATAAGTAAGTTTTGGTTATCCTTCTCTCCTTCTAGCCCGATGAGGGATTATGGTTGCTTTCAAATTCTACACAGATGTTTATGTTGCAACTTTGACGCATTTAGACACCATCTTAAATGATTTGCCTGCACCGACGGTGTTCTAAAACCCTTAGTTATGATTAGTTTTCCTTTGGTACTTTGAAATTTTATTCTCCTTTGAGTTCCATAGAAGAACTACCAAAGAACCAAAGATTATGGTGCCCAGAAACATGCATAAAATGACAGAGAGTCCTCTTGACCACCAAGAAGTACTCTCATGATGGTCAATGTAATATAATTTTGTTAGCACCATTGTTATGACAAAACCAATTATGGTTGAAATCATATAGATGCTGACCCATATATTATTGCCACTGCCAGTGCCAACTAAATTTGACATTGGTTTTGTTTTTGTATCAGGATTAGAGACAAATTGTACAATATTTGCATTGTTGCTATGTTCCAATTCAAGTTGTAGTCCTTGTGTCACATATACTTGAAGCTTTAGGGATATCTTGTTTGTGAAACCTGGACAAATGCATTTTGCATCGATTAAATAAAAAATGTAAAGCTCTTTTGAGTTTTTCACTGCCCAAATTAGTAGCACATTTCTTGTTAAACCAATCTGGCACTGTTTGATACGATGAAGGTGGTCTTGCAATATAGCAACAAAAGGTGAAATTCCAATACCACTGACAACCAGAATTAGATTACTGTAACTTAAGTGATAAGGTATTTCATTCCCAAAGGGGCCCTCCACTGGAGCATTCAATTTATAAGGAAAGGTTGTAGATAAATCTGTTGGATTCTATTCCTTGGTTTTTGAAACCATATTTTTCAGTTCTTTTGTCCATTTTCCAAGATGTTTGATTAGTATTGATAAATGATTTCTACCATCACATGGGCTAAAAGACACACTAAATGGATGCCATTGCAACCAAGATAAATTCTGTATTTAAAGGAAGACAAATCTCAGAGCATTGTAGGACAAACTTGGTAGCTTTGATATAACTAATTCTATAGTTCCACAAGGGAGGCACATTGCTGACAGTATACTGACATCTTTCTGGGATTGACAGAATCAAAGAAATCGATCAAGTGGAGCCATGAAAAATATAAAGTCGCCTACATGTAATGCTAGAAATACCACAAAAACAATCTATAGTTGATGTGTGTAGAAAAAGACTTTGAAATAGTGCTTGCACACAAATGGCAGTGAAGTTGCCCACATGGCCAAGACAACACATAGACTTATCTCCCCTGGGACATTTGCAATACCAATACTATTCCATTGAACCACCTCCTATATTAGGTGACCTTCTAGGCTCCATGCAATGAGATAACAAAGGCCATGACCCTTCTAGGCTCCATGCAATGAGATAACAAAGGCCATGACCTGTGAAAAGTGCCATCATAACATGACCGAACCACACATGATATTTTGCTGTGTGTTCAAAGGGGATATCTATAAGGCATAGAAGGATTGACCCCCTTGTCACTAAAAGAAAATGGAAGCCCATACAGAAGAGCCCAACTAGACCAAGATGAAGCCCTACAAATTCCACCATCAACAATTATGCCTTTGTACTCAAAATCCTTCATTGTCGCTTCATGTTTAATATGAACTGAACATAACTTGTTTAGTCCCTTTTCTTCTTAGCTAATTGCTAAGATTTAAGACATGAGTATATTCTATATTTTGAACCAGGAACCTTGAAACAGGATCTAAGCTTAGTTTAGAACTTGAGCCAGCGATCCCCTAAATCTTTGAGCCACTGAACTGCACCCATAATCATTTCTCTGAACATAAATCTGAATCTGAAGTCGAACTTCAATCTGAGATACTCAAACCATTTAAACCTGGTGAACCTTTGTACCTTGTTAAAAAGGTATAAAATTTACAAAGGAAATCCTTCAATCTGCACCTGTGATCTTGCATGAAAGTCTGATTCTGAGAACACGGATTTACGTTTGAAAAATTAGGCTACACATCTACACTGATAAGTTTGAGCTCTATACTTTGATTTTGTAAACTAAAGCTTTAACTCAAACTTGAAGTTGAAATTGAAGTTGAAACCTTTGTTTCAACTTAATACGGGTATGCTGCACCTTGGAATATATTTACAATTCAGCCTTCTGCAAACCCAAACTTGGAGTTGAAGTTGAACTTGATGGTTCAACTTTGACATATCTTTACGGCAGTATTTTCTTCATAGGTCATAGTTCATAAACTATCATCAGTAATTAAAAACCAACCAAAATTTACTTTTCAGAGTTAGCTTGGATGTTTAGAATGTGGGTATCAAAAGGCATGGTAACAACTAGCTCTAACTGGGGATGTGGGCCATGAGGAACACAAAGAATCTAGCAATCTATGGTAAAGACCAGTGCCTAGCCATTGGACAACAAAGTCATGGGAACAAAGAAAGGAGGTTGCTTGCAGAGAGAGGGAACAAGGGACAACACCAAAACAAATGAAGCAACCAACAACACAACAACTACACTACACACCACCAAAAATGAAGAGCAGCAAGATTTACAAATGTACATAGGTGAGAAGAACTCACCATAGGATCAGAGCTGAGGAAAAACTTACATAAAGCCATTCACTGGCTGTGAGAAGAAAGAACCCTTCCTAAACAGTGAGTTGTGTTGGCATGGTGCAACCCAACACTTCCATTTGGCAAATTCATCTTCTTGGTATTTTAGACTAATCATGCACAAGAACCTTATCCATCGATCGTCACATCGAAAGAGCCACATTTCATCATTAAATTCTAAGTTTTCCCAGTCATCTTGTGAAGAATTTCCAAGTTCCTTTCCAACAATACACTGAAACAAAACTTGTTCAAAAATTTTCAATGTAGGAATTATGTTATTTTGAGCACAGATACTCTTGGAATCAGCACCAACAAGAGGCTTTTCAAAATTGAAAACACCCTCAAGATAGGAGTGAGCTTTTTCAAGCATAGGGTTAACCTCAGTCAGGATAAGTCCATCATCCTTTGTTGTTAATAAGTTTGAAAGCTCTTTATCTAAAACAAAGGAATTAAAAAGGCTTGTACCTTGAGTTTTCATGAGAGTAATTCCTTCCTTGTTTGCCGAGAGAAAGCGGGACAACACCTCTTCACTATAAGATAATGTGTTTGCTGAAACTTTTAATGGTCCTTGGGATTTTCCTTGTAGTATACTTGCTTCAGTGTTCTCCATGCCAAAAGGAAATAAATAGTCTTTCCCACTTGGAGGCAATTCTTGTATTTGGAAAAGAGGGTTTTCTCTAACAATGACATCTTCATGGAACCCCACTGGAAGGTATAGCGGGTTAAGCTCATGCCAAGTCCACTTATCATCTAGCTCTTCAAACTTTGTTTTTGTCTCACTTGCTTATTAATCAATTGTTTCGAGAGTATCTCCTTTACCTGAGCATGTGAGTGGTTTTTCCTTTTGGGAATCCTCACTGTCTTGAGTGAATGTGATTGTCTCTGATTCTTGAAGATTGCCCAGTTGGTGTCTAACCTTAGGCCACAAATCAGCATTTGAACCTATTAAGTAGCACCCCACAAGAGTGTGCAAGTTCTCTTGTTCCTTTTTTATTTCAAGTTGACAAAATTTTCCTTGAGATGATGAGTCATGGAATAAAAAGGTTTCATATTCTACCTCTACATCGGCTTGACAGATGCCCTTTCCTTCTTCCTCATGAATCATCCTTTTGTCATACAAATCTACCATGCTTTCATGATTAATGTTGATGGCTGAAACTACATTAAGAAATTCAAAAGAAAAAGATTCAAAGATTGGGAGAGAGGTAGCCATTGGTAAGTTTGTATTTAACTCATCTTCAATCGGCTATTCCTCTATAGGAGGCATACTTAGATGCTTCATAGAATCATTTGATTGGGAAGTATGTTCACTATTATTCTCAATTTTTGAATAGTAGCACTCTGTCATACCAAAAGAATTACACTCTTCAGGTGTGACTTCTTGAGAATCCTCATCATCATATTCAATGTGTAGGTGGTATGATCCCATTGTATGGTGAGGATTGCTTTCAAATGAAGGAGGCATTACCAAATCCTCTGCACCAAAGACTAATGTAATTTGACAATAAAAAATGGAGAATGTTGGTCTTGCTATTTTGAGGACAAACCTTTTCATTCTGGGTTTTACCTCCGAATGATATTGCTGTTCGTAGAGGCAAACTCTTTTCTGTGAAGGTTTATTTCTTGTATGCTCATCCTTTGATTTAAAATCTAGACCCAAGACTTTTGCAATGTTGTCTTGTTGAAACCAACTAGATAAAACTAAATCATATTCAATTTTAATAGTCTCTTTCTTAGTAATTTCAAGATCATGTATCTTACTCCTTTTGAGATGAAATTTGACTTCTGGATGCAATGCAACAACAAAGATTGACAATAAGTTAGCTTGGCTGGGCTGGTTAGCTTGTGGAATTATTGTCAAGGTTCATGTGAATCGATCCACAAAGCTTCTTATCCCATCATTCTCCTCTTTCTGAATTTTGAAGAGTTGGCATTATAGGGAGCCCACATTGACTACTGGTTTAAATCTTATAAGGAATTTACTTTCCATCACATGCCAGCCAGTGATGCAACCATCTTCCAAATGATGAAACCAAATAGCAGCATTACCAACAAGAGATTTAACAAATAGGCAAACATACACATCTTTTTCTAAAACACCAAGAATCCCATAGGTTGTATTGAATGCTCAAATGTGGTTGTACGGATCTTGATCGCTTCTTCCAACATACTTAGGAAAATATTTCTTTGATCCAGGGGGAATGCGTGTGAAATGAGGTAGACCAAAAGGACCAAAATGCGGCTGCCATGATTGAGTCACAGTCAAGACCATCTTTGTACTGGGCTTCTTTTACAAAAAAGATCAGAGTTACCAACCTCCATCCTTGGGGAGGTAACTTTCAGATATCCAAGGAAAGAAAGCACTAGAACTTTACTTTCTTTCTCCAGTAGAGTCGCCAAAAACTATTAGTAAATGGTTTTTTCCTTCAGATAGAAATGCAAACAATGACTCAATATGCTTCAAAAGAATAACAAAATCCACTAACAATTGGATAGATTATCATTTTATTGATAATTTTCCTCTGAATTGAGAGGTAAAACTCTTTCATAAAAATATATACAATGAATATGATATCTAGTTATGTCTTTAACCTGAAGACATGAAGGGTTTTCTGACATTTATCCATCAATATGGAATAAATGTGATTATTAGATTTACACTTAAAGAATGAGAGAAAAACTAAATGATAGCCTCAAGACCATTCATCAAGTCTTTCACATTACAAAAGAGAGAGAGAGAAAGATATAAATATCTTTATGCAAAAAGCATGAATACATAACCACAAGATTACATATATCACATTCAATGTAGTAATAAAGGACTGCATCTAAAATAGAAATAAAAGGACCTAGAATCCTTCCAAATAAGAAATACAAATGTACATGACCTCAAGATCAAACACACATATATCCCTCTTTATTTCAAAAACATGATAAAACAACAATAGTATTGCTCTTTCCCCCTATTACAATCAATCTACATAAGACAAAACTCCTTCCCCTATCACAAAACAGAACTGTCTTCTCCTCTATTGTAGCAGCTATAGAACTTCTAAATTGAGGAGCCCCAAAACCCCTATACATTCCCCAAAACCCCTATACATTCCCCTCTTCACGTATTTATCCTTTTCTTTCCTTTCAACCGATGTTCTTTTTCAGTTATAATAACCGATTCTTCATATTCTTTTTATTATCATCCCTAACATTACTTTATAAACCTTAATGTTTCACACATGTTATAGTTTTAGTGATAAGGACAAAGATATAATCGATTAGAAAAGAAGCCCATATGTCTTTTGTGTAGGTGGCAATATGTTGGTGATGACTCATTTTATGTGAATTCATGTATCGTGTGACTGGCCTCCTGATGATCTTTACTTAAGATTGTGCTCATGCCAAACATGAATTCTTTCAACATCAATTTATTTTATCAAATAGATAGCATGCGAAGTCAACATTCACATACATATATGCACTTTGACCAAGAGTGTGAACCCCTCAAATCGTCCATGGTGGTTTTTATTTTTGGTCATCACTGAGCACCTTATGGTTTACCTCTGCCACATGGATTTCATGTTTTCTTTTCATGACCTCTGATTTCTCAAACAAGAAACATAACATATTGCCTGATGTCTGTTCAATCCCGATTTTTTATAATCCCGTTGGTTTCAAATCATTATTATCTTTATTACCTTGACATACCATGACATCGATACTTATCGTGTCTTTTCTTTTCATTCAACAGGTCTTTCTTGGAATGAGAATCTGAAACTTATAGAGACAGGTGCTTACAAACTGCGCATTCAGCTTGATAGTGATCGGGTTCATCCCTAATATCCTTCAACAATTTTACTTCATAGTCATAGTTCTGAAAAATAGATCATTCATCTATCCATTGTTCAGGTATATTGTCAAACACATCATTTGCATTCTTCACACCTCAGACTCTGTGTCTGAATTTGTGCACATAATGCACCCGATAACCCGCGTACAGTGTGAAGGGCATGCGTTGATCAAACATCCATGTGGCACTAGAAATTAGGTGCCTTTGGCACTCTCAATCCACTACACATATACAGATATTGTGTCAAATAGTTCTTATGTTTTCCTTTGTGAATATAAGTAAGTTTTGGTTATCCTTCTCTCCTTTTGGCCCGATGAGGGATTATGGTTGCTTTCAAATTCTACACAGATGTTTATGCTACAACTTTGACACATTTAGACACCATCTTAAATGATTTTCCTGCACCAACAGTGTTCTAGTACCCTTAGTTATGATTAGTTTTCCTCTAACTTACTTAAAAATTTTATTCTCCCTTGAGTTCCACAGAACTGCCAAAGAACCCAAGATTATGGTGCCTAGAAAGATGCATAAAATGACAGAGAGTCCTCTTGACCACCAAGAAGTACTCTCATTACAGTCAATGTAATATAATTTTGTTAGAACCATTGTTACGAAAAAACCAATTATGGATGAAATCATATAGATGCCGGCCCATATATTATTGCCACTGCTAGTGCCAACTAAATTTGACATTGGTTTTGTTTTTGTATCAGGATTAGTGACAAATTGTACAATATTTGCATTGTTGCTATCTTCCAGTTCAAGTTGTAATTCTTGTGTCACATATACTTGAAGCTTTAGGGATATCTTGTTTGTGAAACTTGGACAAATACATTCCACATTGACTGAATAAAAAATGTAAAGCTCTTTTGAGTTTTTCACTGCCCAAATTAGTAGCACATTTCTTGTTAAACGAATCTAGCACTGTTTGATATGATGAAGAAGGTCCTGTAATATAGCAACAAAAAGTGAAATTCCAATGCCACTGGCAACCATAATCAGATTATTGTAACTTAAGTGATAAGGTATTTCATTCCCATAGGGGTCTTCCACTGGAGCATTCAATTTATAAGGAAAGGTTGTGGATAAATCTGTTGGATTTTGTTCCTTGGTTTTTGAAACCATATTTTTCAGTTCTTTTGTCCATTTTCCAAGAGGTTTGATTAGTATTGATAAATGATTTCTACCGTCATATGGGCTAGAAGACACACTAAATGGATGCCATTGCAACCTAGATAAATTTCGTATCTGAAGGAAGATAAAGCTCAGAGCAATATATGATAAACTTGGCAGCTTTGATATAACTAATTCTACAGATCCACAGGCGAAGCACATTACTCACAGTATACCAACATCTTTTCAAGATTGACAAAATCAAAGCAATCAATCAAGTAGAAAAAAGAAGACTAGTACTGCAACCATGCAAAATATAAAGTCGCCTACATGTAATGCTAGAAATACCACAAAAACAATGTATAACTGATGTGTATAGAAAAAGACTTTGAAATAGTGCTTGTGCACAAATGGCAGTGAAGTTGCCCACATGGCCAAGCTAGCACAAAGACTTATCTTCCCTGGGAAATTTTCAATACCAATACTATTCCATTGAACCACCTCCTGTATTAGGTGACCTTCTAGGCTCCATGCAATGAGATAACAAAGGCCATGACTTGTGAAAAGTGCCATCATAACATGACCAAACCACACATGATATTTTGCTACGTGTTCAAAGGGGATATCTATAAGGCGTAGAAGGATTGACCTCCTTGTCACTGAAAGAAAAAGAAACCCCATATAGAAGAGCCCAACTAGACCAAGATGAAGCCCTACAATTTCCACCATCAGCAATTATGCCTTTGTACTCGGAATCCTTCATTGTCGCTTCATGCTTAATATGAACTGAACATAACTAGCTTAGTCCTTTTTCTTCTTAGGTGATTGCTAAGATCTGAGACATGAGTATAGTCTATATTTTGAACTAGGAACCTTGAAACAGAATCTAAGCTTAGTTTAGAACTTGAGCCAGCGATCCCCTGAATCTTTGAACCACTGAACTGCACCCCTAATCATTTCTCTGAACATAAATCTAAATCTAAAGTTGCACTTCAATCTGAGGTACTCAAACCATTTAAACCTGTTGAACCTTTGTATCTTGTTAAAAAGGTACAAAATTTACTAAGGAAATCCTTCAATCTGCACCTGTGATCTTGCATGAAAGTCTGATTCTGAGAACACGGATTTACATTTGGAAAATTAGGCTGCACATTTGCACTGATAAGTTTGAGCTCTGTACTTTGATTTTGTAGACTAAAGCTTTAACTCGAACTTGTAGCTGAAGTTGAATTTTAAACCTTTGTTTCAAGTTCAAGTTCAACTTAATACGGGTATGCTGCACCGTGGAATGTATTGACAATTCAGCCTTCTGCAAACCTAAACTTGGAGTTGAACTTGAACTTGAAGTTTTAAACGTGATGGTTCAACTTTGACATGTCTTTATGATATTATTTTCTTCATAGGTCATAGTTCATAAACTACCATCAACAATTAAAAATCAACCAAAATTTACTTTGCAGAGTTAGTTTGGAAGTTGAGAATGTGGGTATCAAAAGGCATGGTAACACTGTGGATGGGGTCAGAACCATGTGAAATAATAACAAAATGAAGACAAGGTGACAAAAGAGTAATTACACCACCTCTAGTAGTTTCATGTTGAGAGGGAAACATAATGCCATCCGGCCAAATGTCGTGTCATGCAGAAGAAAGCATGAAACTAGAAACTTGAAACTCCTACATTCAAATAACGTCTAAATTTCCAAGTCTATGATGGTTGTCCCTGACATAGTACTTTATGGAGAGGTTTGTAAGAGCTTGCATGTTCCATGATAAAAAATATTCATAAAAACTCTTCCATATCTTCCTTGTCCTCGAGAGAGGAGTAACTATTTTGCAAGAAAGTTGAAACTTGGTTGAAGCTAGAAGAAAACTTTTCTTGATTGATATCCTGTCATTTTTCCTCTGGTTTCTCAACACATCTAGGAGGACTGTGAGAATGCCACACATTTTAGGTCACAATGGATGATGCAAAAAATAGAGTTCAAACTACAACAAGAGTGGTAGCTCTTATAGCTGTCTTGATCCCTTGTGAACTACTAGGTTTTGAAACCTAAGAAACAATAGTATTTGATTATGGAAAAACTGTTATAGACCCTACAATGGTTGGGGTTTGCGCTTCTGTTGGAATAGGAGGAATTGAAACGAAAATAACATATGACTATTTAGGAGTCAAGGGAGCCTTGCCCTTGCACCCAATAGGTAGTCCATTCCTCCTTTTGTTTTCCTTCTACTGGTTTGGCAGGGGCCTCCTTAGGCAGGGGTTTAACCCTGGGCACTATCAAAGGGCAATCCCTAATCTTGTGTTTCGCTGACTGGCACCTATAATAGGTGTTGTGCAAGTTCAAATAGAGAACCTTTTGAGAGAAGGTTTGAGAACCAATTTGTATCTCCATAGAATCCTTAAGATCCTTGGAGAGATCAACCTCAACGTAAACACATTTTTGAGGATGAGCATTAAAAACCTTTTTGTGTTCCTTAGTAACAACTTTGTGAAGATCATTGGAAATGGACTCGATAGATGACCAACATGGCAAGGGTAAACCTAGGAACTCAACCTACATAGGAACCCAAAGCTTTTTGTTGTTAGAGATAGTGAAGTCTTGTGACCATCTTTGAAAAACTAGTAAGGAAGAATGCACTGAACAAGGGTAATTGTTAAAAATCATGTTTAACTGAGATGGGTTGGCAAAACAAAATAAAAAAAAACCTTTGGTAAGGTTTTGCATAGTGTCGAGGTAGACTCTGTGTAATGTACATTTTCAATTTCATGTCATGTGAAATAAAGATAAGAACCTACTAGTACCCTTCGCAAATCAAATATAAGATACATACCCCCAAAAAATGCAAATATAAAACTTGTCATAGTACTATGGGAGCATTTGCAACCACTTTTCATCAGGTTTTGATGTTTTAGAAAGGTTAAGTGAATGCATAATAATAAATCCAAGTATATCTTTAGACACCAATAATAGAAGAAACATAAATTGAGATATATTTAAAGAGGACATTCATTTAACCATTAGCATCCAAATGAATAATTTATAAAAGTGTCTCAACCATATTAAATAATTTAGGAAATGGTGATTTGTTTTATAGAAGTGTGCAATGCTCACAAAATTAGTGTTTACCATAATATAATAAAAAATGCCATCTACAATAATTTTTTATAGTATGGTCTTAAGGCCCATATCAATCAATGTGATTGAATATATGGTGCTACAATATACATTCATTTTCTATCCTAGTTACCAAAGTCAATTACAAAGAATGGAGGAACAAATCTTAACAAAAAAAACCCTATCTGAGATCTCTTAGCAAGAACAAAAACTCCTTATTATGAACCTAAAACAAGAATTATCATATATCACATGCCAGAGTTATTCATCTTGAAAGATGAAAGTACCTAGATATATTGAGGCTTATGCAAGGTACATTACATTAAAGCTAGTTGCATTCCTTGGATTCACAAATATTTAGCTTGAATCTGACCCCATGAACATTTAAATTGCTTTAACAGATCCATGCATGCCAGTTAGACCCTTATGTCCTTATATTGGACTTTTTTGGATATTATTGAAATTCATTTCAAATGTTAAAAATTAGTCATGGACATCATGAAGGGATTTATATATGGCTAATAGTTTTTCCTATAGGAAGAGCAACTTGCTCAACTCAGAGGAGGATAGTTGAACTGATGGATGAAGGATGAGTTTGAAGTGATTGCTCCCTACATCATATCCTCGAGCAAGGGGAATGACTCATTACTCACAAATGGAACCCCGATGGTCTCACTCCTAGGTATTGTGGAAATGCTCTCCCCTACCTTTGAGGTTGCAAGTCTTGCTAATGAAGTTGAATGGATAGTCCCTAAGAGGAAGCCTAAAGGGGGAAATAGGGTTGATGTTCAGTCAGCAATGAGGGTAGAGAGACCTTCGATCAGGAACCTTTTTCAAAAGGAACAAAAATGGATATGGAATAAGGAAACAAAAAACCTTAAAGGAAATAAAACCACACAAGAGATGAAGATTATATCTTGGGATGCGAGAGGGCTTAATAGCCCCATGAAGTAGTTTGAAATTAAACAAAAGATCATTGAACTTAATACTAACATGATTCTTTTGTAGTATGTGAAAATGATAGAGTAGGTTTTCTCTAGAGTGGTTTCTTACATTTGGCCTGCCAAATTTTCTTATAATGGTGCTAATGGTGCTTTTGGTGGCATTGCAACACTGTAGAACCTAGACAAGGTGGTGGGCTTGGTGATCCTCCTCAATATCCATTTTGTGGTGATGGGTTTCACCTCCAAAGCTGGTAGCTATAATTTGTTCAACTTTTATGCTCCCAACACTTGAAATGGTAGGTTGGTTGTTTGGGATGAGGCAACTAAAGTGGCTGATGCAATGAGATAGGAAAACATACTATGTATGGGTGACTTTAATACCCCTCTCCACCCTTCACAGAAAATTGGGGGCTTAGAGAACTTTTTTGAAAGCATGCATGACTTGGATGGATTCCTTAGGAGGAATGACTTGATTGATATTGACCGGTCCTCCTTTCACTTGGTCTAACAATAGATTGGGGAAAAAATCAAATGAAAGGCTTGACAAGGCTCTTATCTTGGCTGAGTGGGACATTCTCCAACATACCTCCTTAAAGGTGGATCTAAGGACCATCTTAGACCACTCTATGCTAGATTTCTCATGGACATAGAGTCAAACTACTAGATGAAGGCCCTTCAGGTATGAAATCATGTGGCACTCACACCCAAAATTCAAGGATTGTATTGCGCAGTGGTGGAATAATCTAGTTGAAGGAACGGTTATGTTCTATATTGCTAGAAAACTTGAAAGAGTATCTAAAGAGGTTAGAGGATGGTATTAGGATTAACCTCAGATAGAAATAATAGTTACATGCAAATATAACCAATATAAGAAAATAATAGATCACACATAAGAGAAAACAAGACACCAAGATTTAACGTGGTTCACCCAATCCTTGAGCTATGTCCACCAAAAACAAGTCCAATATTATTATTATCTAGTGATTACAACCTGATTATAATCCACAATCCCTTACAACTGAATACCACTACAAGAACCAATTTTTGCATCGCACATTATAAAAATCCCTAACCCTAAGCCTTTTTATACAAGCTTTTTTACTGCTTACAAAATTAGGGCTAGATTAATAAAAAATAGTAGCCAATGCCTTTTACAATATAACATTTTTTTTGTCTTCGAGGGCACTGCCCCTGAAAACCCTCGTGGGGGCGTTTCCCCTCAACCCCACCCTATACCACGATAGGGAGCATCCCTTGACCCCATCTTGGTGGTGCTACCCCCAAACCCCCATAGAAATAATATGGGGAGAAAAAATGTGCCAAATAAACCTTTGAGTCTGATTAGGCTTCATATCACAATAGATGGAGCAAATCTTTGTTTGGAAACATTACCAAGAAAAAGAAGACTACTATTCAAAGTAGTTGGAATCTCTTCAAAATTATCTAGGACAAGGTAATACTAACACCCAACATCAATAGGAGGAGAGGGAGTGTCAGGATAGGTGGAAGACCCTTATAAATCAAGAGGAAATCTTTTGGAAGTAGAGATCTAGGGTTCAATGGTTGGAGGAGGGTGACCAAAATATGACCTTCCACAAAATGACATCAAGGAGAAAAAAGAGGAACACCATAGACCTGTTGGTTGACGATAATGGTAGGGAACAATGGAAGTTCAGGAGAGAGAAGATAGGGCCAATAACTATTTCTAGGAAATGTAACTATTTCTAGGAAATGTACAACCCCCCATTCATTTAGGTCAATAGTAACATACAAGATAGTATTTTAAGGTCATTTGAGATGTTGGTGAATAACTAGATGAATGAGGCCATGACTAGCAAGGTCAAGGAGGAGGAGGTAAGTAAGGCAGTGTTCAACATGCATAAGTACAAAGCCCCATGACTTGATGGGTTTCCCCTAGCCTTTTTTCAAGAATTCTAGAATATTGTTAAATATGACGTGGTTCACGTGACTAATGACTTTGTTAGAACTTGCAAGATCTTGAAGGAACTTAACCAAACATTCATAGTTCTAGTACCTAAGATGGATGACCCTAGACATCTAGAAGATTTTAGACCCATTAGTCTTTGCAACACAATCTATAAAGTCCTCACCAAGATTATGGTTAACTGCATCAAGCCCCTACTTGATAGGTTTATAAGACCGCACCAAAATGGTTTTGTGTCAGGATGACAAATCCTTGATGTGGTCATTACCACACATGAGGTAATTCATTCTAAGGAAAGGAGCAATAACCCAAGTATGGCCCTTAAACTTGATATTTCCAAGGCTTACGATAAGGTTAGGAGGGAATTTTATTTTGTCTATCATGAATATTTATTAGGATTCAATGAGAATGTTATTAGAATTATCAGGAGTGTTGTGAACACTATAACAATTTTGGTTCCTATTAATGGGGCCCCTAGCAAATTTTTTTCTTCCTCCCAAGGTCCACGACAAGGTAATCCCCTATCATCTTACCTGTTCATCATTGTGGCAGAGGTGTTGAGTAGAAATTTAGTGGCCACATGGCTAACTCTCACATAATAAAAGGTGTCAAACCTGTGTCCATATGCCCACCATAGATCATCCAACAATTTTCTTATGACACCTTATTTGGCATCTCTTTAGTCCATGAAGCCAGGGAGTGGAAATCAATTTTGAATCATTATGAGATGGTTTCAAGACAATGCATAAACTATCAGAAAAGAAAAGTGTATTTTTTCAACATGGACACTAGTCTGAGAGAAAAGATGACCAGAAACCTAGAATTCTAGGAGGAAAGTCTTTCAGATATGTATCGTGGCCTCCCACTTACAATTTAAGAAGTCTCAAATTAGTACTGGAATGGTTTGGTTGAACGTTTTCAAAGAAAGTGGGTGGGATGTAAAGGAAAGATCCTAAGTAGCGTAGAGAAACTCCAGCTTCTTTCAACCTCTTTGTAGGGCATTCTGATGAATTTTATATTTATCTTTCAACTCCCAAGTAGATACAGAGACACTCTTGAAAAAATCCAAATAAATTTCTTATGGTCAAGTTCTGAAGAGAAGTCTAGGACGAGCTTGGTGAGCTGGGAAAAAGTCTACTAACTAAAGGCCCTTGGAGGTTTGAATATCAAGAGAATAGAATATATGAATAAGGCCCTCCTAACTAAGGTCAGCTAGAGATTGATGAACTCCCTAGGTAGTTTGTGGAACATTGTGAAGGCCAAGTATCTTGGAGGGGACTCATTCCATCACTTCCCATGGAGCCATTCTCTCCGCCAGGGTTCTAAAATTTGGAACAATGTGGTACACATCTGAAATTTTTTGAAGATGTGTACTCACTAGGTTGTGGGAGATGGAAGCAAGATTAATTTTTGGAAAGATCAATGGCTTCAAGATGATCCCCTCATGCACACTAGGTTGCAACCCTTGCATGAGGCTTGTACTAGACATAATGGTACTTTGACTTGAAGCTATATTACCTTCGATTGAAAATGGAAAATAAATCATAATTAGGAGTTTATTGGGATAGGGCTTGCCTTGGAACTACAAAATATTCTCCAGTGTTATCAGATTCCTTCCACCCTAGTTGATGACTCTTTGGTTTGGAGAGTTACCCCCTCGAGTGACTTCATGGTGAAATCAACTTATCTTTTTTGTCTAAGGGGGGATTTGGCCTAGGGGGATTGAAGGAAGGTCTAGCACCCATGGATCCTACCAAAGATAAATTTCTTTTGGTGGGGGACTATCCTAAAAATTGATAATCTTCAAAGGAGAGGATGTCAGCTAGCAAATTGTTGTGTTTTATGTTATAAAGAAGCATAATCTATCCCACACCTTCTCATCCACTACCCTTTTGTGTTGAATACTTGGAGGGGGGTCCTTGCATTATGGTAGGTCTAGTGGTGTGCTAATGTGAACTTACATCAATTTTTTCACTAGGACAAGCCATCGAATCACCCATATCTCAAAATCCTGTGGAGAATAATCCCCCCATATGTCTCGTGGAAAATTTGGAAGGAGCAAAATAATACAATCTTCAGGGACAAGGCCCTTACTAGTTTAGTAGTGGTCTAGATGGTTACTAGACTCTTAAAGGAATGTAGTGGGATCTGGCAATGGAAGCCCCGCACTGTCCCCCCCCCGCCCCCAAAGAAAGAAAAAACTTGATATGAAGTTGGCATTCACTTGGGACTTAGGCCCAATGGTGGCACAATTTGATAACTCCAAAGCTATGGCTAGGTGTAGATCAGTGTGGCACCCCCCTCCTAAAACATGGATAAAACTTAATTTTGATGAGTTAGCCATGGCTGGAAGCACTACAACTGGGGGTGTCTCCTAGAATAGTAAGGGGGAGCTGGTGGTTGCTTATACTAGGAACTGCAAAGGGGGTTCAAACAATGAAATGGAAGCCTTGGCTCTTCTATGGGAATGAGAATTATGAGAGCTAGAGGAATTAACAGATTGGCAATTGAGGGGGATTCAAGGTTGATTATTAAGGAAGTTAAAGGAGAGGGTTGGAGTAACTAGAAGATCAAAATGATAATAAAGGAAATTCATAAGTTGATGGAGGGGTGTTAAGCGATCCATGCGGACCATATTTACCATGAAGGAAATAGAATTGTAGATGAGTTGGGAAAATTTGGCCATATTGTCACATGAATAATCGAATGGGAGGATGTTAGCCAAACTCTATCATCAACTCAAGTGATGAGGGAATGTTAGTGTACTTCTCATAACATTGTATGAATCATTACAAAAGGTGGCACACCTTTATGAATCCGAGTGGATGGGAATGCCAATGGATTTTCTTTCATAAAGTTAAATTTTAGCAAGATTGAGTGAGGATTTTCTTGGTGATCCTCTAACCATGAGCCTTAAGTACTTTAGGAAAGGACAAGTGGCGTGGATTTTTTTAGTTGTAAAAAATTGACAAAGATGGGTGATAAGGACACTTCAATCAAACCCTACTCCAATTACAACTGGTGACAGTTAACTTTAGAAGGAAAGGTATTGATCACACATGCCACTACGAGAGGCTTTTTGACTTTTGGGAAACCTTGCAATATTATGATGGGTTTTGGTTGCCTTAACAATTTTAACTTGGGTGTCATTTATTTAACCTATTGCGACTACCAAATTTTGGAAAACTCTAAGAAATTGGTGGTTGAGCTAGGTGAGGAAATGGGTGCTAGTGACCACATTGAACTAGTGGAGGTTGAGGCTTACATCAGAAAGAGTGAGGTTGTGGTGGTTTATCTTTAGGAAGTAGAATTATTGCCATTCATGGAAGGAATGGAAACACATGACGAGCATATCTTGATGAAATTCTTCAAGTCTTGGAATGACAGGAAAGTGAACATCAATGGGATGTCATTTAAAATCATAGAGAATCTTATTGCTAGGGTCAGAGGGTTTCTTTGACTTGGCAAGAATTGATGGAAGCATGCTAGGGTGACTGATGAAACCACTCTGAGGAAATTCTCTAAATTCAATGAGGAGCCAATTCACATGCATGGTGGGTTTTCCAGAGAGGATCTTACAAAGCCCTGAGATGTGATTTGCTATGCCATTATGAGGTATATTACCCTGGAAGATCAGCTCCAAGTACTGTATTACTAAGATTTCCCCATTCTCAACCATTTCAACAACCTTGATCTAATTTCTTTTTTGTACCTTATTCTATATTACATGGAAGACTATGTCTTTAAGGCTAGAAAAAAGAAAGAGCAAGGTAAACACTTTTATATCATTCACTAGGGTTTCATACACAAACACCATCTTGCCCTAAACCTGCCACTTCTAGTCAACCCACTGGCTACTATTATTCCCCAAATCTCCATGGACAGTATCCTTGGCTCAAGCCATAAAAGTTCAAAAAAACCCTGGCTCTGAGGTGAAAATAAGCCTCATTGAGATGGATACAGACACAAGGAGGAGTAAGAAAACTATACGGAGAGATAGTAAACAACTCCAAATGGAGAAATTCTTGAGTCCCCCCTAAACAGGACTTTAGCTCTAAGTCTATAGAGAGTGAGAAAAATCCCACGAAGAGGAAGAAACCACACTAGGACATTGGAAATAAGTCAGTCTCTATCCCACCTAGTCCCTCACACATCTTAGATACCTTGGAAGCCATCCCATCCCTGACTAGAAGAGGAGGGGAGGACATCACCTCCCTCATGAAAGGAAATCCCAAAGGTGGGGGGAAGAAAGAGAAACATAGCCATGGATAGAGCCAAAGAAATGCTCAACTCAAGAGGCTGGAGCATTCAATGAGGGAGATGGAGGATAACCACATTGTCATTTTCCAAAAAATTGACACCTTTTTTGAATTCTCCATGAAGGTCATGCACTCGGCTGCCACCACTCTCTATTTCCTACAGGTGAACAAAGACAAGAAGGATTTGGGCAAGGAGAGTGAAACTAGCTACTCCATTTATAGCTTCTTGGTGGAGGATTGGCTGAAGATGCTCCTAGATAAACCTATCAAAGAGGAGGGGGTGGACTTAAATAGGGAAGAGCTTGAGGAAAAGAAGAACGTGGAACAGGGAAAGAAAGTAGGAAACTAGCTCTAACTCTGTTTATTTTTTGTTTCTATATTTTGGATCACTTTGAACTTGGTGCCCTACGAGGGTTTTTTATAAATGTATATGATCAGGTACTGGACTAATAGAAGCAATATGTCACCTTGCTACTGGTATGTTTTTCTATTTTATTTACTAGATAGAAATATGACTGATGGTAAGGATTGCTCTATTTTGGAGCTTGTCTTAATTTTTTTTTTATGAATATAAAACTAGTATTGGTTAGATAAGTGGGAGGTAACCTCTGATTGATCCTTTAGCCTTTTTGTACTTTGAGGTCAGCCCCCTTTCTTTTGGTTGCTATCTAATACTTCAAAAACTAATGTTTTGAGATGGTATAGTATAAGATTTGAGAGAAAACTAATGAAAGCAGTTGAAATGGGACACCTAGAGATGACTTGAATGGAGATTTGAACATGCAAAGTGAGTTTTGTTTTACAAATCAAACCTAGCTATTACTTTCTAACTATTGTGCTAGTAAAATCCTTTAATCAAGGTTAACCTAATAGTCATTTGTAAATCTTTTAATCAAGGTGACATTCTAAGGGAATTTTCTAAGTCCTCTAACAAGGCCACTCATAAGAGCGTGATTAAATTGTTTAATAGAGTCACACCTAACAATATGCTTTGTAACCTTTAACTGGTTTGGCTCTTACCCACACTTTAGAAGAGTCAAAAGTGGTAGCATGTTACTTTCTGATTTTTCCCAAATTGGTTTTCCATGTTAAATCTATTAGAAATGTTTAGAATAATTGAGAAGGGGTAGGTGAATCCGTTACTCAAGGTCCATAAGTAGGTCATTTGAACAATCAAACTTTAAAAATTCATTGTTCAACTTATCCTATTGTAGCTCAGTGTCTATTGTATATTGAGAAACAAAATGACTAGCTATTCAATATCCTAATATATCATACTTTGCTAAATGTAAAACATGTAAATGTAAAATACCACAAAACATTCAACACAAATTTTATACTAGTATTCATCATGGAAACCCAATTTGGGAAAAACCACTAGCAACATGTCACCACTTTTTCAGTCTTTTGAAGTGAGTTCTGTTAGGAGCCATCCCTGTTAAAGGCTACAATACACACTTTTAAAAGTGACTTGGTTAGAGGATTTAATCACCCTGCTAGGAGTGGCTTGTTAGAGGACTTTGATCATTCCATTTAGAAAGTAACCTTGCTAAAGGATTTACATAAACTGATAAGTCCTTCAATAATGGTTAGGTCAACATTTGTTTAAAAGGATTTTAATACAAAATGATTACTATGATTAGAAATAAAATAGTAAGGTTTGATCTATATGATTACAACTCACTTTTGTAGGTTCAGATCACTATTTAGTTCATGTGTTGATTGTCTAATAAATTCCCCCTTTTCATCTATGGCCTTGACTTGCTTAGCAACCCTTCAAGTAGTCAATCTTCTCCTTCTAATAAAACTAAGCCTTTTGCTCATTTTCACTTATCAACTTTCATCAGCATTTGTGCAAGCATTCCTTTCTCTTGCTTCTCTCTAACACTCACTTTCTCTTTGACTTTATGCCTCCTTAAATACATAATTCAAGCTTTGTCATTTTTCATGATCATCATAGATCTTAGGGTTTATGATTTGATTCATCAAGTTTATTGTATCTGTCAATCTTCCTCTTTTCTATAAACTTCCCATCCATTGAATTTGATCTTAGGTATTATACCTAATCCTCTCCTTAAATTAAATGGTCCAACTCTTCAATCTTGTCTTCAACACACTTTCCATATCCCAAGAAATCAACTGAGTAAGTTGGAAATCATGATTCCTCATGCATATTCAAAATACTATCACTTGTCCATTACTATGTTCTAACACTCAGTCATCACTAAATTACTTGATCATTGTAGAAATCTTGGCTTAACATTAATTAGCTTGCTCAATTGATACTGATGCTCAGTCAACACTAGATTTTATTGGCTTGTATCATGGCTTGGTTAACACTAGAATCACTCGACATTCCTTAATCTTTTACTCTATTTCTTAGTCAAGCTTTACATTAGTTATACATCTTGACTTATACTATAAAGACATGAGCATCAACATGATATAAACAATCGCTTTGTCTTACAAAGTCTTAACTAATCAAGTGTGAATTGTAGCTTCATTTTCATAATTCAACCTTTCTTCTATGTGCTTTTGTTATGAGTAACTTGTCAAATCCTCTTCACTAATCAAATGGATTTGACATTAGATCAAATAGCAACATGTCCCATCAGTAGATTTGACATTAATAAAAACACAACAATTGTTCCAATTGTTAGTTTCCAAAAAAATCATGGTGTCATATTCCTATATGTGTGTGTGTGAATGTTTTTAACATGTTATTTACTATATTATGCTATTGTTAGTCACAATATATAGTGAAACAGAGAGTTAAGTGAGGAATGAATAAGTTGATTTATTGTTAAGTTTCTATATAGACCGAGTGGGTATATGAGATTAATTAAGTTGTTTGAATTTTTTAAAAGATGAATTATTAGATCTAGACCTAAGGATAAATGATTCACCCCACACTCTCATTTATTATATTCATTCTAACATTAAGCACCCATTTTCTAAGTGGACTTTCTTTTTTTGAGTTTTTTTTTTTTCCAATCTCGTACTAAACCCAAGATGTGTTTTAAATGACTTATATTGCTTTAAAATTAGGTGTGGCTCCTACTCTTGATTCCTTAGGTATGGACAATATTAATTTTGGTTTTTGTTAAGAGCCTGAATCCTTTGAACACATTTAAATTTAAAATCTAATTTTTCTCATTAAGTCTAGTCAAAGTTTTCTAGATACCCTATTGCATGGAATAGTTTTCTTGAGCTATCTTGGAGTGAAATCTTAGTTGGTTATCTAGATGTATTTGATACTTGACTTAATAAGTGTTGGTCTACCTTAACATGTATATTTCAATGACCTTTGTGGAAGGAAGGAGTGTAGAGGTGTTTCTAAAGAAGGCTAGAAGGCTTACTAAGTTTAAACTTAAACTTGACCATTTTTCCATCATGTCACCAGTTTCCCTATCACTAAAGATTCCAATGAGCCAGTTTATGATGTTGGTTTGTGAAGGTTTTGTTCTTATTCATAAAGATGATATTGGATTTTTCTAGTACCTGGAGAAATACAAATCCTTACTGGAACCTAAAGAGTTGAATCAATTAGAAATGATGATGAAAGACTTCACCATCTCAAAGGATAGTGGAGATACCTCTCATTGTTTGATAAATGAATATAATATTGGTAATTCAAGTGATTCAACCAATGAACCCACAAAGTATGAATTTCTGGTTTGGAAGGTGGATTATGCTTAGTCGATATGCTCAAAGACCTTTTTTCCAATGATGAGTGGGGTATTTAAACTTATTTTAGTTAAATTATCAAAGAAATTATGCTGATCCTCTTAATTTTTTTTATATTTACTTATTTGGTGATGTTTGTACTTATATTTTAAAGAATCACACACTTCACCCATTTTGTAAACTTGTATATTAGGGTACATGAAGAATTCTAGTTGATTAGTTAGTATGGTTGGCCTGTCAGCTAAATACCTCAGTAACAAAGGATTAGACATCCTTCTAAATTGACTCTATGATTAGACATAATCATGTGTTTTCCTAAGAATAACATACTAACTTCATTTTATTTTTTCAACCTAGGAGCTTAAGGTTGAGAGGGTGGCTGCAAAGTATATGCTTTGATTCGTCTTTAAGTCATTACACTTAAAGCAGAAAAGATATGCTGAAGGAAACTAAGCTAGGAATTGAAATGAGATTTCATCTTAAAGCTTAGAGTAATGCTACAAATAGTAAATATATTTATGCATCTATGTTGCAGGAATAGTTTAATGACTCTATAATCAATGGCTATAGGAACAACAAAAGTCTACTTTGAAAAGAAACAAACAAGGAAATACAATCTATTCTAACAAAGTAGTTCACCCACCAAGTGGGCCTCCTTGAATGAGTGAATAGAAAGATGGTCAAGACTGAAGATGGAAACTTGAAATTTGTATTCTATTCATTCATAGTAAGTGATTACATTTGAAAACAAGATTGCACAATATTGAGAAAATAATCAATTCTATCTTCCTTCTAGTCAAGCCAATCCCTTTCCAAAGCTACAATAGGTATTATTTAAAGGAAAGTTACAACAACTTCCTACTTCTATGATCACTCCATCAATGAGGGTCAATTACAGATCATAAAGTTAACAACAGAAATATCATTAACTACCAACTCTTCCAAGAATATAGCAAGTTGAGGAAGCTATATTCATGCATTTCCATAAGTAAAATCACACAATAATCTTCTTGTTGTGGTGATTCATCAATTTGGTTAGCTTTGACTTAGTATGAAAATGCTATCTTGAATATGCACGGCAGGTACCTTCAAAACATTGAATGCAACAACTTCCACATACATATATATTCATTTCATCATCGATATTAGAAAAGGTATAATGTTCAAATTATCACTCTTGCAAATCCTACGGCTATAGAAAGGAACCTATCCAAACATAGCATAGATGAGGAAACATTTATCAGCATGTAATATTCCTTCATTAAACCATTGAAGTCCATAGATTCAAGTAAACATAGTATATCTGATCAATCTATACTTCAATTTTCATGTCTTAACATATAGATAATATATTCATAAAAACATAAGTTCTTTTTCTTAAACCATAGAGTCATAAAATATTTCTTGCAAGATATTTGTCTAAAAAAAAGATAAAAGGTTCTCAAAATAATGGCCATTTAGAGCTTCATCATTACCCCCAACTAATCTATTACTAGTCTCCAACAATCATGAAGTTCCTAATCTGGGCCCACACTCTCCATTCACTAGGTGTCATTTCACCCGACTCATTCTTCACATAATTGAAGTAACCATAATTTGTCTTGAGCCTCTTCTAGCACCGAACTTTAGCAGTAATGTCATGATATTTTGCATTATCATTTTTTGGTATTAGTGTCTACAGGAGAACTGGGGGCTAATACCTTAATGTTAACCAATATTTGCACTGATTTCTCCCCAAGTTGATATACCAAGGAAGCCTAATTGTGGCAAGAGTCAAGTTTTTGGAGAGTGGGGTTCTCTTATTTTTAGATCATGTGGCATTCTAACCCATCATTGCCTTGAGGAAATGATTTCTATTTCAACATTTTGAGATAAGTGTTCTTCCCATTCTATAAAGGCCCATTCTTTGACTATACTCACCTTACCAAGTCTTGCAAGATTGCCCAAAATAGAAATCCGATCCAAATATGTTCATCTAGAATGTTGAACTTTCAGTCTCATGAACAAGGGTGTTGTCATCTTATTCTCCCTATAGGGTACAACTTAATCTTCTCTACTTATTTCATTCTATATCCATGAAATTGTTGTCCTTAACTACACATCCCCTACATATAGGACTAGGTTCCATTCAGTGTAATTAGGCACTGCCAAATTGTGAAGATACAATTCAAACAATGAATTTTTCAAAGCCATAAGAACAAATCGAAATGCACCATAAAACTCATGTGCAGTAGAGATAGAGGGGTTAAGACCATCCACAATTCTAGTCAATTTATAATTTGCAAATTATTCTTTAAGAAATAAAGCATCTACTGGCAATGGCAACCTACATTCCATTAACTTAGGAATCAATTCTGTGATCTTCTCAATTCTTCTCTTCAGAACTTCATTTTGATATGAAATTTGTTTCAACTAGTAACTTTGCTCATTAATAATATACTTAAATTTTTCTTTCTCCAATTTCCATTGAGTTCTTTCCCATAATAGTTGTTGAAACAAATTAATTCTTAAAGAAAAAGGTGTAGACAGATCTGATGGTGGCAATGAATCATGATTAAAGAGGTCTATCCATTCAAGCACCAAATGGTGAATTTTGTTGACACTCTATAGTGTGGAGCAACCTCCTTTTCTTATGAAAATAGTTGTTTCCTCCTTTTCTTCCCTACTAGATTCTGTTCCTACTATAGCTAATGTGTCTAACCCTTCTTGATCCAATTTTTCTAGTACTTCTTTAACAATTTCAGGTCTAAATTTTGGATAATCCTCTGAAGGAAGTTTTGTAGAATTTTCACTAATGTCTTGCATAGTGGGGTTTTCTTCAAACTCCTTAGATATTTCAAGCTTACTAGACTCCTTATCGTTGTTGATAAGCACATAATCAACACTACAATCAACTTCCATTTGTAGATTCTGGGTTTTGCTCTAATTTTCATTGGCTTTAGTTTGCTGCAATTTTTCTCCCAGAGAGAACTCCTTTTCACTTTCAGAAACTTTAGGGGTAACTATGCGAACAGAGGCTTCTAGAACCCTACTCTCAGATAGTCTTACACTTTGCCTCGTGGGTGGTGTTGACAAGCATGGAGGATTCTTTCATTTTCTCTTCCTTATATAGGTATTTCCATTATAGATGCTTTAGGAGGTTTTTATAGATCTTCCTCTTCTTGAGAGTGTAGGGGTTCATTAAGGTTACTCTCCTCATCTGGTTGTTGTTCTAGCCTTTCATCTTTAGGTTCCAAAATTTTACCTTTGTCTTTTTTAGTGGAAGACCTATTCTTAATAGATGATGGGACCTTAGGAGCACTAGCAACTTCTACATTTGTGCTTTAAAAAAAATAAAAAATGGAGTGTTCATCTTTGTAAATCCTCTTCTTAGTTGATCTAAGACTATAGCGAGAGGCTTCAAGAGCATTTTTAGCTCTGGGGACAACTTTACAGAAACCACTAGATGTTCTTTCCCTTCATCCAAGACGATAGCCTCTAGGCTAAACCAACCTAGACTCTACCTCTTTTAACTACAAGAACTCCTCCTATGATCCAATTTCTTTCTTATTCAATTCCCTTTCTACAATTAATTTTATTAAACAATGGTGAGAGACAGATTAATCCTTTCCTGACTGCAATAGAGAAGCTTGCTTCTTAATAATGTTAAATAGGAAATTTGGAAGGTTTACTTATCTATAATCATGCCATAGGTGAGCCAACATTTTGAAATGTAGGGCATGCAAGTAGTTGTAGTGTCCCTCACATGTGAAGTATTGAATGATAAATATGTCAGGTTGAATAAACTCCATTGGCAAGGATAGCCTAGACATACCTTGTTTCTTATCAATGTCTAGTAGAGGGTCTTGGTGTATACTGAATTGTTCCCTAGCTTCTTCAGGTCAAACTCTTTCTCCCAAAATTTCCCTTCTTGGGGCAACCTAGTGACCTTGTCTATCACATCCTCTAAGAACTCGATTCTCAGACCTTTAACTACTACAATGCCATCCCTTAAGATGGTCATGAATTGAAGAGCTACCTCTTCATCAAATTTGTTCAAACTAAGACAATAATCCAACCATCCCCTTCTCCTAAAATTTTTGCAGTTGATTGAATCTCCCAAAAGAAATCGATGATCAATGGGCTCATTCCTATGTATACCTCCACCCATGGTTAATTCTAGGTGAATTATTGAAAAACCTTGATATTTTAGAGCTTAGTGGATCAAGGTTTACAATACTACAACACTGGTCCTAGTTATTTCAAAAAAATTGCATGTACTTGGAGAGTTCGATGACCATATCTTATAATATCCTTCTTGCATCAAATTTCATAATTTCTACTCGTGTACAAGTTTGTCACTCGAACACGTTGAAAACCATCATTAAAGGTTAAATAACTACTTTTAATGTCCTTAATTTTATAATGATCCAATCAAAGAAGGACAAGTCATCAACATGTGATATTAAATATGCAATTATTTCTAGTCATCTCAATGCACTTTTGAAGGCAAATGTGATTTGAAATTGATTCAAAAAAATAAAAATAAATATTTCCCTTCCCCCAACTAAATAAAGGCATAGGTCCCACGAGGCCAGAATAGGAAAGAGTGAACAATTATAAACAATACCAGATCCTAACAAAGCATGAATAAAATAAAATAAAATGCATGAAAAGTTATGTGGTAGGTACCTGGCAACTGCTATAAAAAAGATGCTCTAGAAAGATCATCCAAATTGATAGAGCGATGGTATGGAATGGTGAGATGGAAGAGAGATAAGTTGAAGTGGAATGGATGTGAAGAAAGTACTTCCAAAAAGAAATTTTTTATTATGAATGGCTTGATCAGAATCAAGAAGTATCAGGAGTCAACGTAGAGGACCCAAACTCATTGGCTACAAGAATGAAAATGTCCTCATCGTGTTGGAATTGCTGCAAGAACTCTTCATGACTAACTAGTTTATGGTAAAGCTTGAGAAGATTCCCATTGACAAGTAGTTTGAAGTGAACAAGATCAATGGTAGATAACTAAACTACACCATTTGGAAATACAGAAACAATCTCATACGGTCCTAACTAGTTTGTTTGGAACTTCCCTGGATTATGCTATTACTTTGAGTCATAAAGGAGTGTCCAATCTCCTACAAAAAACATTTTTTGTTTGATAAACTTGTCATGCCATTGTTTTCTCTAGTGTTGAATGAGCTTAGTATTGTTCAATATAGTTTTCCTCCATTCATCAAGACCATTTAAACTCAAGATTTGGTCCTCTTGGGCAATAGTGAATTCTCTTCTAAGCTCCAAGGTAGTCTTCAATGTTTTATATTCAAATTTGATAGGCATTACTGCTGACTTACCATAAACAAGCTCAAAGGGAGTAAAACTAGTTGTGAACTTCTAGGTGGTTCTATAAGCCTCTAGAGAGCTTCAGGAAGGCATTTGGCCCAAACTTTCCTATGAAGTGCTACAGTCTTGGTGAGAATAGATTCTAGATTCCTATTAGTAACTTCTACTTGACCATTAGCCTGAGGATGATAAGGTGATGATTTACCATGCCTAGTAGTATGTACTCCTTCATGAGAGCAGTTATCAAATTTGATGTAAACTGAGTCCCTTGATTAGATGTCAATTGCCTAGGAATGCCAAACCATGTAAAGATAGATTCATATAAAAAAATTTCCACATTGGTATCCCTTGGGTGTTTCATGGGTTTAGCCTCTACCCATTTAGTTACATAGTTAGTGTAGATCAAAATGTAGGATTTGCCTTGTGAAGTAGGTTCAATGGGTCCTACAAAGTCAATCCCCCATTTGTTAAAGGGTGTGATAACTACTTGAGGCTATAGGGGCATTTCATTTGATTTAGTGGATCTTCCCATTCATGGATATTTGTCACATTTCTTTGTATATCTGGTTGCATCCTTGTGCAAGCTTGGTCAATAATACTTAGTTGTCAAGATTTTGAAGGTTGTTCTTTTGGCTGCAAAGTGATTCTCCACAGGGCTCATCATGATAGGCCTTCAAGACATCATATGTTTCATCCTCTCTTAGACAACTATGCATGACTTGATTAGGTCCAGTATAGAACATAAATCTAGCAATCCATGAATAATTAAAGCCCTTCTCTACTAGTAAATTTCTTGCTTGGGTAGAGAAGTAAATTGGCATTTTCATGTGGTGAGGTAGTCAGCAATATCTACATACCATGGGTTTTGTGTGGCTAATAGAAAAAGGTGCTCATTTGGAAAACTATCATCAATGACTATAGGATCATTAGGGACATGTAATCGAGAGATAAAATTAGCTACCACATTGGCCTTACTAGGTTTATCAACTATGGTGATGTTGAATTCTTGCACGAGCAGTAACCATCAAGTCAATCTTCCTAAAATTGCAGGTTTGTTCACCAAATATTTTATAACAGAATGGTCAGTGTGAACAAATATCTCATATCCAATAATGTAATGCCTAAACTTACTGAGGGCTTAGATTACTGCAAGTAATTCCTTTTTAGTGACTATGTAATTAAATTCTGCACCTTGCAAATTCTTATTGATGAAATAAGTGGCATGTTCAACAGAGTCTACCTTATGTCCCAGTACAACACCAATAGCATAGTCTGAGGCATCTATATGAATGTGAAAAGGAAGGCCTCAATTAGGTCCTCTCAAAATAGGCATTATGGTAAGAACTTCCTTAAGTTGGAGGAAGGATGCTACACAGTTAGAGTCCCAAGAAAAATCAGAATTCTTTTTGAGTAGGTTGTAGAGAGGAGCTGCAATTCGACTGAAGTTTTTAATAAACCTTCAATAATATCCAACATGTCCCAAAAAACTATGCACATCCTTCTGCTTCTCTAGCATAGGCAAGTTGCTGACTTTAATCTTTACTAGATCTACTTGTATGCCCTTAGATGAAATGAAATGGCCTAGGACTATCCTTTCCTCCATCATCATAAAACATTTCTCACTATTTAAGGAAAGGTTATAGTCCTGACATCTTTTAAGTACTATTTCTAAATTTTCTTTTGCTTCTTCAAAAGTAGCACCATAAATAGTAAAACATCCATATAGATCTCCATACAGTTAGCAGAAATATCTGAAAAGATACTAATGATAGCTTGTTTGAGTAGGAAAATGTTCCCCATGGGTAGGTAAAAATTAGTTTTTCTTGATCTTCCGAGACTATTTGAATTTGATTGTGACCATTAAAACTATCCAGAAAAGAAAAATACTTTTTACCAACTAGAATGTCAAGGACTTGGTCTATAAATGGCAATGGAAAATGGTCCTTCTTAGTGGCTGAACTGATCTCCCTCTAATCTACACAAATTTTTCATTTTTCTCCCTTCTTGGGTACTATGACCAAGGGGGAGACCCATTGGCTATCGGAGATGGGGTATATAAAACCAACACTTAATAGTTTTTGCAATTCATTCTTGACAATATATTTTAAGACAGGGTTAACTCTCCTTTGAGGCTATCAAATAGGTTTGAAGTCAGAGTTGATGTAAATCTTGTGAGTGCTGAGCATAGGATCTAATCCATTCATGTCCATGTAGTCCCAAGAAAATGTTCTTTGATTCTACTACAATAATTGCAACATAGCTTCTTGTCAGGAGGGTGATAAGGTATTGTTTACATTAAGCTCCTTGCCTAGACCAAATTTTATCTTAATAACTTTATCTATCATGAATAATTGGGCGATAGGAGAAGAATCTATCTCATGAGGTAATAATGAATGCATAAACTATGAAGATTTTGAATGATGTAGTGAATTCAAAGGTGGTACAATGATTTCTAAGATATATTCAGCTTGAGGACACATTGGAGATCCTATTCCATATTCATTCAGAATAATGGATGAAATTATTTCATCTTCTTCTTGAGTAAATATAAATGATTCTCTACCTATCATCATCAACTAATGGATGGAATTGGCTTATGGATCATCATCACCCAAGTTTGGCTAGATTACTTGGTCATCTCGTAACAATGGTTAAGCAAGGGAGTATAAAGTTAGGTTCTTGGCATGAATACCATTGGATATTGTCATCTTCCTAGATCGACAAGCTATATAAGCATTTGCAATGGCTAATCATGGTCTCCCTAAGATTAAAGGATATCCTCCCATATTAGTCTTGAGGAAGAGAACAATGAAATCAACTAGATATTCCTAGGAATTTAGGGTGATGATAACATCTTCTATCATCCCATCTGGTTTAACAGTAGAGCTATCAACAAGTTGAAGGATGGTGGGTCTCTCTTTGAGGCCAACAATATGCAACCGAGACAATACCTCTTTTGTCATAACATTAATAGATGCTACTAGGTCAACCAAAGCATTTTGAACTTGGATCCCATGAATAGTGACTGTAACTACAGGATTCCTAGGGTTAGAGTATTTGGGTACAGTTAATTTCTCCAACATTAAGTCAGACAACTATCCTAGGACATGAATGTTTTTTGGATCTTTCTTCTTCCTTCCTAGATACTTAATACATGCTTCCTTAATAGCTTTAGTATAGGCAAGGACATCCTTAATATCATCTAGCAATGGTATTTTTATTGTCATTTGTTTCAGTTGATTAAGAAAATCAATGATGGTGTGGTTCTTTGTGGGCTAGCCTTGTTCTATCAACCTATGGGAAAATGGAGGTTCTTTGGCTATAGGAGAGGTATGCTAATTTGACTTATTTGTATGCTCAGTTAGAGGATCTTCAACTTCAGTTATTATGCTCAGTCGAAGGATCTACAAGTCAACTTAAGCATGTAGATGTTAGAAAAATACTTAAATATAAGGCCCAAATCAAGTATAAATATATTTGAATTAAGTTCGACATAACATGGTGACAATATTTGCTATAAAATTATACAAAATATCTTGACATGATATCAAGACTAAAAAATTAGAAAATTGGCACACTGATAGAACACCAAACTTGGAAATTGGTAAAGAAAGTGCTTAGGGATAAAACCTAATCATATTTGAATTCGAAAGGAGGATTGGTTGTGTAAACTTTTTTTTCCAAAAATACCAAATTTGATTAAGACAATTTGATACTTAGTCACCTGAAGGACTAATGTGACTTAGTAGAAAGGTTTGACTATGGGTCTAGGTTTTTGAAGAGCAACTTCAAAAGGTCTTGCTAAGGGTTTTTATCATAAGAAACATAAACCAAAATATATAGTTGTGTAAATAAAAAACTAATGATTCATTATGCTTTCCATATCTAGGTGTATATCTTTGCATGTCACAATTGTACCTATAATGACATCCATTTCTAAGATTTAAGATGTGGTAATGGGAAAAAATGTCTTGAGATATCATTATGAAATTCAATAAGGTGTTTTTCCTATGTTCATCATACTAGTTTACCAATTTTTTTGAGTGATAAAATGTTTCTTTCCATGGTTGTTATTATTAAGTTAAAAGAGATGAATGAGAATAATAGTTCAATGGAGGGAAAATAAGAGTTTTTATAAATACTTGTATAAATGTTATTCCTCGATCCTCTTTGATAGTAAATCTTGATAATGTCTTGGAGTTTTAGGTTTATTTCTAATTTTCTACTTAGGTACTTGTTGAGGTAATAGTATTTTTGAATTTTGCAATGACCTCAAATTGTTTTTGTCCCTACTTTTGAGATATTTCAAATAAAAGTACCTTATAATATTTGTATCCTAATGTTAAATTTATAAAATCCCTATGTACTTAATATATTTGTAATATATTATTTTTTTATTTTTAGGATTTTGAATATCTTAGTATGAACACATGAGATATAATATATCCTAGCCAATGAAGCTTTTATGGTAGGCAAATTTTTTTTTTTTTTTTTTTGTGAACATGGGGGCATATCTTTTTGTGCAAAAATGGTTAATCTATTAGAGTGATCGCAATAATAAAAATCATGTGGGGTAGAGGAAATTGTTTTAGGGGATTCTAGGAAAAGTGACGCTTTTTATCATTTAAGAACTAAGGTTTATTAGTTCTTATCGATAGGCATGAAACTATAGCATTCGTCACATGCTATTCAATGCTTTTTTTTTTTACTATTGTCCAATCAAATACTTGTATTTTTCGAAGGATATTATTTTTTGTGATTTTTAATTTTTTTTTTATCCAATTTAATTTTTTTTAAAAAGTTTTTTTATGCTTCTTCATTGCTGCATACAACGAATAGTCATTGTGCCAAAATATTTTTGAACAAAATTATCTATTTCAACTTGACATTGTTCTTAGTTGCAGGACAACGTGTGCCTGTGCATGACACCACTGGCTTGTTCCATCATCTTGACACCTTACAATATAGATGGAGGGATTGTTTTCATTGATTTTGACAATTACCAGTGTAGATTGATGGGTATTTCTTAAATACTAATGTGCAATGAATGAATATTAGGAATTAATTTAATAACAATCTAAAATATGCAACATTCATCAATAGTTTGGCCATCCTTTATATAGGTTGTTTTCTTAGCCAAGTTGTAGATAATTTCATTTGAGTTCAGAGTTTGAGGAAATGAACTCCTTCCCATCAACATGTCTTGTTCTATTATCTTTTTCTCTTATTTTCTTGTTTCTGTTTAAAGTTTGTGTTATCTTTTACTCTAGTTTGAATTTTAATTCTTTGTTTTCACTCAGAGCTCATTGACAAATTTATGATTCTTTAGGATATCAAATTTTTTATCCCATAAATATCATACAATTTTCTCCTTAGCCTAAACAGAAAATATAAATCCCAAAAGATTTATATGTGCTTGAATGTCAAAGGCACTTGAAATTGTGAAGAAGTTTCCCATCATTTGACTATATACAATGACAGTAAAATTAAGTTAATGTCTCACAACTTTTGGCCACAAAATGACATTGAGATGAAGTTTCTACATGTCAAGTTTTGTAGCAAGATTCCAAGCACCCACTTAGTTGTCTTTTTCAAGTATATCATTTAGCTAATTAATTTTCTAAGTGTAAAAAAGTGAGGTTATTTTATTCCAATAAGATTCACAACAAAATCAATACACTTTTAATTATTCTTCAAATAGCATTGAGTTTTATCTATAATGAATCTTATTAAGGCTTTGTTTTAAGATTTCATCATTTTAGTTGTTCATGACTTCTAAAAAGAATAGGTGATCTCATTTCATTTTTTCCTTTATGACTTTTCATTTCCATCTTTTTATTTAATTTACTTTCTGCATTGACAAATAAGAGAATGTTGTGGAGATGTATGTTTTTAAATAATTTATTTTACCATGTGTCCCTATAGAAATAAGTTTGGAAGACATCTAAGAAGGGCTAATACCAATTAATATTCGATGAAGTCTTAGGGATTTTTCCATATGGTTAGAAAATATAGTAACCTTTGTTACTCACAAGAATTAATAGACTAATTGCATGTTGAAGAATGTAAAGAGATCAATTTGTGTTCTTCAAGAAAAGCTTATTTGGTTGTGCAAGTGTTTATGGTTTGAGAAGAAAAGAAAAACACAATAGCATGACCCTTTTTTTTGTCTTCTATAATCTATTGTCAAAAAGAATATTTAACAAGGGTTGCGCAAGCAACTAAAGTCCCTATCTAAGGTGGGGAAGTGGGAAGGAAGTATAGATTAAAAATTGACTTTGACAATCCACACACACACACACACACAAATATATATATATATATATATATATATGTATATATACATATATATGTATATATGTATATATACATATATATGTATATATGTATATATACATATATACATATATATGTATATATACATATATATGTATATACATATACATATGTATATATACATATATACATATACATGTATATATACATATACATGTATATATACATATACATGTATATATACATATATATATACATATATACATATACATGTATATATACATGTATATGTATATATGTATATATACATATACATGTATATGTACATGTATATGTATATGTACATGTATATGTATACATGTATATGTACATGTATATGTATACATGTATATGTACATGTATATGTATACATGTATATGTACATGTATATGTATACATGTATATGTACATGTATATGTATATGTATATACATATATATACATATATGTATATGTATATACATATATATATGTATATACATATACATATATGTATATATATGTATATACATATACATATATGTATATATATGTATATACATATACATATATGTATATATATGTATATACATATACATATATGTATATATATGTATATACATATACATATATGTATATATATGTATATACATATACATATACATATATATATATATATATATATATATATATATATATATATATATATATATATATATATATATGACCATGGAATATAGAAATAGTAGTACATTTTTATAACTAAAAACTATTGTGAATAAGGGGAAAGGTGTCTTATTTGTAGCATCAGAGGAGGCATTAGACACACTATGATAAAATTGGAATTTTAGAGGACATCTGTGCTCATTACTTGGAAATGCATTTTTCTAGTTGTTACTAATTTTTCTTCCTCTTTCTGTAATTTTGTGATTGAACAATGAATTTTTGTTGATATTCTATTTTATTTTTCATCTAGAAATTTCTTTTTAAAAAATTATGAAATTTTTGATGTGTGTAGATTGTGTGTTAACAATTGATAATTTAATGATGTTAAATAAACGTAAGAATACTCCATGTGTAGACATTTTCAAGAGATTCCCATAATAAAAATGATATTTAAAATTAAAGATACAATAGAAAGTTACTAAACTAACAAACACACTTATTAGTTAGAAAGTTGCTAACTCAACTACTTTAAAGACTTAAATGACCACTATAAATTGAATATTAGTATTACAATATGAATTCACTAATAATACCTTTCTCCATCAAACAAATAAAACATAACCTGTCTCAAGGAGTTCCTAACATTCTCAAAATTTGAAGACCTATTTGATATGATAATGGTCTTAGCACTTGTATCATCAAATTGAATATATTTCTAACTACTTACATGGCATTGTGCTATAATGTTTTTGGTGGATCAGTAAATATTAATATATGGTTCTGACTAGAATTGGAGATAATAAATATTTAGAGGATTCTTTCCAAATTGAAAAAAGAAATAAGTGCAAGAAAACATAAAGTAAAATACTTGGAAAACATAGAATTGATGCCAGTATTCAAAGAAATGAAAAATCAAGGAGCCAACATTCAAAGAAATGAAAAAATAAATAAGAGAAACTCCTTTTTTAAGGGAAAACATGTTCACCAGATATTAGACATACTTTGAAGACTCATATCAATATCAGCATGAGGCGATTTTGAACCAGAATATGCACATAAGTAGTATATAGTCATTATACACCACAAAGACAAAGGAAAAAGAATTCTTATAAGAATCTTCAAATAAGAAATTATAATTTTTAGAGCAAGGAAGTAAATGGCATCTTGGCAAACATTTATCACAAGGATTGGAGATCAAAGTGCTACAATCATAATGATTTCCATGTATTGAATTTTTTTTATATGCTTAAGGGCATAGCTACCCCAAGTGTGAAAACTTTGTAGCTCTCTACTATTGCCTAAATCTGAACATTACTCTCTTTGCACAGTTGCATCTCTCTAAGTAGAGGAACATTTCTATGAGTAACTAAAGATTTCCAAACCTGAAAGTGAACAACCTCAGTTTGATTAGCATCAAGAAGATTCTAGTGCAAGATGGGTAAGGTTGGCTTTGTTGAGCAATTTCTCCAATTAATCTGGGACATAAATGTGGTAGTAGACTACAAAAGGAGTTCAAAAATATCTCATCTAATTCCACCTTCTCATGAGAGATGACATAGATGTTCATGCTTATACCCGCCTTATACTACCAATTGAGCACGGATTGCATAGTGGCAGTGTTGGTTGTAGCTAGCCATCCATTTGCCATAGTTGTTGAAGTCCTAATATTTAATGGTTGGACCCTAACAAATAACATATAATGGCTAGTCAATAGATAATTAAATACAATTGAGTGCAAGAAATACAAAATTCTAAACAAAGGCAAGCTACACACTCACCCTTTCAATAAAACAATGATATGTAGGTAAGGAATGTTTTCAATCCTAACACTCAAGGAATCAAGTGAATCTACTTTTATAATCAAAACTATTGATTGAACAATTTTTCAAATAGTTACATCTAAAACTATCATTCTTTTTGTTACCGTGATCTATATATTTATCTATTAGGAATGGCTCAAGAAAAAGGAGTGTATGTGACTTCTTTTTTTCTTTGAGTGAAGAAATCACATATATAACTTAAATATGCTTAGGAGAGATGACACTCCAAAATCAATTATTTCTTAATTCTTGTAAGCTAGCATAATTTTTGTGGAGTCAATGTCAGACTCATAAGTTATTAGATACTTGAAGGACTTATTATTTGAATTATCTATACAAATAAGTTAGAATAAAGTGTAGTTCCCTGTAGATGGAGAAGCCTATGAAAAAGATCAAGTAATGATAACGATGAAGTAATCATGTCCCATATCGGCCTTTTGTCTTTCTTCATTAGAGTGAGGATCACAAGCCTTTGCAAATTATAAAATGTTTCTCCCAAAAATAATCATTGACCCTATCAGAATTTATCAGAATAAAAATACCTGTAATCAGAAAGATTTGACTATAAAAATATTTTAGTAATTACAGAAATATATAGTCTTGCTTACCCAAAGGGGTTTGGATTTGAAGTTGATCCTGAATGATTAATCCTTGTTCTTAACTAATACGTTCACTTGCAGGCCGTAAAAGTTTCCTCTATATTTAGTTATGCAGGCCAATCCTCTGTCTACATTGGTCTGTGTAATTATCGTTAGCATTCAAAATCCATAGCTACTATCATTTACGAAGCTGGGTTTTGCAAAATTTAGATATAAATTTGATTAGTTTTCAGTGTCTACTTCTTCAAATCGCCTCCTCGCAATTTAGAACACAATCTGAAGGAAGAAATGCACATGGATTGAATTGAGCAGTCTTTCCATTGACAGTTCATGTTTATCTTCCTTTACTTACTATTTTTATTAATGAAAATAGAAACTCAAATGAATCGAATGAGTTTCAGCCAGCAAAGTAAACAATGGGCAGTCGGTAGGAGTAAACTTCTCACACTCAACTAAGACATCACATTGCCCGATACATCATTATACATATTGAAAGGTCAAGGAATAGTATATAATAAGGACCAACCAAGAGATTCAAAATTCTCCAAGACATTTTTAAGGGCCCTAATATGACATGTATATGATCCAAAACATAAATAAATTTAATGGCATTACATTGCATCAAATCATATGGTTGTAGAACATTATATGAGGGATGAACAAAACAACATTATATGAGGACCAAAATACAAGATGTTTAGATGTTTAAAAGTAACTTCTATGGACAAATATTGTATTGAATCAAGTTAATACATTTTTCCAATGACATGACACATAGATCCAGATGGTACAGATAATACTAAGTAGCAAATGTATTTTTTTATTTTTTATTAGATTACTAAGCATTTCTATTATCACACCAAGATACATAAGATCTAGATTGCAGGTATTATCCAATTTAACTATGTGAATTCGTGGACATTTTGGTGGAAAGATATTTGAACATTATAAGCTTTAATAGATGTTTGATGCTTCTTTTGACTGTTGTGATGTGCTCTTTCAAAAGTTTGGAAATTTTTTTTTTTTTTTTGCTTCAATAACAATGTATGTAATTTATTTTCTACTATAATGCAATATTAGATTAATTAATTAAATATTATAATGAATTTTTATTTTCTAAATTTCTGAGAGGATCTAAATTCTTTTATAAAGACCATGGTAATATTATATGAATTGATAACATTAAGATTGAGATTTTATGAGACTTTTTTTAAATTTTACTTTCAAGATATCTTTAAGTTCATAGAACCATGGCTAGCTAATTCAAACGTTGCATAAAATTATTTTCTGCTACAAGTTGATTCTCACAATTGATTTTCTTTTCAAATTACAAATTACTAATTCAATAGAAATATTATTATGTTAGCCAAAATAGATCTAAAAGATCAAGTTTTGTTATATGTTGATGAAAAAAACCTTTTGAAGAGAACATATTTCACAACAATTTTAAAGATGTTGTCCAGGAAGAGAAAAAACAAATGTGAGATCCATATCTTAAACACTTGCAATGAGGCTTGAAATAAACAACATACTTAAATCTTCAAAATCTCTTCAAAATTTCAACAATTTCAAGGAGAGTACAAAAAGGTCACACATCAAAGCACCAACATTTTTTAATTAAAAAAATATAAAAAGAAATAGAAGTAAAAAAGCTAAAATAGAAATTGCTCTCATCCATAACATAACAAGAAAATATATTAAAAAAATTGAGGTTAATTTCAGCATAGAGATTTTAAAGAACTATCTTTAAATGTAAGACAAATCTTACTTATTGCTTATTGAAGCATTTCTTTAAATTAAAGAAATTCTAAACCAATGTAAGAGCATTATGAAGCCTAAGATTTAGGAAAATTTAATATCTAATAATATTAGAACAAAAAATATGGTACAACGTTTTGCTAAAAGTTCATGAAATTGATGGAACATAAATGAAAACTAAATAAAGTAATTGTAAATCTAGATCTCAAGAAAAATAGTAGTTATGCATTTTTGAAACCTTGAGACACTCATGGTTTATCAAAGGACTTCAATCAACAATTCTTCATAATGGTGAAAATCCTCAAAAATTGTTAAATGGACATGTGCAAACAATTTAGAAGCATAACAAAGACACATACATTACATTTTTAGAATTTCAGCCCAAGCTACATGTCTAAATCATAGAATTTTATTTAAGTAAATGACTTATATGGAAAAATAAATAATCTAAAGAATTTAATAAAGTTTTTACTTTTATACAGTGCTCTAATATCCACCTGCTTCCACAACTCAACATTAATTAAATAAAAGTGGTATCCTCAAGATAACCAACTTTAGAGATATCAATGCCTAGATTTCTTGTACTTTTCAAGGATTCTAAATATTAGATGTTACTATGTGAGCTCTTCCCTCACAATCACAAAACAACTTAGATGGATTCCTGGGTGCTCTTCTATTGGATAATAATTCTCTAAATGCTTGATTTGGGTTATGTACATACAACCACAACTGGATGTTTTGGCTTATAAATTAAGAATTCCAAAGTGGAGATTGGGCATCTTGGAATTTGATATTATTCTCAAGATTTTTTATGGTGAACTACATAATGCCCAAAATGATATGAACAATAGAAACAAATGAGATGCTTATATGATGCACTCAATCCTTGTATCTTCATTCTACTAGTTACCACTATGGTTGTACTCACAATTCTTTTCCTCACAGTGAATAAAGCTTGACTTAACTATTAGTAAAACAACATAGTCATTGATGAATTGTAATTATCAAATTATTTACCAAATAGCTACGAGTTAAATTGCTTATAGTGGAAGCACAAGGGAAGAGAGAGTTTTGTGTGGGAATGGATATTTTTACTGAATCCACTTCTTGATGTATCCAATTCATAATAAATTTAATAATTTTTCTTCCACATTAAAGATCATTTAAATTTTTTATTGTGAGTATTTCAGATCAATTTTATGATTTTCCTCATTCTATAGAATTTGATCTTTCATCATTCTATCAATTTTATGTGGAGCATTAGAAAAAAAAACTCTACATAATCTAATTCATAAGGTAAAATACATTAAAATCCCTTACTTACTAAAAAATTGAATTTTCTCCTTGGTGCAACAGATTGTAACTTTATTCATTCTTTCTTCAAATGATTTGACAATTTTAGTTCTATTAACACCATATAACCACTAATTTAAAATGCCCTTTCAGCTTGTCTGATATGATTTGGGTAGAGGTTTATTTTGAGGCTCAAAATGAGATTATCATTCAAAGCTATGGTTGTGTATGTGTTTAGATTTTGTAGCATGAGTCTCACCAAGTAAAAGACTAGTATTATCTCGATTCTGATCTCAAGCATTTGAATTAAATCTTCCTATTTCAGTTAACCACACATTGAAAATAAAGTTCTTAAAAAAAAATTGGATGTTGAAAGATTGACCACTTACCCAAAAATTTTAATATAAAAAAGGTGTCACCCCTTTACAGAGTTGCAGATGGCTAGAACAAAGAAAAGAATTGAAAGTAGAAAGAAAATATTAAGGCCTCTTACTATACTTTGTACAAGACACGTATTTTTAAGAAGTGTGTTCACAACATGCAAAGTGGCACAGTGCCTGTGAAGGCACCATGCACAAGCCACCTTTAGCTCTCATGCATCATTCTATTGTAACGATTGGCAATAATTTGTAGGTTCATATTTTTGTGAACTTTTTGATGCTAGAAATAAAAAAGACTACCGAGAATAAAGTTAGCTACCAATGAAAAAATTGAAATATTCAGCTTAGAATTTATGTTAAGTGAAAAATATTGAATGAAAAGGAATTTAATGGGAATGTTTAGATGTATTCACAATTATCTAGGCATGATTAATTACAAATTGCCACTTGAAAACTTTAGTCTCTTGCCTTTTGGGCAGGGACTAAAAATACATAAACTAATAAAGAATTAGAGCACATGATTTAGAACTTTCAAGATGAATGTCAAAGAAATCTTAATCAATTGTAATTCATAGATTTGTGCATGCCAAAATTTTAAAGCCCAATTTAATCATCAAATAGGATTTGACTTTAGGATAGAATAGATTTTCCACAAATTAAGATTTTTAGTTTGTGCAACTTACTATCCTCTGATGCTCTATTCAAGACTTATCAATAGATTGCAGAGGCATATTGTCAAGCTCCACCGTAATCACAAAAACCCCTACCTTCTTAATTAAAAATCAACAAGTTCCTTAATCTTAAGAAATAAAAAGAAAATATATTAATCTATAGTCTCACATGTATTCATAATCTTCATTTATAAATCCATTTTAGGCCTACATATCTATTTATATCTACAATATTAGCTTCTGTACTAAATTTCCATCTGACGATGTAATGATTTTTAACTCTTTAAGTCCCTGTAATTGTACTAAACACAACATACACCTCCCTCACTACTACTCGAAGATTAAAGTGACTTTTATCCATGGTCTCACATGCTTCTCAATCTCAAGTAATGCAATAGTTACATTCAACTAATATTTGGTGTGTTCATAACCAATCTAGATTTGAAAAATCCTTCCATTACTAAAATACAAATTTACTCGTGTTTCTTATATATACATTGCAGAATTAACTATTGAATTAAGTATCTTTAAGAACTACTACATATAGAATATTTGCTTAATATAGTAAAAACAATTAGTATGCAACACATTATAAGACTCTCTATAAGATGAGATTTAGATATAAAATAAACTGGACATAATCACACTTTTCATATGAAATAATCTCATTTACTTCATATAGTTTCTATTAAATATATAATTAAAAATATAAATATATTGTAATGATAAAATAATTTTTAAAATTGTACTACACTTTAAATTCTCTAACCATAACTAATTGAATATGTTTTAGACATCTACACTTTATATTTGCTATATATGAAACATTACAAGATATAAAATCAATATACTTTTTGTATCAATCACACTACATTCTTAAAGTTTTGAAATAACTTATTTTCCTTTTATTAATACTTATAATGACTAATGGGATTCTCTAAAATAATAAATGAAACATAGTCTATTACATTTTAATTTTTGGAAACAATGTAGAATAACAAAAATGTATTATAAGGCAAGAGCCTACAACACAATGGTAAATTATGAGCCTCTTATCAAAGAGGTCTTGGGTTCAATTCTACTCACACTTAACAAATAATAATAATTAATATAATAATTAATCTTGGCTTTGGCCTCTCACCGATCCAAAAAAAAAAAAAAAAAATGTATTATAGTCATTTTTTCTATTTACATATATAAATATAAGACAATATTTTTTTCTTAAAACTTTCACAATTAAAATATATATTCTAACTATATGGCTAATATCTTTCTTATATATATATATATATATATATATATATATATATATATATATATATATATATATATATATATATATATATATATATATATATATAATATTTATTGAAAAATAAATTAGCAAACTTAAACATGTTAATAAATAATTTTAAAAAAAAATTTACATTAATTAATTTTATATATTTTGTGATAATTTTTTCCTTCGTTTTATACTACCTAGTAGATTGCTAAATATTTATATTTTCCCTTTAGATAACCTACTTATATATGATAATTTACTTATTTAAAAAACTTTTATTTTATTATATATTTAAAAAAAAGTAATAGACAATAAGAATGCACAGTAACCATCTTACTATTGCAATTGTAAATTTAAAAAAAAAACTCAAAATTCAAATTCATGGTCTAAGCGAACAATTCATGCAATATCAATATTTGAGTATGAATTTTAACTCAATTCTTGACATTTTATTATTTCTAGAAGACTTAACATTTTTGCAACAATATGTTTGGATTTTGTTGGGATTTTAGCATAGCTTTTTAAGCTTAAATAATATAACCTAATATATTGAGCTATTATTCTAAACTTTTCATGGATGTTTTAATATTTTATAACAATTTCTTTAACTAATCATAGTGATGGGTAGGAGCAAGAGAGCATCTAAAGTAGTTAGGGTTTCAAATGGGGAAGTAGAGGAAGAATCTAGTTCATATGGTGACCCAAATGGATTGGGTTGGATTCATTTGTGTCTCTCCGGTAGCTCGACCAAAGTATGGTATAGGTTGGGCTCTCTTTGTGTTTGGCTAGAGGTGGCTTCTATTTTTTTCTTGTATGTTTATGGGTATTTCCATCTAGCTAAGACAAAGTTTGGCATTTGGGTCCTGTCTAGTTATGGGTTCCTTTGCTTAGTAGTGTGCTTGCTCGAGTGTCTCTACTCTCGCTTCACTAGTAAGTCTTGTTATTCAATCCTTGTGGTGTGTAGAGAGATCTCTGGGAGTCTTTTTGTCTCTATATTTTTTGTGGGTGTTGGGGGTGATAGGATTTCTTATTTTCTATCCCTCAACTATTTGTATGAGAATATTTGTCCTCTTCTCTCAAGGAGCTTTAGTTTTTTCCCGTGGGGTGGCCATTGAGAGGGGGTCTAAGGGTATTTTTTCCTCATGGATTTTTGGAGATTTCCTCGTCTCTTTGCCCCTATGGATCAATGTTGGTTTTAGAGGAGTTTTAGCCTCTATTCTTCTTGAAAAGGGGAGATCCAATTTTTTGATGTGGTTTTCCCTCATTGTTTTGTTAGGATTACTTCATTTTTTTGTGCCCGTACATAGTCACTCTATTTTGGATTTTTTTATGCCCTATTTCTTTAAGTTACTTCTCACTAGGAGTAGGAGGCTATTTTTATTTGATGATTTATTTTTGAAGACTCCATTAGTTTAGTGGCTCAAATCCCTTTTTCTAGGGGATCTCTCCTCCTTCCTTATTGGTAGTCCAAGACTATGTAACTCCTTGTCTCTTTATGGTTTTCTCCTATTGTGGTGGAATAATCTTATCAGGGGGAGGGCCAGCTTGTTTTATAGTTTTAGAGAAGGTATGTTGTGGAAGTGATTGGCTCCTAGTGTTCTCTTCTATTGGTGGGCCTTTTGGTAGTAGGTTGGTTAGAGTCTATATTTTTCTTGACTTTTGTTGAAAAACTTTTGTTATCAAGTGAGTTAGACTTCTCTTCTGTGGTACTATAGAGGTGTGGGTATGTAGTATTGGGTTTGTTGTAGTAGATTTTTTAGAATTTATCCTTTGATTCCCAGATCTAATCTTGGTGATCCTACTATGTTAGCATCTCAGTTAAGATGTTTAGTTTCCCTCTTATAAGGACACTAAAATTTTTGAAGGGCTCTTTCCAGTAGATACTTTTATTATTATGATGGTAGGTAGGGTTTAGAACATTCGTCTTGCTAGAAGGAGATTGGTTTTGAAGATCTCTTATGGAGAGGTATGTTTTCTCATGGAGCCATGGACTCTATGTGTTATGGTTTGGGGAACCTCAAAACCCCTTTAACTTCAACTCTCTATGTGTTTTAGGTTGAGCTAGCTTTGTGTGCTAGTTTTCCTTGGGCCACCACCTTTTTTCTCTTTTTAATTTTTTTTTGTAGTTGTAGAGTATTTATCTTTCTTGGGTTGCTAGACATTGTATTCTAATATCTGTGGAAAATTTTATTTGTGACAAGGTTCTAGGTCAACGGTAAAATATTTTTTTAAAGGGTTTTGAGCACCCTCAAAACCTACTTTATTCTTAATAAAAAACAATTTCTTTAACTATGCTCTAAATCATCCACATAGTGAACCTATGTTGTTTGGTAAAAAATTTTACAATTTTTCTTGTAAATCTTTGAACTATGAAATCATGTTTATGAATATTTCTTTGCTACGTAAAAACTTATTGCTATAAACTTTGAAAAAAGTAAAATTTGAAATGTTTGACAACATATGCTATTGTGAATTTCCTTATGTGAGTTTTACTTTTTTTATATCTTCTCTCCCTTTTTGCATCACTAGAAACAAGTATTTTAGAGTTGTTCTTAAATCCTTGAGATCATTCAATGGTGCACAATTAGTTCCCTCAACCATTGATCTTCCCATAAGATTTTTATCTTCTTGAATGCAAAATCTAGGATCAACAATAAGATGTAGTGGAAACAAAAATATTGTCCCAAATTATATCTCTAATATAACTTGCTTGATATTTTCTGGAATTAAATGAAAAAATTAGAAAATTAGTAGATCACATTGGGTTGGATTCCTTTAATAAGTAGAAAATGCTATACAAGTTTCATATTTTGAATTTATGATGAACTGGGAGAGACTTATTCTTGTTATTTATAGGCTTAAAATGTATAACCACATCCCTTCATCCTAAATTAGAGAGCTTCAAATGTTTAAATATAACTAATATTAAGGTCAAGAATGGAAAAAGTGTTTCAAAGAACATTAAGGGCTGAATGGCAGAGTATGCATGTAATATATATTGCTATTCATTTCTTTGGGACTAATTGTGTAAGTGTTATATAAGTAGTATGTTTACATAGGTAGATACAAACTATAAAGATAACATATAATATATAAAATATAAAAAGGAAATATAGAAATTGTTTAATGCAAGTGTAGACAATGAAACATGTGAATTTTTTTTTTTAAAAAACATTTTAAACATATTAAGTACAAGTTCTAAAAATGTAAATTTAACTATAAATCTATTCTTTTATAAAGAAATGATTGAGACAATGCTAAATGTTACACTATTAAATATTTGTACACACTTAAATGGGAGATAGCAACAAATAGTGAGATCAAGTGTAGATAGATGTATACCTAAGTTCTGAGTATAATAAATAGGAAACTAACCTATGATACTTTTAAGAATCTATGATAGCTATAATGTCATCTATTATATTACTTTTCATTTAAAAAACATTAAATGATCTTCTACGACAAGTCTATTTAGCAAAAATGGATTTGACAGTTTTTATAATTTATTAATTAATTTTAAAACCACAAAATCACTATTCCATGACTTTAAAAAATTATAAAAACTATCAAATATGATGCATATGTTTGGCTATTTAGCCAAGGGCATCTTGGATAATCAATTTGACTTTGACTGCCTCTTGGCATGTGCCTTTTTGATAAGCTTGAAATATCTAAGAATATAGAACGGCTTAAAAGACTAAAAGGAATTTCATGCATGATGATAGAGAAGATGAGAGAGCTACTTACATCAATATTGTACTAGTTCTTTATTACAAAAGCCTAATATAGAACCAAAAAAAATAACCCATTGAGATGAATTTGATTATAGTGGACATAATCTTTATTGCACTTTTAAGCTTAAGGAAAATAAATATATTAACATGACAATCTATATTGCAACTTCAAGGAAAATAAATATAACTGATTACACATGTAGATCTTCAAATTCATGCTAATAAACTCGCATACAATTGTACCCAAAATTATAAATACAATATCATGAATTGTAGAAATGGACCATATGAATAGTAAGGGGCCTGCCTATAGAATGGTAGGGGGTGGCCTATAGTGGGTTACATAGGCCCCCTACAATGGCTAGTGTAGGGGACCCCCCACCCTACCCTATATTGAGTGGGCCCCCTATAATTTATAAGTCCCCACCCTATATTTTAGCGGGCCTATCCTATCCCTATAAATTTTAGGGTAGGGTTGGGGGGAAGGGGGGGGGGGGGGGGGGTGCGAGGTGGCGCCATTGTGGGGGAATCATAAAAAATGTTGAAGATTAGCAAGCTCTAGGCATAAAAAAGGTTGGGGCCCTCCCCTTGCTACCTTGTAACTATGACGTTACCCCTCCCATTCTTCAATTGACATTATAATCTGGTAGATTAGATCCTCTCCAAAAAGAGAAGTTGACAAAACAAAATAGATCATTTCTTCATAATCATAGCTTTTTCATTCTAATAATAGATCATTGAGTATGATCTTAAAGTTCAAAGTACAATTGTACTAAAAAACATAAATACGTCAATGGGCCCTTAGTCTACTGGTGAAGTTGAATGGCTCACAAAGAGTCCACTAGGGATGAAGTCTTGCTAAGTGCAAGGCTCCGACATCATAAGGGATGAGGTCGAGATTGTGCCCTAGGTGATTTTGATGGCATGGATGCCCCTCAATCCTTGGCTCTAAGCCGAAGAGGTTTCAGGCACAAGTGGGCCCGTATTGGGTTCCTAAAAAGTCTATGTGGTGGCCTTTGCTGGTTGGTAGCTCCCAGGCTTCATGCCTCTGCCTCACAGATCTGAACCCTCCATTAAAAAAAAAAACATAAAATACAATATCATGAATTGTAGGAATCTACTATCATTGATAGAGTATATTTCAGATTAAACAGTCCTACAAGAATCTGATGAACAATATGATCAACTGAATGAGCACATGTTTTCCCATTTACTTCCCAAAAAAATTGATGTATTATGATTGGATATATACTCCGTGATCTCATATTGTTCCCAACAGTTATTCCAAAATCCAAACAAGAACAATTTAAAATTAGTTTTCAGTGTCTACTTCTTCAAATCGCCTCCTCGCAATTTAGAACACAATCTGAAGGAAAACTAGATCATTGAGTGGATATTACTGTATACGCTTAAAATTATTCCAAAAGACTATATTAATTTATTTAATATTGCCCTTAACATTATAATTAATTATTTATTAATTAATTATATTTTCCATATTCTTCTACCTATTTAATTAAATTTATTTAATTAAATAGGTTCATTTTCCTAAGGTATTTAAACTTAATTTAAATAATTCTAGCCTTCATGTGTTAAATTTATTTAGATCATAATGTAAAAATACTTGGAAGATGTTAACACTAATTTTAAAAACCTTGATTGCAAGCGAGCCATCCGCTAATTTTAAAAACCTTGATTGGAAGTACTTAAAAGATAGGTGGAAGTTACTGTATACGCTTAAAATTATTCCGAAAGACTATATTAATTTATTTAATATTGCCCTTAACATTATAATTAATTATTTATTAATTAATTATATTTTTCATATTCTTCTACCTATTTAATTAAATTTATTTAATTAAATAGGTTCATTTTCCTAAGGTATTTAAACTTAATTTAAATAATTCTAGCCTTCATGTGTTAAATTTATTTAGATCATAATGTAAAAATACTTGGAAGATGTTAACACTAATTTTAAAAACCTTGATTGCAAGCGAGCCATCCGCTACTCTCTCTCCCCTCTCCCATCCCCTAAACTCTCTCTTTTGCATATACACACTCCCATCCCCCTCTCTCTCTCCCCTCTCCCATCCCTTACTCTCTAGATCGCTCACACGCACTCCCATCCCTCTCTCTCCTCCTCTCCCACTCCCTCTCCCACCACCTACTATCTCTCTCTCTCTCTCAAGTTCTCTCTCTCCCTCTCTACTCTCTCTCTCTCTCCCATCCCCTACTCTTACTCTCTCTCTCTCTCCCATCCCCTACTCTTACTCTCTCTCTCTCTCCAATCCCCAACTCTCTCTCACACTCTCTCCCATCCCCTACTCTCTCTGACACTCTCTCTCATCCTTTCACTCTGTCTCTCTCATCTCGTACCCTCTCTCTCTCTCTCTGTCACCTCCTACTCTCTCTCACACTCTTTCCCATCCTTTCACTCTGTCTCTCCCATCTCGTACTCTCTCTTTGCCACCCCCTACTCTCTCTCACACTCTCACACTCTCTCCTATCCCCTACTCTCTAGATTTGTCACATGCACTCCCATCCCTCTCTCTCCTCCTCTCCCACTCCCTCTCCCAGGTCACCTACTATTTCTCTCTCTCAAGTTCTCTCTCCCCCTCTCTACTCTCTCTCTCCCATCCCCTACTCTTAATCTCTCTCTCTCTCCCATTCCCAACTCTCTCTCACACTCTCTCCCATCCCCTACTCTCTCTCACACTCTCTCCCATCCTTTCACTCTGTCTCTCCCATCCCATACTCTCTCTCTCTCTCTCTCTCTCTCTCTCTCTCTCTCTCTCTCTCTCTCTCTCTGTTGCCCCCTACTTTCTCTCTCACTCTCTCCCATCCTTTCACTCTATCTCTCCCATCCTTTCACTCTGTCTCTCCCATCTCGTACTCTCTCTCTCTGCCACCCCCTACTCGCTCTCACACTCTCACACTCTCTCCCATCCCCTACTCTCTCTCTTTCACAGACACACACACTCTTATCCCCCCACTCTCTTCTCTCCCATCCCCTACTCTCTACATTTGTCACGCACACTCCCATCCCCCTATCTCTCTCCCTCTCCCTCTCCTACCGCCTACTAGATCTCTCTCTCTCAAGTTCTCTCTCTCCCTCTCTACTCTCTCTCTCTCTCTCTCTCTCCCATCCTATCCCTTACTCTCACTCTCTCTTTCTCCCATCCCCTACTCTCTCTCACACTCCCATCCCCTAATCTCACTCTCTCTCTCCCATCCCGTACAAGCTCTCTCTGCCACCACCTACTCTCTCTCACACTCTCACACTCTCTCTCATCCCCTACTCTGTCTCTCTTACACACATTCCCATTCCCCCCCTCTCTCTCTCCCTCTCCCACTCCCTCTCCCACTGCCTACTTTCTCTCCCCCATCCCCTACTCTCTCTCTTTCATAGACATGCACTCCCATCCCCCCCTCTCTCTCTCCTCTCCCATCCCCTACTCTCTAGATTTGTCACACACACTCCCATCCCCCCTCTCTCTCCCTCTCCCACTCCCTCTTGCACCACCTACTATCTCTCTCTCTCAAGTACTCTCTTTCCCTCTTTACTTTCTCTCTACCATCCCCTTCTCTCACTCTCTCTCTTCCATCCCCTACTCTCTCTCATACTCTCTCTCTCTCTCTCACCCCCATCCTATACAAGCTCTCTCTACCACCCCCTACTCTCTCTCAAACTCTCACACTCTCTCCCATCCCCTACTCTATCTCTCTTATACACATTCCCATTCCCCCCCCCCCCCCCCCCCCCTCTCTCCCACTCCCTCTCCCATTGCCTACTCTCTCCCATCCCCAACTCTATCTCTCTTACACACTTCCATTCCCCCTCTCTCTCTCCCTCCGACTCCCTCTCCCATCGCCTACTATCTCTCTCTCTCTCTCCCTTTCTCTCCCATCCCCTACTCTCACTCTCTCTCTTTGCCACCCCTACTCTCTCTCACACTCTCTCCCATTCCCTACTTTCTCTCTTACACACACTTCTATCCCCCCTCTCTCTCCCTCTCCCACTCCCTCTACCATTGCCTAATCTCTTTCTCTTCCATCCACCCTCTCTCTCCCTCTCCCACTCCCTCTGCCATTGCCTACTCTCTTTCTATCCCATCCCCTACTCTCTCTATCTCTCTCTCCCCTCTCTCATTCCCTACTCTCTCTCTTTCACACACACCCATCCCCCCTCTCTCCTCTCCCATCCTCTACTTTTTCTCTCACTCGCTCTCCCTCTCCCACTACCTACTCTCACTCTCTCTCACTCTCTCTCTCTCTCTCTCACTCTCTCCCTCTCTACTCTCTCTCTCTCTACTACCCCCTACCCTCTCTCACATTTTCACACTCTCTCTCTTTCTCTCTTACACACATTTCCATCCCCCCTCTCTCTCTCTCCCTCTCCCACTCCCTCTCCCATCGCCTACTCTCTCTTCCATCCCCTACTCTCTCTTCCATCCCCTACTCTCTCTCAAGCTACTCTATCTTCACCCTCTCCCATTCCCTACTCTCTCTCTTTCACACACATGCACTCCCATCCTCCTCTCTCTCGCTCTTCCTCTCCCACTCCGTCTCCCACCACCTACTCTCTCTCTCCCAACTTGTACTCTCTCTCACACTTCCTCTCTCTCCCATCCCCTACTTTCAATCTCTCTCCCCCATCCCATACTCTCTCTTTGCCACCTCTACTCTCTCTCTCACACTTCCTCTCTCTTGCATCTTGTACTCTCTTTGCCACCCCTACTCTCTCACATTTCCTCTATCTCCTATCCTATACTCTCTCTGCCACCCCTACTCTTTCTCACTTCCTCTCTCCCCTCTCCCATCCCCTACTTTCTCTCTATCTCTCTCACACACACAAATAGCCATTCCCTCGCCCCCCCCCCCCCCCCCCCCCCCAGCTCTCTCTTGGTTTTGGTTTGCAATTTAGGTCTCAATAGTGCATGCGCACTACCTCGAATTCAATAGCGTTTTAATAGGGCGCACGCACTATAGGGTGCACGCGCTATTCAAAGCTTTGCATTAAAACCAAGCCTAAGGCTTGGTTTTGCCTTGGAGATCCAACCCAAAGGTTTGGAGTTTATAAACAGGTCTGAGATGTGTTTTCCAGCAAACATACAAAAAATGATTGATTTTTCTTGTGTGCTCCCCTTCAAGATTCTTCGTGGTTGGGTATCGATAAGATTAGGTTACATAACATTATAGGTCTCTGTGTTAGCTATCTAACCATATACTTTATTTTTAATTTGAACTATTTTAAGTCTTTCATCTATAATTTCTTTTAAATGTATGTTCATTTTTTGTCAAAAACCACCATGTACTAATTGGGCTGTAGATTTTAGCTCATTCATCGAATTTTGTAACAACTTAGTTTTTTAGAAACTAGACTCCATTCTACACACTTTGAAAAAAAGAAGTTTTGATTTTAGATTAGTTTTCAATCATTTCTAGGGGGAGCACACAGATATTTCACATTTTTGGGATGGGTCTAATTTAAAAATTCATTAAAAAAAAAATACATATTATAAAATTACCCGAAAAATCTGGGATAAACTACATAGTGTTAGGTAAATTTTGACTGGAGTGATTAAAGAATTTCAAAAAAAAAGTTAAAATTTTAGGGGGGCCACACTTTTTACTATGTTATGTTTTTTTGGAACAAACAGTACCACTTTCTGTGGCCCCCTTTTTTGAGGACCTAAAACTAAAGCATTTTGAAAAAAAATTAGTAGTTTAGAAACTAGATTCAAAGGACTACGACTTTTGTTTTTGTCATATCTTAAAATTTTGAGCGTAACTATCTTCAAATTCTTGTTGAAGTCCAAAATTTGGTGATTTCAGGAAAAAGGTGTCCACTTATACCCCCCTTTTGGCACCACAACTTTGTGCACTTACGCTCCTGCTCCAACATTTTGAAATGTAGGGTGTGCAAGTATTTGTAGTGTCCCTCACATGTGAAGTACTAAATGATAAATATGGCAGGTTGAATAAACTCCATTGGCAAGGATAGCCTAGAAATACCTTGTTTCTTATCAATGTCTAGTAGAGGGTCCTGGTGTATACTGAATTGTTCCCTAGCTTCTTTAGGTCAAACTCTTTCTCCCAATTTTTGCCTTCTTGGGGCAACCTAGTGACCTTTTCTATCACATCCTCTAAGAACTCGATTCTTAGACCTTTAACTACTACAATGTCATCCCTTAAGGTGGTCATGAATTGAAGAGCTACCCCTTCATCAAATCTGTTCAAACTAAGACAATAATCCAACCATCCCCTTCTCCTAAAAATTTTGTAGTTGATTGAATCTCCCCAAAGAAATCAATGATCAATGGGCTCATTCCTATGTATACCTCCACCCATGGTTAATTCTAGGTGAATTATTGAAAAACCTTGATATTTCAGAGCTTAGTGGATCAAGGTTTACAATACTACAACACCTGCCCTAGTTATTTCAAAAAAATTGCGTGTACTTGGAGAGTTCGATGCACCATATCTCATAATATCCTTCTTGCATCAAATTTCATAATTTCTACTCGTGTACAGGTTTGTCACTCGAACACATTGCAAACCATCATTAAAAGTTAAGTAACTACTTTTAATGTCCTTAATTTTATAATGATCCAATCAAAGAAGGACAAGTCATCAACATGTGATATTAAATATGAAATTATTTCTAGTCATCTCAATGCACTTTTGAAGGTAAATGTGATTTGAAATTGATTTAAAAAAAAAAAAAAACATTTAATATTTCCCTCCCCCCAACTAAATAAAGGCATAGGTCCCATGAGGCCAGAATAGGAAAGAGTGAACAATTATAAAAAATACCAAATCCTAACAAAGCATGAATAAAATAAAATAAAATGCAAGAAAAGTTATGTGGTAGGTACCTGGCAACTACTATAAGGAAGATGCTCTAGAAAGATCATCAGAATTGACAGAGCGATGGAATAGAATGGTAAGATGGAAGAGAGATAAGTTGAAGTCGAATGGATGTGAAGAAATTACTTCCAAAAAGAAAATGTTTATTATGAATGGCTTGATCAAAATCAAGAAGTATCAGGAGTCAATGTAGAGGACCTAGACTCATTGGCTACAAGAATTAAAATGTCCTCATTATGTTGGAATTGCTGCAAGAACTCTTCATGACTAACTAGTTTATTGTAAAGCTTGAGAAAATTCCCATTGACAAGTAGTTTGAAGTGAACAGGATCAATGGTAGATAACTAAACTACACCATTTGGAAATAAAAAAATAATCTCATACGGTCCTAACTAGTTTGTTTGGAACTTCCCTGGATTATGCTATTACTTTGAGTCATAAAGGAGTGCCCAATCTCCTACAACAAACATTTTCTGTTTGATAAACTTGTCATGCCATTGTTTTCTCTAGTGTTGAATGAGCTTAGTATTGTTCAATACAGTTTTCCTCCATTCATCAAGACCATTTAAACTCAAGATTTGGTCCTCTTGGGCAATAGTGAATTCTCTTTCGAGCTCCAAGGCAGTCTTCAATGTTTGATATTCAAATTTGATAGGCATTATTGCTGACTTACCATAAACAAGCTCAAAGGGAGTAAAACCAGTTGTGAACTTCTAGGTGGTTCTATAAGCCTCTAGAGAGCTTTAGGAAGGCATTTGGCCCAAACTTTCCTATGAAGTTCTATAGTCTTGGTGAGAATAGATTCTAGATTCCTATTAGTAACTTCTACTTGACCATTAGCCTAAGGATGATAAGGTGATGATTTACCATGCCTAATAGTATGTACTCCTTCATGAGAGCAGTTATCAAATTTGATGTAAACTAAGTCCCTTGATTAGATGTCAATTGCCTAGGAATGCCAAACCATGTAAAGATAGATTCATACAAAAACTTTTCCACATTGGTATCCCTTGGGTGTTTCATGGGTCTAGCCTCTACCCATTTAGTTACATAGTTAGTGCAGATCAAAATGTAGGATTTACCTTGTGAAGTAGGTTTAATGGGTCCTACAAAGTCAATCTCCCGTTTGTCAAAGGGTGTTATAACTACTTGAGGCTATAGGGGCATTTGATTTGATTTAGTGGGTCTTCCCATTCATGGATACTTGTCACATTTCTTTGTATATCTAGTTGCATCCTTGTGCAAGCTTGGCCAATAATACCTAGTTGTCAAAATTTTGAAGGCTGTTCTTTTTGCTGCAAAGTGATCTCCACAGGGCTCATCATGATAGGCCTTCAAGACATCATATGTTTCATCCTCTCTTAAACACCTATGCATGACTTGATTAGGTCCAGTATAGAACATAAATCTAGAAATCCATGAATAATTAAAGCCCTTCTCTACTAGTAAATTTCTTGCTTGGGAAGAGAAGCAAATTGGCATTTTCATGTGGTGAGGTAGTCAGCAATATCTGCATAGCATGGGTTTTGTGTGGCTAATAGAAAAAGGTGCTCATTTGGAAAACTATCATCAATGACTATAGGATCATTAGGGACATGTAATCGAGAGATAAAATCAGCTACCACATTGGCCTTACTAGGTTTATCAACTATGGTGATGTTGAATTCTTGCACGAGCAATAACCATCAAGTCAATCTTCCTAAAATTGTAGGTTTGTTCACCAAATATTTTATAACAGAATGGTTAGTGTGAAGAAATATCTCATATCCAATAATGTAATGCCTAAACTTATTGAGGGCTTAGATTACTATAAATAATTCCTTTTTAGTGACTATGTAATTAAATTCTGTACCTTGCAAATTCTTATTGATGAAATAAGTGGCATGTTCAATAGAGTCTACCTTCTGTCCTAGTACAACACCAATCGCATAGTTTGAGGCATCTGTATGAATGTGAAAAGGCATGCCCCAATTGGGTCCTCTCAAAATAGACATTGTGGTAAGAACTTCCTTAAGTTGGAGGAAGGATGCTGCACAGTTACAGTCCTAAGCAAAATCAAAATTCTTTTTGAGCAAGTTGTAGAGAGGAGTTGCAATTTGATTGAAGTTTTTAATAAATCTTCAATAATATCCAACATGTCCCAAAAAACTGCATACATACTTTTGCTTCTCCAACATAGGCAAGTTACTGACTTTAATCTTTTCTAGATCTACTTGTATGCCCTTAGATGAAATGAAATGACCTAGGACTATCCTTTCCTCCATCATCATAAAGCATTTCTCACTATTTAAGGAAAGGTTATAGTCTTGAAATCTTTTAAGTATCATTTCTAAATTTTCTTTTGCTTCTTCAAAAGTAGCACCATAAATAGTAAAATCATCCATATAGATCTCCATACAGTTAGCAGAAATATTTGAAAAGATACTAATGATGGCTTGTTGAGATGTGGCTTGGGCATTGCACAAGCCAAAAGACAAGACTGAGTAGGAAAATGTTCCCCATGGGTAGGTAAAAGTTAGTTTTTCTTGATCTTTTGGGGCTATTTGAATCTGATTGTGACCATTAAAACTATTTAGAATAGAAAAATACTTTTTACTAGCTAGATTGTCAAGGACTTGTTTTATAAATGGCTATGGAAAATGGTCCTTCTTAGTGGCTGAACTGATCTCCCTCTAATCTACACAAATTTTCCATTTTCCTCCCTTCTTGGGTACTATGACTAGGGGGGAGACCCATTGGCTATCAGAGATGGGGTATATAAAACCAACACTTAATAGTTTTTGCAATTCATTCTTGTCAATATATTTTAAGACAGGGTTAACTCTCCTTTGAGGATGTCGAATAGGTTTGAAGTTAGAGTTGATGTAAATCTTGTGAGTGCTGAGCATAGGATCTAATCCTTTCATGTCCATGTAGTCCCAAGCAAATGTGCTTTGATTCTCTTGCAGTAATTGCAACATAGCTTCTTGTTGGGAGGGTGATAAGGCATTATTTACATTAAGCTCCTTGCCTAGACCAAATTTCATCTTAATAACTTTATCTGTCATGAATAATTGGGAAATAGGAGAAGAATCTATCTCATGAGGTAATCATGAATGGAGAAACTATGAAGCTTCTGAATGATGTAGTGAATTCAAAGGTGGTACAATGATTTCTAAGATATATTTAGCTTGAGGACACATTGGAGATCCTATTCTATATTCATTCAGAATAATGGATGAAATTATTTCATCTTCTTCTTGAGTAACTATAAATGATTCTCTACCTATCATCATCAACTAATGGATGGAATTGGCTTCTGGATCATCATCACCCAAGTTTGGCTAGATTACTTGGTCATCTAGTAGCAATGGTTGAGCAAGGGAGTATAAAGTCAGATTCTTTGCATGAATACCATTGTATATTACCATCTTCCTAGATTGACAAGCTAATAAGCATCTACAGTGGCTAATCATGATCTCCCTAAGATTAAAGGATATCCTCCCATATTAGCCTTTGGGGAGAGAACAACGAAATCAACTAGATATTCCTAGGAATTGAGGTTGACGATAACATCTTCTATCATCCCATCTGGTTTAATGGTAGAGCTATCAACAAGTTGAAGGATGGTGGGTGTCTCTTTGAGGCCAATAATATGCAGCTGAGACAATACCTCTTTTGTCATAACATTAATAAATGCTCCTAGGTCAACCAAAGCATTTTGAACTTGGATCCCATGAATAGTGATTGTAACTACATGACTCCTAGGGTTAGAGTATTTGGGTACTGTTAATTTCTCCAGCATTAAGTCAAACAACTATCCTAGGACATGAATGCTTTTTGGATCTTTCTTCTTCCTTCCTAGCTACTTAATATATGCTTCCTTAATAGCTTTAGTATAGGCAAGGACATCCTTAATAGCATCTAGCAATGGTATTTTTACAATCATTTATTTCAGTTGATTAAGAAAATCAATGATGGTGTGGTTCTTTGTGGGCTAGCCTTGTTCTATCAACCTATGGGGAAATGGAGGTTCTTTTGCTATAGGAGAGGTATGCTAATTTGACTTATTTGTATGCTCAGTAAGAGGATCTTCAACTTGAGTTATTATGCTCAGTCAAAGGATCTATAACTCAACTTAAGCATGTAGATGTTAGACAAATACTTAAATATAAGGCCCAAATCAAGTATAAATATATTTGAATTAAGTTCGGCATAACATGGTGACAATATTAGCTATAAAATTATACAAAAAATCTTGACATGATCTCAAGACTAAAAAAATCAAAAAATTGGCACACTGATAGAACACCAAACCTTGAAATTGGTAAAGAAAGTGTTTAGGGATAAAACCTAATCATATTTGCATTGGAAAGGAGGATCGGTTGTGTAAACTTTTTTTTTTTCCAAAAATACCAAATTTGATTAAGACAATTTGATACTTAGTCACCTCAAGGACTAATGTGACTTAGTAGAAAGGTTTGACTATGGGTCTAGGTTTTTGAAGAGCAACTTCAAAAGGTTTTGTTGAGGGTTTTTATCACAAGAAACATAAACCAAAATATATAGTTGTGTTAATAAAAAAACTCATGATTCATTATGCTTTCCATATCTAGGTGTATATATTTGCATGTCACAATTGTACCTATAATGTCATCCATTTCTAAGATTTAAGATGTGGTAATGGGTAAAAAATGTCTTAAGATATCATTATGAAATTCAATAAGGTATTTTTCCTATGTTCATCATACTAGTTTACCGATTTTTTTGAGTGATAAAATGTTTCTTTCCATGGTTGATATTATTAAGTTAAAGGAGATGAATGAGAATAATAGTTCAATGGAGGGAAAATAAGAGTTTTTATAAATACTTGTATAAATGTTATTCCTTGATCCTCTTTGATAGTAAATCTTGATAATGTCTTGGAGTTTTAGGTTTATTTCTAATTTTCTACTTAGCTACTTGTTGAGGTAATACTATTTTTGAATTTTGCAATGACCTCAAATTGTTTTTGTCCCTACTTTTGACATATTTCAAATAAAAGTACCTTATAATATTTGTATCCTAATGTTAAATTTATAAAATCGCTATGTATTTAATATATTTGTAATATATTATTTTTTATTTTTAGGATTTTGAATATCTTAGTATGAACACATGAGATATAATATATCCTAGTCAATGAAGCTCTTATGGTAGGTGATTTTTAATTTTTTTTTTTGTGAACATGGGGTGATATCTTTTGGTGCAAAAATGGTTAATCTATTAGAGTGATTGCAATAAGAACAATCATGTGGGGTAGAGGAAATTTTTTTAGGGGATTCTAGGAAAAGGGATGCTTTTTATCATTTAAGAACTAAGGTTTATTAGTTCATGTCGATAGGCATGAAACTATAGTATTCGTCACATGTTGTTCATTGCTATTTTTGTTTTACTATTGTCCAATCAAATATTTTTATTTTTTGAAGGATATTATTTTTTGTGATTTTTAATTTTTTTTTTTATCAAATTTAATTTTTAAAAAAAAGTTTTTGTATACTTCTTCATTGGTGCATACAATGAATAGTCGTGCCACAATATTTTTGAAAAAAATTATCTATTTCAACTTGACATTGTTCTTAGTTGTGGGACAACGTGTGCTTGTGCATGACACACTGGCTTGTTCCATCATCTTGACACCTTACAGTGTAGATGGAGGGATGTTTTTCATTGATTTTGACAATTACTAGCATAGATTGAGGGGTATTTCTTAAATACCAATGTGCAATGAATGAATATCAGGAATTAATTTAATAACAACCTAAAAAATGCAACATTCATCAATAGTTTGGCCATCCTTTATATAGGTTATTTTCTTAGCCAAGTTGTAGATAATTTCATCTAAGTTCAGAGTTTGAGGAAATGAACTCCTTCCCGTCAACATGTCTTGTTCTATCATATTTTTCTCTTATTTTTTGTTTCTGTTTAAAGTTTGTGTTATCTTTTACTCTAGTTTGAGTTTTAATTCTTTGTTTTCACGCAGAGCTCATTGGCAAATTTATGATTCTTTAGGATATCAAAATTTTTATCCCATAAATATACTACAATTTTCTCCTTAGCCTAAACAGAGAATATAAATCCCAAAAGATTTATATGTGCTTGAATGTCAAAGGCACTTGAAATTGTGAAGAAGTTTCCCATCATTTGACTATATACAATGACAATATAATTAAGTTAATCTCTCACAAATTTTTGGCCACAAAATGACATTGAGATGAAGTTTCTACATGTCAAGTTTTGCAGCAAGATTCCAAGCACCCACTTCGTTGTCTTTTTCAAGTATATCATTTAGTTAATTAATTTTCTAAGTGTAAAAAAGTGAGGTTATTTTATTCCAGTAAGATTCACAACAGAATTACTTTTAATTATTCTTCAAATAGCATTAAGTTTTATCTATAATGAATCTTATTAAGCTTTGTTTTAAGATTTCATCATTTTAGTTGTTCACAACTTCTAAAAAGAATAGGTGATCTCATTTCATTTTTTTCTTTATGACTTTTCATTCTCATCTTTTTATTTAATTTACTTTCCACATTGACAAATAAGACAATGTTGTGGAGATGTATGTTTCTAAATCATTTATTTTAGAATGTCTCCCTGTAGAAATAAGTTTGGAAGAAATTTAAGAAGGGCTGATACCAATTGAGATTCGATGAAGTCTTTGGGATTTTTCCATATGGGTAGAAAATATAGTAACCTTTGTTACTCACAAGAATTAATAGACTAATTCCATGTTGAAGAATGTAAAGAGGTCAATTTGTGTTCTTCAAGAAAAGCTTATTTGGTCAAACAAGTGTTTATGGTTTGAGAAGAAAAGAAAAACACAATAGCATGACCCCTTTTTTTGTCTTCTATAATCTATTGTCAAAAAGAATATTTAACAAGGGCTACACAAGTAGCTTGAGTCCCTATCTAGGGTGGGGAAGTGGGAAGGAAGTGTAGATTAAAAATTGACTTTGACAATCGACACACACACACACACACACACACACACACACACACACACACACACACACACACATGACCATGGAATATAGAAATTGTAGTACATTTTTATAACTAAAAACTATTGTGAATAAGGGGAAAGGTGTCTTATTTGTAGCATCAGAGGAGGCACTAGACACACTATGAGAAAATGTGGAATTTCAAAGGACATCTGTGCTCATTACTTGGAAATGCATTTTTCTAGTTGTTACTATTTTTTCTTCCTCTTTCTGTAATTTTGTGATTGAACAATGAATTTTTGTTGATATTCTATTTTATTTTTCATCTAGAAATTTCTTTTTAAAAAATTCTGAAAATTTTCTTGTGTGTAGATTGTGTGTTAACAATTGATAACTAAATGATGTTAAATAAATGTGAGAATACTCCATGTGCAGACATTTTCAAGAGATTCCCATAATAAAAATGATATTTAAAATTAAAGATACAATAGAAAGTTACTAAACTAACAAATACACTTATTATTTAGAAAGTTGCTAACTCAACTACTTTAAAGACTTAAATGACCACTATAAATTGAATATTAGTATTACAATATGAATTCACTAATAATACTTTTCTCCATCAAACAAATAAAACATAACCTGTCTCAAGGAATTCCTAACATTCTCAAAATTTGAAGACCTATTTGATATGATAATGGTCTTAGCACTTGTATCATCAAATTGATCATATTTCCCACTACTTACATGGCATTGTGCTATAATGTTTTTGGTGGATCAATAAATATTGATATATGGTTCTGACTAGAATTGGAGATAATAAATATTTAAAGGATTCTTTCCAAATTGAAAAAAGAAATAAATGCAAGAAAACATAAAGTAAAATACTTGGAAAGCATATAATTGATGCTAGTATTCAAAGAAATGAAAAATCAAGGAGCCAACATTCAAAGAAATGAAAAAATAAATAAGAGAAACTCCTTTGTTAAGGGAAAACATGTTCACCAGATATTAGACATACTTTGAAGACTCATATCAATATCAACATGAGGCGATTTTGAACCAGAATATGCACATAAGTAGTATATAGTCATTATACACCACAAAGACAAAGGAAAAAGCATTCTTATAAGAAATCTTCAAATAAGAAATTATAATTTTTAGAGCAAGGAAGTAAATGGCATGTTGGAAAACATTTATCACAAGGATTGGAGATCAAAGTGCTACAATCATAATGATTTCCATGTATTGAATATTTTTTTATATGCTTAAGGGCATAACCACCCCACATGCGAAAACTTTGTAGCTCTCTACTATTGCCTAATTTCGAACATTACTCTCTTTGCATGGTTGCATCTCTCTAAATAGAGGAACATTTCTATGATTAACTAAAGATTTCCAAACCTGAAAGCAAACAACCTTAGTTTGATTAGCATCAAGAAGATTCTAGTGCAAGATGGGTAAGGTTGGCTTTGTTGAGCAATTTCTCCAATTAATCTAGGACATAAATGTGGTAGTAGACTACAAAACGAGTTCAAAAATATCTCATCCAATTCCACCTTCTCATGAGAGATGACATAGATCTTCATACTTATACCCGCCTTATACTATCAATTGAGCACGTATTGCATAGTGGCAGTGTTGGTTGTAGCTAGCTGTCCATCTGCCATAGTTGTTGAAGTCCTAATATTTAATGGTTGGACCATAACAAATAACATATAATGGCTAGTCAACAGATAATTAAATACAATTGAGTGCAAGAAATACAAAATTCTAAACAAAGGCAAGCTACACACTCACCCTTCCAATAAAACAATGATATGTAGGTAAGGAATGTTTTCAATCCTGACACTCAAGGAATCAAGTGAATCTACTTTTATAATCGAAACCATTGATTGAACAATTTTTCAAATAGTTGCATCTAAACCTATCATTCCTTTTGTTACCGTGATCTATATATTTATCTATTAGGGATGGCTCAAGAAAAATGAGTGTATGTAACTTCTTTTTTTCCTTGAATGAAAAAATCACATATATAACTTAAATATGCTTAGGACAGATGACACTCCACAATCAATTATTTCTTAGTTCTTGTAAGCTAGCATAATTTTTGTGGAGTCAATGTCAGACTCATAAGTTATTAGATACTTGAAGGACTTATTATTTGAATTATCTATACAAATAAGTTAGAATAAAGTGTAGATCCCTGTAGATGGAGAAGCCTATGAAAAAGATCAAGTAATGATAACGATGAAGTAATCGTGTCCCATATCGGCCTTTTCTCTTTCTTCATTAGAGTGAGGATCACAAGCCTTTGCAAATTATAAAATGTTTCTCCCAAAAATAATCATTGACCCTATCAGAATTTATCAGAATAAAAATACCTGTAATCAGAAAGATTTGACTATAAAAATATTTTAGTAATTACAAAAATATATAGTCTTGCTTACCCAAAGGGGTTTGGATTTGAAGTTGATCCTGAATGATTAATCCTTGTTCTTAACTAATACGTTCACTTGCAGGCCATAAAAGTTTCCTCTATATTTAGTTATGCAGGCCAATCCTCTGTCTACATTGGTCTGTGTAATTATCGTTAGCATTCAAAATCCATAGCTACTATCATTTACGAAGCTGGGTTTTGCAAAATTTAGATATAAATCTGATTAGTTTTCAGTGTCTACTTCTTCAAATCGCCTCCTCGCAATCTAGAACACAATCTGAAGGAAGAATGCACATGGATTGAATTGAGCAGTCTTTCCATTGACAATTCATGTTTATCTTCCTTTACTTACTATTTTTATTAATGAAAATAGAAACTCAAATGTATCGAATGAGTTTCAGCCAGCAAAGTAAACAATGGGCAGTCGGTAGGAGCAAACTTCTCACACTCAACTAAGACATCACATTGCCCGATACATCATTATACATATTGAAAGGTCAAGGAATAGTATATAATAAGGACCAACCAAGAGATTCAAAATTCTCCAAGACATTTTTAAGGGCCCTAATATGACATGTATATGATCCAAAACATAAATAAATTTAATGGCATTACATTGCATCAAATCATATGGTTGTAGAACATTGGGATGAACAAAACAACATTATATGAGGACCAAAATACAAGATGTTTAGATGTTTAAAAGTAACTTCTATGGACAAATATTGCATCAAATCAAGTTAATACAATTTTCCAATAACATGACACAGAGATCCAGATGGTACAGATAATACTAAGTAGCAAACGTATTATTTTATTTTTTATTAGATTACTAAGCATTTCTATTATGACACCAAGATACATAAGATCTAGATTGCAGGTATTATCCAATTTAACTATGTGAATTCGTGGACATTTTGGTGGAAAGATATTTGAAACTTATGATGTGCTCTTTCAAAAGTTTGGAATTTTTTTTTTTTTTTTTTGCTTCTAAAAACTTGTCAATAACAATGTATGTAATTTATTTTCTACTATAATGCAATATTAGATTAATTAATTAAATATTATAATGAATTTTTATTTTCTAAATTTTTGAGAGGATTTAAATCTTTTTATAAAGACCATGGTATTATTATATGAATTGATAACATTAAGATTGAGATTTTATGAGACTTTTTTTAAATTTTACTTTCAAGATATCTTTAAATTCATAGAAACATGGCTAGCTAATTCAAACCTTGCGTAAAATTATTTTCTGCTACAAGTTGATTGTCACAATTGATTTTCTCTTCAAATTACAAATTACTAATTCAATAGAAATATTATTATGTTAGCCAAAATAGATCTAAAAGATCAAGTTTTGTTATATGTTGATGCAAAAAACCTTTTTGAGAGAAGAGATTTCACAATAACTTTAAAGATCTTGTCCAGGAAGAGAAAAAACAAATGTGAGATCCATATCTTAAACACTTGCAATGAGGATTGAAATAAACAACATACTTAAATCTTCAAAATCTCTTCAAAATTTCAACAATTTCAAGGAGAGTACGAAAAGGTCACACATCAAAGCACCGACATTTTTTAATTAAAAAAAATATGAAAAAGAAATAGAAGTAAAAAAGCTAAAATAGAAATTGCTCTCATCCATAACATAACAAGAAAAAGATATTAAAAAATTTGAGGCTAATTTCAGCATAGAGATTTTAAAGAACTATCTTTAAATGTAAGACAAATCTTACTTATTGTTTATTGAAGCATTTCTTTAAATTAAAGAAATTCTAAACCAATGTAAGAGCATTATGAAGCCTAAGATTTAGGAAAATTTAATATCTAATAATATTAGAACAAAAAATCTAGTACAACATTTTGTTAAAAGTTCATGAAATTGATGGAACATAAATGAAAACTAAATAAAGTAATTGTAAATCTAGATCTCAAGAAAAATAGTAGTTATGTATTTTTGAAACCTTGAGACACTCATGGTTTATCAAAAGACTTCAATCAACAATTCTTCATAATGGTGAAAATCCTCAAAAATTGTTAAATGGACATGTGCAAACAATTTAGAAGCATAACAAAGACACATACATTACATTTTTAGAATTTCAGCCCATGCTACATGTCTAAATCATAGAATTTTATTTAAGTAAATGACTTGTATGGAAAAATAAATAATCTAAAGAATTTAATAAAGACTTTTACTTTTATACAGTGCTCTAATATCCACCTGCTTCCACTACTCAACATTAATTAAATAAAAGTGGTAGATGGTCCCAAAAACATCCTCAAGATAACCAACTTTAGAAATATTAATGCCTAGATTTCTTGTACTTTTCAAGGATTCTAAATATTAGATGTTACTATGTGAGCTCTTCCCTCACAATCACAAAACAACTTAGATGGATTCCGGGTGCTCTTCTATTAGATAATAATTCCCTAAATGCTTGATTTGGGTTATGTACATACAACCATAACTGGATGTTTTGGTTTATAAATTAAGAATTCCAAAGTGGAGATTGGGCATCTTGGAATTTGATATTATTCTCAAGATTTTTTATGGTGAACTACAAAATGCCCAAATTGATATGAACAATAGAAACAAATGAGATACTTATATGATGCACTCAATCCTTGTATCTTCATTCTACTAGTTACCACTATGGTTGTACTCACAATTCTTTTCCTCACAGTGAATAAAGCTTGACTTAACTATTAGTAAAACAACATAGTCATTGATGAATTGTAATTATCAAATTATTTACTGAATAGCTACGAGTTAAATTGCTTATAGTGGGAGCACAAGGGAAGATTACCAAGCTCCAGGCATAGAAAAGGTTGGGGCCCACCCCTTGCTATCCTGTAACTATTACGTTACCCCTCACATTCTTCAATTGACATTATAATCTGGTAGATTAGATCCTCTCCAAAAAGAAAAGTGAACAAAACAAAATAGATCATTTCCTCATAATCATAGCTTTTTCATTCTAATAATAGATCATTGAGTATGATCTTAAAGTTCAAAGTACAATTGTACTCAAAAACATAAATACGTCAATGGGCCTTTGGTCTACTGGTGAAGTTGAATGGCTCACAAAGAGCCCACTAGGGATCAAGTCTTGCCAAGTGCAAGGCTCCGACATCATAAGGGACGAGGCCGAGATCGTGCCTTGGGTGATTTTGATGGCATGGATGCCCCTCAGTCCTTGGCTCTAAGCTGAAGAGGTTTCAGGCACAAGTGGGCCCGTATTGGGTTCCTAAAAAGTCTATGTGGTGGCCTTTGCTGGTTGGTAGCTCGCGGACTTCATGCCTTTGCCTCGCAGATCTGAACCCTCCATAAAAAAAAAAAACATAAAATATAATATTGTGAATTGTAGGAATCTACTATTATTGATAGAGTATATTTCAGATTAAACAGTCCTACAAGAATCTGATGAACAATATGATCAACTGTATAAGCACATATTTTCCCATTTACTTCCCAAAAAAACTGATGTATTATGATTGGATATATACTCCGTGATCTCATATTGTTCCCAACAGTTATTCCAAAATCCAAACAAGAACAATATAAAATTAGGACAAACCATGTATGCGCATAATCAGTAATGATATATGGTCAAATTGTAATGAAGGATTGCATTGCCGGTTTTGATGTCGAAGGAGTGAGTTCGGACGAGGACGTATCCCCGAGCCAGCCTGAACTTCCCACTTCCTCCCACAATCGGCATCTCTCTCACGACCTCGGTAAGCGCAGCGTTATTACCCACAACAGCGAGCGTACTGCCGTTGAACTTCCCGCCTTTGAAAACGTAGGTGATCGCCATTAGCAGGTGAAGCTCATCTTGACCAGCGGAGGCGTAGAGACCCTGCGCTTTGCCAACCATTTTGGAGGTGGCCTCGGGCCCTTCTGTCAATGGGTCGTCCGCCACATACACCTTTCCAAACTCAGTTGCCGACGTCTTTGTCGATGTCAATGGAGCCGACGCCACCTCCACTGACGTCACATTCTTCCCTGAAATTGTGTCATGGAAGTAGAATTGCAGGTGAGTTATTTTCTCCTTCAGTGGGTATGCTGCTTGGGCAGAATATTGCAGGGATAACATTGCAATTATCGCTGCAACTACTGCTGCCAAATGCTTCTTCGACTCCTCCATCATCATTGCTAGGGATCGATAGAAATGGGTTTGTGTGGAAGGCAGGGATTGAAGGATTTGTTATAGGAGGATAATGGTTGATTATATTATATTCTGGACTGTGCCAACTCCATTGACAATCACGTCTAGATTTATTTAAACAATTTGTTAATTTCCCCACTATTCTATGCGTGACCGGCGAAAAAGGATGAAAGATATTATATCATATTGGGCCTGAAAAGGACTAGAGAAAACTAGTAAAAGTTTTACGATCATGTTGAATAGAATATGGGTACCAATTATGTTTATTATATGGGAAGGATTCGCACATGTTCTTCGAGTCACTCTTTTCTCACCTAACTTCTACTTACAATCTTTAAAAAGTCTAATATATGGATTAACCTTTTTGGCTTACAGCCAAGGACTATGGGACATCCACGCCATCAAAATCACCTCGGACACAGCCTCAAAATCCCCTGACTGGTAGAAATCACCTGATTGGTAGCTCACAGGCTTCGTGCCTCAATGGGTTGCCTCACAGGTTTGAACCCTCCGATTTGGAATCCTCAAGTGTAACAAAGATCACCTAGACAACTACTACCTTGTCTTCCCTAAATTGTAATAAACAAATCAACACCCCTAATTTTATTTCTAAAGAAAATGCATTTATTTTTCTCGAGAATAAAGCATTCCATACTTGTAGTGACATTAATGCTAGATCATTTCAACAGGTGCATTGAATTGTGATATATTATATATATATATATTTATCATTAAAAAGTGTGGTGAAAACTATTTTGTACATTGGCATAAAAATTGTAAGTGGTGTGGATTAAAGAATGATTTAACTATGTAGTTTTTTAGTCAAACTTATCATTTAAATTGAATTTAATTTTAGGTAAATTTTAGAATTTAAAATTTTTACTATTTTTTTATTTAGTATTATTTTAGGTTTTCATATTTTTCATTTTAAAGAGTTTAATTATGATCAGAGTTAAGATCATGTTTATAATTTTAATTATCATTTTATACTAAAAAAATATAATTACTTTATTTTTCTAAATATCCTTTTAGCATACTTATTGCACCGCACCAAAATGCGATTGCTAGCCTATTCCTATTCTAACAACCAAACAGATCATTAACCTTCACAAATTCTTTAGACGGGAATCAACAATACATTTAAATATCACACGCCGCCCTTATTTAGAAGTCAATGTAGTCCCTATTCCTATTCTAACAACCAAACAGATCATTAACCTTCACAAATTCTTTAGACGGGAATCAACAATACATTTAAATATCACACGCCGCCCTTATTTAGAAGTCAATGTAGTCCCCACTATGAAATATGGAGGTTATAATTTCCCGCACGCGAGAAGACTGAAATTTCCATAAGACGACTTTAACGTTTATCATTGAACGATTTATTTCCAACACATATTCCGCAAAAAATAAAGACTGAGAAAATTATACCGGTCAATATTGGACGCGTAGAGATTGAGAAAATTATGAGGGTCAAGCATCACGTGAGCGTAAAATGAGTGTGGTTTCGCGGAAGATGTAGATAAAAATTATATCTCTCAATATTTTCTGCATGCTTACAAAACTATGAAAATAATAACTTCAACAGCTCTGCTACATCTTTCAGGGTCCGTTTGGCAACGGGAATACAACTGGAATAGGCATATGTATATTTCGGAAATTTTTAATTCTCTGTTTAGATGCACCAAATCGAAATAGGAATAGGAAAAAAATTGGAATACGTATTCTAATTTTGGCCCAAAAATGAGGATTTGGTAATCCACCTAAATAGATGGAATAGGAATACCTATTCCTATTCCAATTTTTTTAATTTTAGAAAAAATAAATTTTTGAGTCCATGTATTCCGCATCAAATTCTGGATGAACCGAACAAAAATAGGAATACGTAACCCCATTCTCTATTCAAGAATAAGTATTCCAAAATAGGTATTCCTATTCCCGTTTTTATATTCCCGCAACCAAACGGGCCCTAAAGGTCTACCCTAAAATCCCCATAGTTTGCCCCCCAAAGAATAGATGCGTGATTAAGCAGCCTACGTACCAGTTTATAGATGCAAAATCTAAATTTTCTCGAGGCTGAAAAAAGTTACAACTGCACATATAAATAATCTCATTTACTTGATATAATTTTTATTTAATATATGATTAAAAATATAAATATATTGTAATGATAAAATAATTTTTAAAATTGTACTACACTTTAAATTTTCTAACCGTAACTAATTGAATATGTTTTAAATTTCTACATTTTATATTTGCTATATATGAAACATTACAGGATACAAAATCAATATACTTTTTGTATCAATGACACTACATTCTTAAAGTTTTGAAATAATTTATTTTCCTTTTATCAATACTTATAATGACTAATGGGATTCTCTAAAATAATAAATGAAACATACTTTATTACATTTTAATTTTTGAAAACAATGTAGAATAACAAAAATGTATTATAGTCATTTTTTCTATTTGCATATATAAATATAAGACAACATTTTTTTGCTTAAAACTTTTACAATTAAAATATATATTCTAAGTAGATTGCTAATATCTTTCTAAAAATAATTTGTGTCTATTTATATTTTCTATATATATTATATTTATTGAAAAAAATTTAGCATACTTAAACATGTTAATAAATAAATATTTTTTTTAGCATTTACATTAATTAATTTTAAATATTTTGTGATAATTTTTTCGTTCATTTAATACTACCTAGTATATTACTAAACATTCATATTTTCCCATTAGATAACCTACTTATATATGGAAATTTACTTATTTAAAAAACTTTTATTTTAATATATATTTTTAAAAAAATAATAGACAATAAGAATGCATAGTAACCATTTTACTATTGCAATTGTAAATTAAAAAATAAAATTCAAAAGTCAAATTCATGGCCTAAGTGAACAATTCACACAATATCAATACTTGAGTATGAATTTTTTTTAAAAAAAATTTATGAAAAAGGGGGTAAAAATTTATTCAGTAAAAGCCAGATTACAAAGGCCTCAGGCCCAATCTACCAAACCACAACTCAAAAGCCATTAAGTTTTATCCTTCTCCACTAAATGCTCGAAAGTCTCTACATAATCAACACGAAGATCTTCCCTATCAGAAATAACCCAACTTGCTCCCTTCTCCGAAGCCCATTTTACCAAGACATCAACAACTCCATTCCATTCCCTGTGAATGTGACAAAAGGAGATCTCATCCACAAAGCTGCTCAAGTGAAGAATCTCTCTAACAAGAGAGGCAATATGCCAGTTACAATCATCTATTCTCTGGTTACTAATCATGTCCACAATAATATGAGAGTCTGATTCACACACAATTCTCCTCCATCCAAGAGAGCAAGCCCACTCCATAGCCACCTTGATGGCCAAGGCTTCCATCATGCTATTGGAATGAACTCCTTTGTGAACAGAGAAAATGAAACAAACCTTGCCATCCGCATCTCTTCCAATTCCTCCTACACCAGCTTGTCCAGGATTACCACAGGAGGAGCCATCAGTGTTAATCTTTAGGACATTATCTGGTGGAGGTCTCCATCTCCCCATTCTACACACTTTTCTTTTTAGTGGCTGAGATTTCTTACTGCTTCTACTTCCCAATCCTATGTCCACCAATCCCAAATTCCTAACTATCTTAGAGTCATCAAGATCCACTAGCTTCGTCATATCACATTTAGCATAGATAGTCTCCTGAAGCTTGCTTAAGATCAACTGCCATAGTTTAGTGACTCCCAGGCTGGAGTTACAAAAAAATTGACGATTACGCTCTAGCCAAAGATTCCAAAGAATGAAAGAAGGTCCAACAGCCCAAGCCACCTAGAGGAATGAAGTTCTCGCAGGGGGTCTACCAAGGTTGTCCCAAAACTCAATAAGAGATTTAGCATGAATGCATCCATGACACCATGCCTCCCACCACTTATGCTAGATTTCTCTAGAGAGAGGGCGTAAGAAGAATAGATGAGAAACATCCTCTTCATGCAACCTACAAAGGGGACAGAAAGAAGGGCCCTAAAACCCTCTTCTCTGGAGGTTATCCCAAGTAAGACATTTTTTTTGATTAACCAACCATAGGAAAAAATTACATTTAGGCCATGAGAACCTATTCCAATCTTTCTGACACCAAGGAGTTTCCTGAAATTCATTGCATTGACTATCCAACCGAGCATACCCTTGGGCCACAGTGAAAGTACCTTTAGGGCTAGAACCCCAAGCCAAGATGTCTTTGTCCTTAGAAGAACTGCATAGCCTAACAGAGAGAAGTTTGGCCAGTTCAGCCTGAATCTCTGAGGAGCCCCCCGGGGGCTAGTCCTGAGGATCCTTCCAATTAGCCACAACCATCGAGCCATACCTCCTCAAAGTTTTAAAGTGACTTACTTTGATCCAACCTACAGCTGAAAAAATCTAACATAGAGGCTGAAGGTGTGGATAGCTGGAGAGAATTGGAGGATAGCCATCCCAGGAGTCCTGCCAGAATAACACACACGATCCCTCATTACATATCCAGAAGAGGCCAACCTTGATGAGAGGAGCAACTCTTTTAAGAGTGTCCCAAATAAAGGATCCCTTAGCATCCAACTCCATTCTAGGAATATCCTGAAGCTCCGCTCCTGGGAAATACTTATGAACCAGAATCTTAGCCCAATCTCATTCTTGATTCTTGCACCACCTCCAATATAACTTTGCTGCTAGAGCCTTAACGCCAAGAGCCATGCATTTAAGGCCTAATCCTCCAGCAAACTTAGGCAAGCAAACAGTGTCCCATTTGACCAAGCTGAATTTAGAAGAGAGGAGATTGCCTGCCCAAAGGAATTGTCATGACAGAGCATCAAAATCTTTCATAACTCCACTAGGAGGAGTTTGCACCAGACACCTATAAATGGGAAGAACCCGAATCACAGTCTTGAGAAGGATGACCCTACCAGCAGAGGAGAGCCATCTATGAGTCCAGTGACTTATCTTGCTATGAAATTTGTCCAAAAGACCTTGCCAGTATTCTTTCAGCTGAGTCCTAAGGGTCAGAGGTACTCCAAGATAAATTAATGGAAGGGATCCAACTTAAAACTTGAGAATTCTAGCAATCCTGACCTGAATTGCCTAAGGAGTATTAAAGAAATAAATAGATGATTTACCTTCATTAATTTTCTGTCCAGATGCTTTCAAATAAGTATCCAAAATCATTCTGAAGTTCCTTGCTTCATTAATGGCAGCCAAACCCATCAATCTAGTATCATCCACAAATTGGAGGTGCATGTACGCTGGAATATCATTGTGCCACTTCCACCCTTGGACAAGTCCCTACTTTGCTTGAGATTTTATAAATCTGCCCCAAGCCTCTGCATTATGATAAATAGATATGGAGAGATGGGATTCCCCTGCCGAAGCCCCCGAGAAGCAGAGAATAAATCAGTAGGTTCTCCATTAATAAGAATTGAAAAGAATGTGGAAGTCACGCAGCTGAGAACCCAATCCACCCATTCCCTATCAAATCCAAAAGCAAGAAGCACCTAACTTAGGAACTCCCAACTAACTCGGTCATAAGCTTTAGCTAAATCCAGCTTAATAAACATAGCCTTTTCCTTGGACGTGGCCATAGAATGAATAGCCTCTGAAGCAATAACCACTCCATCTAGAATCTGTCTACCACCAAAATAACCTCCCTGTTCCTCAGATATCAAAGAGGCAAGGAAAGGCTTAAGCCTTTCAGCAATCAATTTTGTGATAATTTTGTATGTGACATTACATAAAGCAATAGGTCTGAATTGATCCAACCTTTTAGCTCCATCAATCTTGGGAATGAGAGTTAGGAAAGTAGCATTCAAAGACTTGAGCATTTGTTTATTTTGATATGATTCTCGAACAACTTCTAGAAGATCAAATTTAATAATTTCCCAAAACTCCCAGAAAAATTCAATGGGAAATCCATCTGGGCCCGGGGCTTTACCTTTCTTCATAGAAAATACCACCTTCTCTAGCTCTTCAAGCATAACAGGTTTTAACAAATCTCTGTTTATACTGTCAAACACAAGATGAGGAATGCAATCTAAAATAGCCCTTGTCTCTACCAAGGAAACAGGTTCCTCCTTAGAGAAGAGTTGAGAGAAGTAATTAGTGGCCTCTAAAGAAATTGCCTCCTTGGAAAAGAGATGATCTCTAGAAGAAGAAACAAGAGAAGTATGGAGTTTCCAAACCTGCGAGCTTTAACAGTGTTATGGAAGAAAGCGGTGTTTCTATCTCCCTCCTGCAACCAATCCACCCGAGATTTTTGTTTCCAAAATGTTTCCTCTCGAAGCTCCCATTCTTCAACCTCTCTCAAAGTTGAGGATTCTTCAGACATTAAATCTAGAGTCATTCCTTGGTCTCTGATTTGGCGAGTGATACCATTCAGCCTGGCCTGGGCATCTTTTATATGCTCTTGATGGTTTCCAAAGCACTATTTATTCCACTTTTTCAGCCTGAATTTCACATGTTGAAGGCTCTTCTCAAAGGTGAACCTGGAAGTACCATGAGGAGGCCTGCCCTCATACCACCAGGCTATCATAAGATCCTGAAGGGAAGGATCCCTCAACCACATCAGCTAAAATTTGAAAGAGGGATTCTTAGTCGTCTTGAAAGGAGTGATAGAGAGCTTGATAGGCCAGTGGTCAGAGCCTCTCCAGTCAAGAATATCTGAGTTGGTAGACCACCTAATATTCATCCAAAAACAAGATACCAGGAACCTATCAAGCCTTTTCGAGATAGCCTCCATCTCACTCCTTTTGTTATTCCAGGTGAATATACCAGAACCAGGTTTAACATCAATAAGATTCAAAGAGCTCATATTATCTCTAAGCATACTAGAAGAAGGACCCAATCGAGAAGACCCACCTCTCTTTTCGTCAAGACTAGTAACAGCATTAAAATCTCTGGCAACAATCCAAGGAAGGAAAGGATTTAAAGATCAGACAAATATAATATGTGACCACATAAGAGATTTCCCTACCAAGTCACTAGGAGCATAAATATTGGAGAACAAGCATCTTTCACCTATCTCAAAGTGAGAAGCCATAAAAGAGATGGAAGACCTGCTCGCAATCCACCACAGGGGAGTTACCTTCTTGGGGTTCCAGAGACAAGAAAGACCACCTGAGCTTCCTTGAGCACCTACTGCCTGCCAGCTACCATAGGGCCATAACTTTGGCCCACAACTATTCAATTCATCAACTGAAAGTTTAGTTTCCTGAATGAAAATAATATCTGGAGAGTGAGAATCTATCAATCTACGAACAACCTTTTGTCTAGGGATGTTTTTTAGCCCCCTAACATTCCAAGGGATAACAATTAATTTAGAAGATTTTGAGAAGTGGGAGTCAATGGGCTTCACAAACCCCGCCTCAACCAAAATCTCACCCATCATCTTAACTTTCTCCTGATCTGTCTTCCTTCCACTTTTAGCAGACTTCTCTGAGATCCCTTTTTTAAAGGGTTTTTGCTGTAAGCCCAATGTGGATGCAGCTTTAGAGTCTTTTGTGCTGTCGGTCACTCCTTTCTTGCCAGGATGGTTGGAGGCTATGATATTTGGACCATCACAGGGATGTGACTCACCAGGAATATCATAACATAGCTCCTGAACCAATCCATCTGAACCAATAGGCTGGCCTTGTACTTCCTCAAGAATCTGGACTAGACTTCCAACTTCCTCTAGCTGGGGTTCCAAAAGAGAATCATCACCCGGGGATATCTCAACAGGGATACCTTCCTCCTGTATCAAGTTCTCCAGCACATTAAATCTGTTAAAGGTGTCATCACTTTGTTTATTCATCCACGTTCTCTTTTGCCCCTTTCCTTTATTACGTGGCTTCACCGGGATGAAACCTTATTTATCTGTAGAGGGACCAGCTGGCATAGGGGCTTTATCCTTGTCATCTTTAGGGTTCAGCAAAGTGGTTGTTGATGATTGAGAAAATTTATTCTGGGGGCATTTGCATTGCAAGTGTCCATACTCACGGCAAATCTTGCATCTAAAGGGTAGAGCTTCATAATCCAACTGCTGAGCCCATGAAGAAGGGCCTAAGCAAATTTCCATAGAATTAGGTAGTGGATTAATAAGATCAACCTCCACACAGATTCATGCATATGAAATTACCTTTCGATCCTGGGTTTGGGTGGCCGATCCAACTGGTTTCCCAAGCAAAAGAGCTATCGAATGAAGAATATCCTCTCTCCAAAATTCCAATGGTAGACGTGGATGCCGGATCCACACAGGGACTCGAGACGAGATCTCTTTAGTGGAATTGAATCCAGTGTGCCAGGGTTTGATGAACAACCCAACTTGGTTAAAGAAGTATGGGCCTCCTTCGAATACTTTGTTCTTGTCTGACATGCATGAGAAAATAACCATAAAATAGTTGTTAGCTGCTAGAAGAATTTCCATATCCCCTTTCGGATTCCAAATTCGGTGTGCCCACGATTCCAACATAGGGAGAGGGAGTCGAAGGCCCAAAAACTTGCATATGAGGGCATGCTTGCTCCAATACTCTACATCTTCTAAAATTTTCTCTGGTTGAATAATCAACACTAGTCGATCATCCGATCTCTCCAAACACCCATTCATCTTCTTAATTTGGATAAAACCTTTTGATGATGCCACATTCTCTCCAAATGGTATATTTTCCATCTGACCTTTAGCCTCCCCTCACATCTGACAAGATGTATCAGGCATTTTCGAATCATCAGGCAAAATCTGAGCCCTAGGGGCTTCCGGTTGCCCCATGCTCGGACTCAAAGGCCAAAATTTCAAGCAAAAATTGGAATCAAAACCACCATTTCATGATTGTGCCTCCCTCACCACCGTAGAAAGAACACACTCTCCGAATGCCAACTTCTAGCCGGCCACAACTCCACCCAAGCCTCCAGCTTTCTTACTTCTGCTTCCTAACTACACCTCACTTGAGTATCAATTTTAACTCAATTCCTAAAATTTTATTATTTCTAGAAGACTTAACATTTTTGCAACAATATCTTTGGATTTTGTTGGGATTTTAGCATAACTTTTTTAGCTTAAATAATAGAACCTAATATATTGAGCTATTATTCTAGACTTTTTATGTATGTTTTACTATTTTGCAACAATTTCTTTAACTAATCATAGTGATGGGCAGGAGTGGGAGAGCATCTAGAGTAGCTAGGGTTTCAAATGGGGAACTAGAGGAAGAATCTAGTTCATATGATGACCCAAATGGATTGGGTTGGAGTCATTTGTGTCTCTTCGGTGGCCTGACCAAGTATGGTGTAGGTTGGGCTCTCTTTGTGTTTGGCTAGAGGTGGCTTCTATTTTTTTCTTGTGTGTTTATGGGTATTTCCATCTGGTTGAGACAGAGTTTGGCATTTGGGTCCTGTATAGTTATGGGTTCCTTTGCTCGGTAGTGTGCTTGCTCGAGTGTCTCTACTCTAGCTTCCTTGGTAAGTCTTGTTATTCAATCCTTGTGTTGTGTAGAGAGATCTCTAGGAGCCTTTTGTCTCTATATTTTTTCGTGGGTGTTGGGAGTTGTAACACCCCGCCAAGAGATCCAAGAGAATTAACCTAAAGTTTTACTAGGTTTGTCAAACATTTTTTTTTCTTTTTTTCTTTTTAAAAGAATAACATGTACAACAATCATAAAGTAGTAGAAGAAATAACATACAATTATACATAAGCAAACATAACATATTACATTCCTTAAGGATCCCAAGATGTTGAGTCACATTTTAATTTAATTAATTTACTAAGTCTAATAAATAACACATCCATATGAAAGAATCATTACAAGTCCAAGTCCATTTAAATAATATACATTTGTTTTGAATGCCACTTGGCAATAAAATTTGAAATGCACAATCATCCACTATACGTGTCATAGGGTATGAAAGGTTGAAAGAATATACATTTATAAAATTGGTTACATCATCCCTTTTGGATCCATGAAACAAAGTATAATACAATAAGTAAAAGTAATCCACCATAAATATATAACCATCCATCATATTACACAAAGATAGAATGAAAGGAAAAACAAACAATAAACTCCAACCACAACAACAATAGATGGATCTCAATGGTAAAAGTAAAAGGCACTACCACACTATCACTCGACCACATGGTAACCCAAAAAGGCCCACTCCCACCATGCTGAGGAGATAGTCTCAAGTCCCAAATAGGATATCAATACAAAAATCAAAAGTAATATTTAAGTTAATGAAATCCTAAAAGTAAACTAACTCAAAGGTTCCAAAATAAATTGACATCAAGAGCTAGAGGCACACAAAGGCACGTAGGGAATCTACTACGCAAGCACGCAAGTGTCATCGCATGAATCAAAGCTAGAGTTACCTTGGTAGTCTAACTTGACCTCGGGCCCCTAGTGACTGTATGCGGCACTAGTATCCTTTCATACTAACAAGGCATACTAACAATGCATGGTCGCAACCAAGCGTTCTCTCTACTCCCATCCTAGTTTGTACTAGCACTCGAGGCATGGGTGAGAACATACAAAGACTCTTATTAGATCCATTTTATTCTCATTTAATGTAGTATTTTCACTTATTAAAAAACTTACAATGGGTTACCCTGGCAGCCACTTTGGGCCTCAACCTCCATTGCAAGTCACTTCCTGACATTACATATAGATAACCTTCCCTAAGCTCATAAAAGTATAAATCAAAGAATCACAAATTTCACCTTAGTCCTATACAAGTGACTGGAAAGCATCAAAAGATAATTCACAATAACACCTCAGTTCTTCACAAGCAACTGGAAAGCATCCAAAAATAACTGATTGAAGACTCAAAATGGTTAAGTCAAGTATATCATAACATCCATCTCATAATCACATGAGGTCACTGAAAGCAATAACCAGCAATATAACCAAACTCATCATAGAGCATACTAAACACATTACCATGGTTGCGTTTAAAAGATCAAGATCAATTCACCATAATACCACAACCACAGAACTCCCAAGCCTCTGGTAGACGTTCTAAAATTGGTCAACACTCTAGTCACCCAAACCCAAAACAGGTAACCGTGTAGTTTCATAGTTTGGTTTGATTTTGAAAACACATAGTTGAGTTAACAATAAGGTAAAGTTTTTGTTTCAATGTATGTTTCAAGCAGATAAGATTCACAATTTACCTTTACAAATTAACCCATTCTTATATTTGAGCAAAATGCACAATTACCCTAATTTGATTTTTAAGTCAATTATTCCAAAATAATTTAAGGTAATTATTTATTAAATTATTAAACTAATAATTATTGATTTTTAAATAAAATAATTACTTTTTAATTAAAATCAATAATAATAAAAATAAATAAATAAATCTCTAACTTCATTAAATAATTTTCATTATTAATTAAACTTATTTAAATTAAATTAAATTAAATTAATTAATAATTATATAAAAATAACTATATTAATATCTTGTTAATTAATAATAAGTTAAAAAAATTAATAAATTCATCAATTAAAATTAAGTATATTAAATATATTTTAAAAAAATTTATTAATAAATATATTAATAAATACTTATTAAAATTAATTTTAAACTAAATTAAATTTTAATTATATTAAAATTTTAATAAATTTATTATGATATAAATTAGAATTTTAAAAAAAGTTAATTTAAAAAAAAATCTAATAACACACAGAGCCTATATTTAAAAAGGCCCGTTAGCCTTTGACCTGTGTCGACAGGTCTTATTGCTGTAGCAGGTAGCAGTATTCACTACTGCTACGGATAACAATATGACCTGCTGCCATAGCTTAAAGCTGCAACAGAGGTTGGGGGTGGGAATTGCTAGCCCATCCCCACCCTCTAATAATATATTTTTAAATTTTGTTATCAAAAACAAAATAAGTTCCCTCCCATTTAACATCTTTTTTTTTCTAAATATAATTATTTTTTTACAAACTTGCAAATTTAATCTGATGGGGAAAATATGACCATCCCGTTAAATTTATATTCTAAATTTTTGATTGCATTACAAACCCTTCCTAATTAAAATACTAATTTTCTTCAATTACAAAATGAGGGTTTCTAATTGCTTTTCTAATCCTGATATATAGATGGAATTCAATACAAATAACAAAAGATTCAGAATGAAAGATTCATACAATAAAATTCGTGAAATAGATTTCAACAATCATGAAGAAAACAAGATTATCTGAATAACATAAATTTAACTAGGTGAACAAAACACAAGAATCTACCTGGTTCTGATGCTAAATTCACAAACACCCAAAAGATTGTGAGAGAAATTTATTCTCTCAAAATCTTCTCTCTGAAAATTCCTTCTCTAAGAATTCTCCGTTCTCCCAAAACTTCCGTCCCTAGGAAAATGAACCCTCAATTGCTGATAAGGAGTTCTCTCCTAAATTTGGAACACTGATTGTGTGATCATTCGAGGGAACTCCTTGATCACAACTTTTTTACTCTTTATTATCTTTTTCAGAACTTCATGCATACTTTATGCAATTTTAAATATCTCTAATAATTTGATTTCTCTTTCACTTTTTAAATAATATTATTATATTTTAATCTCATGCATAAACTTTATGCACTTTAATTAAAATAATCTTTATTAAATACTTACTTACTCTCTTATTAATTTTTGAAACATTTTTAATATAATATTTATTAAATTAAGTAATAATATTATTTAGCATTTATTTAAAAATGATCTCCTAAATATATTATTATTAAATTAATTAAATATTATTATGCTCCCAAATCAGAATTATAGTTTCCTCTTTTAAATTTAATTATTTTTATTGAATTAATTTTCCAAATAATTAATTATAATTAAATATTGAAATTATCTTATTAATTTTTTATTAAAATAAATCATTGATTAATCTTTTAATTTGACTTAATTAACTGAAAAACCACAAAAGACTCAAAAGACAAAAAATGAAAACCCATCATAAAATACTACATACACGATCAGACTCGAGGGTTATAATTATGAATTTATGTCATACAACGAGTTCAAAAGGGTAAACATCACAGATACTTGTCCTAATTTTTTAGGAAAAATGATTTAAAGGTTAGGATTTGGACTCAAGAATTTATCTCCCCTCTCTTACCATTGAGATATTGTGATAGGGTACACTCATCCTGGCAATTTAGGGAAGTCGATACTTGGTACCTACAATTTGCATAAAATTCACGCATGTACAAACACATATATTTCTAACTAAAAAGGTATTGGCATCTCTCTCTCACCTTGCTAAGCACATCGTTATTATGCACAACATTGAGTGTGCTGCCATGGAACTTCCCAACTTTGAAAACGTAGGTGACCACCATTAGTAGGTGAAACTCACCTTGATTGGCAGAGGCATAGAGACCTTGTGCTTTGCCAACCATTTTGGAGGTGGCCTCGATCCCTTCTGTTAATGGGTTTTCTAGCACAAACACCTTTCTAGACACACCTGGCAGAGGATTGGTTGAAGATGCTCTTGGATAAACCTATCAAAGAGGAGGGAGTAGACTTAAATAGGGAAGAGCCTGAGGAAAAGAAGAATGAGGAACGGGGAAAGAAAGTAGGTAGCTAGCCCTGACTCTGTTTATTTTTTGTTCTTATATTTTGGATCACTTTGAACTTGGTACCCTACGAGGGTTTTTCATATATGTATATGATTAGGTACTAGACTAATAGAAGCAATATGTCACCTTGTTGTTGGTATATTTTTCTATTTTATTTACTAGTTAGAAATAGAATTGATGGTAAGGATTTCCCTATTTTGGATCTTGTTTTTATTTTTTTTATGATGTATAAAACTAGTATTGGTTAGACAAGTGGCAGGTAACCTCTGGTTGATCCTTCAACCTTTTTGTACTCCAGGGTCAGCCCCCCATTCTTTTGGCTGCTATCTAATACTTCAAAAACTAACTTTTTGAGATGGTACAGTATAAGATTTGATAGAAAACTGACAAAAGCAGTTGAAATGGGGTTACTAGAGATGACTTGAATGGAGATTTGAACATGCAGAGTGAGTTATGTTTTATAGATCAAACCTAGCTATTACTTTCTAACTATTGTGGTAGTAAAATCCTTTAATCAAGGTAAAACTAACAGTCATTTGTAAATCCTTTAATCAAGGTGACATTCTAAGGGAATGTTCTAAGTTCTCTAAAAAGGCCACTCCTAAGAGGGTGATTATTTTTTTTTAATAGTGTCACACCTAATAGTATGTTTTGTAACCTTTAACTGGGTTGGCTGTTAACCAATCTTACTTTACAAGAGTCAAAAGTGGTAGCATGTTACTAGTTTTTCTCAAATTGGTTTTCCAAGTTAAAACTGTTAGAAATGTTTAGAATAACTGAGGGGGCTAGTGAATTAGTTAATCAAGGTCCATAAGTACCATTTGAACAATCAAACATTAAAAATTCATTGTTCACCTTATCCTATTATAGATCAATCTCTATTGTATACTGATAAACAAAATTACTAGAGTAGTTCAATATCCGAAGATAAAAAACTTTGCTAGATGTAAAACATGTAAATGTAAAATACCACAAAACATTCAACACAATTTTTATACTAGGATTTAATGCAAAAACCCAATTTGGGAAAAACCAGCAGCAACATGTCACCACTTTTTCAGTCTTTTGAAGTGAGCTTTGTTAGGGGCCAACCTTGTTAAAGGTTATAATACACACTTCTAAATGTGACCTGGTTAGAGGATTTAATCACCCTACTAGGAGTGGCCTTGTCAGAGGACTTTGATCATTCTAGTTAGAATGTAACCTTCCTAAAGGATTTACATAAACTAATAAGTCCTTCAATGAGGGTTAAGTCAACATTTGATTAAAAGGATTTTAATACAAACTGTTTACTATGATTAGAAAGAAAATAGTAGGGTTAGATCTGTATGATTACAACTCACTTTTGTATGTTCATATCACTATTTAGTTCATGTGTTGATTGTATGATAAATTCCCCCTTTTCATCTATGACCTTGACTCGATTGGCATCCCTTCAAGCAATCAATCTTTCATTCCATTAAACTTAAGCCTTCTACTAAGATTCACTTATCATCTTTCATCAGCGTCTGTGAAAGCATTCCTTTCTCTTGCTTCTCTCTATTGGAATTATAAATGGAGTAACTGAGAGGTGGGGGTGAATCAGTTACCACAAAAACAAATCCATAAATCCTTTAGATGTCCTACAACTTAATTACTGCTGTCACTCGGTAGTTATACAGAAAAATGTTGTAACTCGATAGATTAACTTGTTACTGATCTTTAAGTATTCACAATTATTAACATGCATGCAAAAGTAAATAACATGAACACAAGAGACACTAGATTTAACGTGGAAACCCAATATGGGAAAAACCACCAAGTAACTAGCTACCAATTTTTGCTCTTTTGAAGTGAGCCCTGTTAGGAGCCAACCCTATTAAAGGTTACAAAACACACTGTTAGGTGTGACCAGGTTAGAGGATTTCATCACCTTGCTAGGAGTGGCCTTGCTAGAGGACTTTAGAATAATTCAATAGAACTATCCACCTTGTTAGAGGATTTACAAAATGGCTGTTAGACCAACTCTGTTAAGAGATTTAGGAATTATTGTTACAATGGTGAGAAAGTAACAATAAGTGACCTAAATGAGATGCAACTAAACTTTGCTGATATAGATCTCTGCTCTACTTCAATAGATCCTTATTGATCGAATACAATTTTTCTTCTCCTCAAGGATATCTGATTCTTTTTAAAAAATTTCTTACACTTCCTCTTCATACAATCAACTCATTTGTATGCTCATTCATTACAATTAGAATCCACAACTTGACCTTTTATTTATATATTACAATTTGTCAAGTTAGCTCATTTACAAGTTACATTTACCAATAATCCATACATCAGTCAGCTACAAACATTACATTAAACAAATAAACTTTATTTCCCAAAAAACTAAAATCCTTTATTGGTTGACCCTGTTTGGTAAACACTGATCCAAAAAATGATTTCCAATGTTAACCAAGTGAAGCTTAGTAAACACTACAAACTTTGCAAAATCCTTTGGAGATCGAGTGGAATCGGTATGAACTAACTTTCCTTCGCTAACCTTGCTAGCTTAGTAGAAACTAATTTGCTTTCATCGACCTTGCTAGCTCAGTAGAAACCAATTTCTACCACAGAAGCCTTCAGTGCCCGAGTGAGCTCGGTAGAAACTGTCTTCATAGTGTAATCTCCAGAAATGCTTGGTAGACTCTGTAATTCGCTTTGCTAACCTTTTGAGCTTGGTAGACTCTGTCTTTTGCCTTGCTGACCAACTGAGCTTGGTAGACTCTATCTGATGACTGATATGACATTTATGTAACATCAAAGACAAAAAAAAATTGAACAATTGTATCCCACAATCTCCCTCTTTGGCATTGATGGCAACACAACATGTCATAGCAAAATAAAATTTGAAAACAAGTCTTTTTCTGACAGAATGTTTCTCCCTCTTACATTTCATTCTACAAACTCCTCAAATATAGTAATCTCCCTCTATGAAGGAATTACATAGCTTCTTTTCAAACATCAAAACTTCTTCTCAAACAAATTCAAATTTTAGAAAGATATGATAGTATATTCTCCCTCTTTGACAACACTAGATTTAACGTGGAAACCCAATATGGGAAAAACCACCAAGTAACTAGCTACCAATTTTTGCTCTTTTGAAGTGAGCCCTGTTAGGAGCCAACCCTATTAAAGGTTACAAAACACACTGTTAGGTGTGACCAGGTTAGAGGATTTCATCACCTTGCTAGGAGTGGCCTTGCTAGAGGACTTTAGAATAATTCAATAGAACTATCCACCTTGTTAGAGGATTTACAAAATGGCTATTAGACCAACTCTGTTAAGAGATTTAGGAATTATTGTTACAATGGTGAGAAAGTAACAATAAGTGACCTGAATGAGATGCAACTAAACTTTGCTGATATAGATCTCTGCTCTACTTCAATAGATCCTTATTGATCGAATACAATTTTTCTTCTCCTCAAGGATATCTGATTCTTTTTAAAAAATTTCTTACACTTCCTCTTCATACAATCAACTCATTTGTATGCTCATTCATTACAATTAGAATCCACAACTTGACCTTTTATTTATATATTACAATTTGTCAAGTTAGCTCATTTACAAGTTACATTTACCAATAATCCATACATCAGTCAGCTACAAACATTACATTAAACAAATAAACTTTATTTCCCAAAACACTAAAATCCTTTATTGGTTGACCCTGTTTGGTAAACACTGATCCAAAAAATGATTTCCAATGTTAACCAAGTGAAGCTTAGTAAACACTACAAACTTTGCAAAATCCTTTGGAGATCGAGTGGAATCGGTATGAACTAACTTTCCTTCGCTAACCTTGCTAGCTCAGCAGAAACTAATTTCCTTTCATCGACCTTGCTAGCTCAGTAGAAACCAATTTCTACCACAGAAGCCTTCAGTGCCCGAGTGAGCTTGGTAGAAATTGTCTTCATAGTGTAATCTCCAGAAATGCTTGGTAGACTCTGTAATTCGCTTTGCTAACCTTTTGAGCTTGGTAGACTCTGTCTTTTGCCTTGCTGACCAACTGAGCTTGGTAAACTCTATCTGATGACTGATATGACATTTATGTAATATCAAAGACAACAAAAAATTGAACAATTGTATCCCACAATCTCCCTCTTTGGCATTGATGGCAACACAACATGTCATAGCAAAATAAAATTTGAAAACAAGTCTTTTTCTGACAGAATGTTTCTCCCTCTTACATTTCATTCTACAAACTCCTCAAATATAGTAATCTCCCTCTATGAAGGAATTACATAGCTTCTTTTCAAACATCAAAACTTCTTCTCAAACAAATTCAAATTTTAGAAAGATATGATAGTATATTCTCCCTCTTTGACAACACATGCCAAAGACAACACAAACCAAATGAATAGCAATGTACCTTATGTACTGATTCATATGCAATATTTTCATGATTATTCTACATCAACTGAAAGATTTTCAACTTGATACCTATTGATGCATCACTAAAACTTCATTTTAGTGAGCTTCAGATAGGGGAATGACCCCTAACTAATTACCTCTTAGATACAAAAATGCATCCTTAGGTAAATGCTTTATGAATATGTATGCAATTTGTTCCTTTATATGGACATATCCCAATCTGATCTCCTTATCCTATACCAATTCTTTGACAAAGTGATACTTTATTGCAATGTGTTTGGTTTTTGGAAGCATCACTAGATTTTTGGATATGTTAATTGCACTTGTATTGTCACAAAACATAACAACAGGTTCTTTGGTTTCTTCCTTCATACCTTCCAATAACTATTTGAACCAAACAATATTAGAACAATTTATTGCTGCTGCAACATATTCTACTTTTGTTGTGGATTAGGATGTACAATTTTGCTTTTTACTTATCCAAGAAACTAACCTCTTTCCAAGAAAGAAAGCTCTTCCACTTGTACTTTTTTTGTCATCAATATTTTTTGCCTAATCTACATTAGTAAACACTTTCAAATCAAGATTACTTCCAAATTTGTACCATAATCCATAATCTTCAGTGGCTTTCAGATATCTCATGATTCTTTTGATTGCCATCATGTGATTTTCTCTTGCTTTTGCTGAAAATCTTGCTACAATACCAACTGCAAAGGCAATATTTGGTCTTGTATGCACTACATACTGCAACTTTGCAATCATAGATCTATAAAATGTCTGATCTACCTCCTTTGATTCATCATCCTTGGTAAGTTTCAATCTAGTACACATAGGAGTCCCAACTAGTTTGTAGTCTTCCATACCAAAATTTTTCAATATCTCCTGGATGTATTTAGATTGAGTGATGTAGATGCCATTCTTACTCTACTAAATTTGAAGATCAACAAAGAATTTGATCTCACCGAACATTGACATTTCAAATTCCTTGTTTATTTGATCTGAAAATTCTTTGCAAAGATCATCATTTCCTGTGAACAATGTATCTATTGGCATTATGTTATATTTTTCATCAGTGACAACACTTACTCAATTCTAAATTCTTACCGAGAATCCAGTGGTTACCTTGTAAGCTTAGTAGTTATGAAATTTACATCGAGCATTCCTAAAGCTACCAAGTAAATACAGGCAATGTGAAGACTAACAGTGTCTACCGAGTTTCTTAGTATCTACCATGCTTCACAGTGTCTACTGAGCAGTAAGTTTGTGTTATGGAGATTTAGTGTAAACCAAGCATTGGAAGAAGCAATGCTTATTGAGTGAAGCAAGGTAAACTTAGTGTATAGTCTCTACCAAGTGACACTACATCTATAGAGTCACCAGTGGTTACCGAGTTCAGAACTGCATTGAGTGATTAGTATGGACCGAGCCTTCACTTCTACCAAGTGCATGACGATGTCATTTAATGCAGTGGATGCCGTGTATTAGAAGGTCATCGAGTTAGTTCAGTGAACCTGAGTTATTTATCATTGGGTCAACTTTGTAATGTATTTGTTCACTTGTATTTTGGCCGACCTTGCAATTTTGTAAATTTGAAAGGTATATATGTAAGATTTATTGTAAGATATCAAATATATCAAGGAATAGTGAAGTAATGTGAAGTAATTTTGAAAAGAATCTGTGAAGGATTTTCAATAGGAGTTCAAGGAATATAGCAAGGTCAATACAGAGGCAGAAAAGTTATATTCATCACATAAGGTGATCAGTGCATAAAGGATCTTATTAGCAATCAGTTGTAAGTTGATCCACTACTTCATCTTAATAGGTGAATTAGTTTTCTAAATCCTCTAACAAGGTAGACTTAATAGTCTTTGTATAAATATCCTAACTGAGTGCATACTTCATTGTATGTTTGTAAATCCTCTAACAAGGTGGACCTAGTAGTCCTTTGTGCTCCTAACAGGGTAGATCACTAGAAGTGGTCAATGTAAGCCTTATCAGGCCAAATTTATGCTGCAATATTGAAGTTTTATGGGTATCATCCCCACCCCAGTTTTACTTTCTATTTGGAAGGTTTCTAGGTCAGCAAAATATTGTGTTCTTTTGTGTAATTAATGTTTTATATTTTAGAACTAATGTATGCAGTAGCATAGATGGATGTGTTGTAAATTTAAAGGAAAGTTTTAAATTTACTGATTCACCTCTAACCTCTCAGTAACTTGTCATATCTTGATTATTTCCAACAATTGGTATCAAAGTTGTGTGGTTCAGAGGATACAAGTTTGGTAGCTTGAGAAAAGATCTAAAAGAAAAATGGAGATATTCAAACTTGACAAGGCAATTGAAAATGAAAAGCTAGATCTAGAGATGGCCATAGCTCAACTCAAAGAAGCAAAGGAACATCTTTCCCAATCCTTGAAAAGAAGGAAGGAACTTGCAAGAAAAATGAATGACCATCAGTATGTTGAAGAAATTATTGAAGACCTTTTACCATCAAGCAGCTTAGATGAAGCTAATGAGGCAATCAAGGAACTCCTAGCCAAAAATGGCTCTCTGTAGGAAGAAGTAAGAAAACTCAAAAGAGAACAAGAAATCCAATAAATCAAGCTATGTGAAATTTTGGAACAAAGGAATAAGGAAAATGAAGACTTGGAGGCAAGAAACAATGAAGAATATAATCAATCCAATTAGCATGAGATCTCATTAATCAAATCACTGGAGCAAATGAAGAAATCAAGATTCTCAAAGCACATAATGAAAGAATAAGAAGTGATCTAAATTATGAAAGGGAAATTAATGAAAGAATATTGAGAGAACTGAGATGTGAAAAGCACATTGTTGAAAAATTAAAGAATGACCTAAATACTAAAAAAAAAATCAATGAAAGAATGTTGAAATCACAAGAAGACATGAATCAACTGATTCAGCAAAATTAGCAGATTTTTCATAAGAAAAAAGGTAAAGTAAGACTTGGATACAATGAAGAACAAGGTGAATCTTCCAAGCAAGGTGCAAAAAGGAATCTAAAACCCTCACGCAATCATTGTGGAAAAATTGGTCATACATCAAAAGAATGTTGGAGCAATGGAAAAGGAAAATTCAATGGAAAATGCTATAACTATAATCAACATGGTCACAAAGCCAATGAATGCAAGGAGAAACCAAAATTTGAAGATAATTGTCACAAATGCAAAAAGCATGGTCACAAGGCATCTCAATGCAGATCAAAATCATTCAATCCAGCTGAACAACTTGTAAAGGCAATATTTGGATGGGATTACAATACCTAGTGTAGATGTCATTATTGTGGAGAATATGGACACATTGGTATAAATTTTGCAAGGCATCAGCTAAGGAAGAAGGACACTACTATAAGGTGTTAAATATGCACTGAACTCAGTCATATAGCTAAAAACTGCATGACTATAGGAAAAATTGAAGATGAAAAGAAAGCAAGGGTTGACAACATAAGGAAACAAATGAAGTAGTAGTGGATCCGTAAATCCACTAAGGACACAAGCTCAAATCATGAAAGTGAAGTCACTCAAGAAGTGGGTGACTCCATCTCCTCAAACTAAATTCCTAAGAATGTGTTGGAGCTGTACTCAATAAAAAAATCACAAGTAGTTCCAAGAAATATGAGGAATGCAAATGATCTAATTAGTATTCTAAATACACTAGGATTATAGAAAGGTTATCTTTCACTGAGTTGCATCAAACTCCACTGAGGAAAGTGGTTAAATACCTTACCGAGAAAGGCTAGAAGTAAAAGGAATTTGGTTTGTTTGTTGAGTTGATACTCTTGCCAAGTTAGGTCAATGGATGACAATCTGTCATGCACTATGACAGTATGGTACCTAGCATTAATGGCAAAATTTTCATCGAAATGGGTGAAATTAACCTTCAATTTTCATCATATCCTTAGAGCAAAGAGATCTCCAGGTGCATTTCAAGTGATTCTGAGGGATTTTGAGCGAATTTTCAATTAGGGAATTTGTTCAAAGATTTCCATCACTTACTGAGAAGCAATGGCATCCAGAAGCACCAGCAATAGCAAGGCAAAAAGAGGATCAGAGATGTTGGTCAAGGGTGTAGAATGGAAAGCACCAAATTTCAAGTTAGTTCCTGTAGTGGTAGAGGCACTCAATCCTAATGGCACACAATCACAAATTCCACCAAAGGTACTTCTAATTAATGATATCCGCACTCATTTTAAATGTTCAATTAAGGAGATAGGATCCTTAGAAATGGATAGTGCTTTAGAAGAAATGTGTGTTGATGGCTCATTGAAACCTGAGCACAAGAATTTGGAAACAAAAGGGTTGACACACATATCACACTTGCCAAGAAGCTTTTAGATAAAATGGATTAGGTATATTCTTAGCCGTGTTCACAATGGTCAGTTATGGTTGGAATGGCCCATATTGATCACCAAAAAGATGATTCACAAGTTTACTGGCCTTCCCATTCTAATAAAAGCTAAATCCACCAAAACCCTAGGTCGGGATGAACTCCAAAAGAAAACCCTAGCTGAGTGGGATAGTAGAGGCTTGAAAATTAGCACTATTATTGATGTAGAGTCAAGGTTCAGAATTCATGTAATTTCTTACAAGATTTACAGTTCTAATCTTTTGAACAACGTGCCATGTGAGGTAGTAGACTTAGCATTCAAAGTTGTGAAAAAAAACTTGGAATTTGACCTGTCAGAGTTGCTACTAAGGCAACCAAACAAGAATATGGATAGCATCAGGTCATCAAAGAACAATCCCTACAATTTTGGTTATTTGTTAACATGTCCCTTCTTTTATGTGCAAAAATTCTTTCCATCCAAAGGTTCTATCATATGGAGAGAGGATGTTCCCATTTTGTATTAGATAAATGAGTTTATAGCAGAAATCAGTGTAAACTTTGACAGTATAATGGATAATTATTTTCAAGACTTCAAAGAAAGAATGAACAACAGGTTCAAGAATCCTCTTAAACTTATTGAGGACTATAAAGATGATGTATGTTGCATGGTAGACTACGATAGAGTATACATTCAGGAAATTAGGCCCTGAGTTGCATGGGTGAAACCTCTCCCTTATGAGGTCAATATTGATAAAATCAGGGACATCATTGAAGCATTGGTAAATGAGCCTGTAGATCCCAAGCAACCAATATTTGGTACTTATGATGAGGCAAAAGCCAAAATTGAATTAGAAATTAAGCTACCTCAAGCAATCAGCAAAGGTAAGAGAAGGATTGCTAAGATGAAAATTGTCACTAGTCCCTTAATGCTTACCAAGGGAAAAGGAAAGGATGAAGAAGAGGATCAAGAACAAGAAGATGAAGAGCAAGAATCAGAAAAAGAAGTAGAACCAGAAAAGAAGAAAGGGAGGGTTATCATTGCTAAACCTCCAAAGGCCTCCATAGCTGTTTTCACTAGGAGAGGCAAAGGAAAAAATAAAGGTGAAGTAGTATTCAACAAGCCCCAACTTACCTTCCAAGAAAGGTTGAAACAAATGGAAGAAGGAGCTAGCATTACAAACTTCAAAGCTTTAAAGTTTGAAACTAGAACTAATGTGGAGAAGATGCAAATTTAGGAGCTAGTACTCACCGAAATGAAAAAGTGGAACTATTCCCCAGACTAGATTGCTCCTTAGATCTCAAAAGAATTATTAGTAAGATTGCAACTGAGGTGGGAATCAACCACATAGACATCAAAAGACATCTATGAACAATCCTTGAAGAATCTATTACCAAATCTCACTGAGGTAGAAGTAAAGGCAGCCATGAAGAATAATGAAGGTAAAATGATGATTAGATTTCACACATGTTTGATTCTAATTAAGGAAATTGAGCATGTTGTAAGAGATTCAACAAACATGTGGAAGAATATCTATCATCTGCATAAGCCTAGTGATGATCTAGTTGTGATCAAGGATGATGATGGTGATAGTGATGATGAAGAAGATGACATCACTCCATGTGCTACTATTGATATTGAAGATTATCGGGCACTAAGGGCTGGTGATGAAGAGAAAGGGGAAGAAACTGAAGAGGAAGACAAGGAGAAAGTGGATGAAGAAGATGACCCAATGAAGATTGTAGCAGAAGTCATTGCTTCCCTTCCTCACTCTCCACCTAAGCTGGCAACATCATCAAGGTTGGAGACAACTTCAGCAGGATTGATTGCATCTACATCAGAAATATCACCTGCTCCTACCACCCCATAGCTCCAAGCATCTTCTATGGAAGTATCAATTACTTCATCTACTGAGCTGCAACCCTTTTCATCAACACTCGAGAAATCAATCACAACATCATCAACTGTGCCAACTTCTTTTGCTCCATGTACAGTAAGTTCGCCAACCCATTCTACAATTTTGTCTACGATAGCTCTAGCTACACCAATCTCTATTAGTACTTCAATTATAAATATTCCAGCCTATACATTACCTATTGGAACATCATTTTTGGGAAGCACATCAATTTTGGATATAGTTGGTACTTCTCTCAGTCTTCCTCTAGTTGGACCAATTCAATTTTTTTTTGCTAGTCCATCTATATCAACTATTGTTTCTGTTTCTAAATCCAAGTAAGTAAGCATTGAAGTAAAACCTAAGACTCTAAAACTTTTGCTTACTAGTAAGGAAATCAATGAAGATTTAGACTTGGATAAAGAAATTATTATTCCCAAAATAGATTTGTACACTACCTCAGCCAACGAAATGAGAATGGTCAGTCAATTTTTAGAGCTAAAGGCAAGGCAGAAGCAACTAAGAGAAGAGAGGGATAGAGAATACACAATAATCGAGAATGCCAAAAATATAATTACTAAAGCTATTGGTGTTGATGTTGATCAATCTCAACACATTTTGTTACAATTAGAAGAGGCTATAAATAATTTCAATGAGGACACCTCTAGGCAAGAGAAGCTCATTGAAAAGGCAAAGAAGAAATTTGACAATAAGGTGCTTGAGCACATTGCAATAAAGCATGTAGAATTATCCACAATTTTGAGCAACCTTAACCAATCTTTTACAAATGTAACATTACTTTTGGCAAGCTTTGTGATGTTACCGAGTCACCAAGGATGTTAAAGAAAAATTAAATAAGATAGATGTGGAAATGAAGGCTAGTGCTCAAAAGTTATAGCTTGACCATTGTTCAAGCTCTTTACATCACATAAAGGTGAAATTTTTGTCAAAAATGCAAGAAAAGTTACTTAGAGAAGAAGCCAGGATCAGATCTACACTGATTGACATCCAGAATATGATTCTTCTAGTCATGGACCAAATGCAGGAACATATTACCTATTTAAAAACATTGATTCACGACAACAACTTTTCTATAACAGATCATATGATTGAACTTTTTGCAGAAGTTCAAGTGGCTCTCTCCACCTACACAATTTTGCAAGATAATTGGGCTAAGACATTGTCTCTTATTCTTAAGGTACACTCCAAATTTCACTCACATTTTAGTGTCTCTATTTGAATTTATTCTTTGGCATTATTGTCAAAAAGGGGGAGTATGTTGAGATAATGGGTGTTGCACACATTGCATAATATTGTTATATTTTATTATTTTATTTTATTATGTAATGTTGTACCTAGATGGACGTGCAACATGTAAAGATTCTCATGAAATATATTTGATGAGTTGTATTATAACATTGTGAAAATATTTCATGTAATTATTTAATATTGGAGAAAAGAATTAAATACCCAATATTAAATGTGGGGTCAGTGGGTTAGGTAGCACATGGTTTATGTAATACCACTTGGTGGTTTTGTGGGACTTGCTACTATATAAGTAGCCACAAAGGTAGTTGTTGTAGAGTGAGAGTGAAAAAGGCAAGAGTCGAGCGAGATAAGGCTTGACAGGTTAGCCAATGGAGCATTTGTGAAGGTTAGAAGCATGGCATGGGATGTGTGGATTCATGCTTGTTCACATAGTTTGTTCGGTTATGGCTATGACCATGAAGGCTTCCATGGTTGTATGGAAATGCTATTTTTGCTGAATAATATATGTTGATGGATGCTTTTGGATATTGGGTTTTTTCCCTCAATGAGGGTTTCCTAGGGTATATCTTGTGTCACAATTTTGTGGGTATGTTGTCTATTCTCTTGCATGTAGATTTTAATTTCATGTTTATTTCAAATCTATTATTGGTTATGTGGAAATGGTTATATTATTTGTTGCTAAGTTTCCTTACAAGTGGTATCAGAGCTATAATTTTATTATTGTAACCCTAGATTGAATCCATGGGAATGCATGAGAGGATAAAAGAAAGGGCAAGATATATGAATAATTTATTGTTGATTTGAAGGTTTTGGATTTGCTGTTATGATGGGATGTTAAAAGATTTGGGCATGTGAAATTGTTGGACAAAAGGATTTTTTTTGGATGTTTCATTTAAATGAGGGTTTTTGGGGGGAGCTTGTAGAAATGACCTTTTGGGTAAAAACAGACCTCACCATTGGATCCAAGTTGACATTTTCATAAATTTTGATATATAATATACCCTAATTTGGCCATGTTCAGAGGAAATAAAAAAGTTTTTTTTTTTAATTTCAGTCCATGATGGCTGTCAAATTTAATTCTGTCAGAATTTTCGTCACAAAAAAAAAATCGTAGTGAAAATGGTAAAAAGACTATCTTAGTAAAACAGCCATAACTTTCTCTCAAAATATCAGATTTCAGAGTTCTTATAGGCATTGGAAAGGTAATTTAGAGCATGACAACTTGGCATAGGTTTGGCTCTATGATTTTAAGCTTTTGTTAAGTTTTAAGAGCCCTAAAGTTAGATATTATTTATTTTTAGCATGGATTAGGGCATAACTTGGGCATATGAAGTCGGATTTTGGACTTCGAGTAGTTAATGGAAAGCTCTTGGAGAGATCTACACATTGGTTCAGATTTGGTGTAGGTTTGGCATGATTTATTTGTTGATATATTTATCTAAATAGTTGATGGTATATTTTGACTATGGTAACATTATGAGTTTATGGCATTGGAGATTTAAGATTTGATGTCATAGTATACTCAAGTTTGGTCTCATGATGATATGGTTATCAGTGTTTGGTTTGGATATGTATGATGACTTGTTGGATCTACAAGTTGTGCAGTGTTGTAAGTAGTCTATACTTATAGGTTGCATTTATAGCTTGGTTATGGGTTGTCTTTGCCCATTGATCTTTCATTATTGATGCATATTCAGATTGGTGGCTTGGATATGGGTTGTCTATGCCCTAAATCACATGATTTGCTAATTTTTTTTTCTTTTTTTCTTCATGTAGAAGGGATGATATATTGTTACCAGGTATAGTCATGGTGGAGGATTGTGGTTGACTATTTTATGCTGACAGGTTGGACACTTTGAGAGCTAGATGCTTAGTTCATGGATGTGATCATGGTGCTATAGATTTTGGCATGACATGATTGGTTAAATAGGTACATCCTTGATGTTCATTAGCTTGGATTTTTTATTCAGTTGTGGTGGTATATTTTCTTGGTTGAGGATCATGGTTATTTGGTTTCTTTTGAAGAGCTCATGATGTGCAGTTTGAGTTCTTTGATGGTTTGATGCCTTGGTTGATTCTCATAGTTAGAGGATGGATTTTTTTATTATGATGTCATGGATAGCTTGGATACAGGGTTTAGTGGGAGCTTGTGATAGTGATGAGGTGACAGTGCAGGATTAGTTCTTAGTTTGGTTTGGATCTTCATGTACGAGATGGATTTTATGATGCCATAGGTGACTTGGTACCATAGTTGAGTGGGAGTTCTTGGCATTGATATATTGATTAAGTGTTTGCAAATGTTGGAGGTTTGTCTTAGATCCTATTGCTGCAGAAGTGTCATTGACATTTGCATGGTGCGCTTGTTATCTTCATGGTGTGTGAAGATGGTTAGATCTTGATGACTCATGGAGTTCTTGGTTATCTTCATGGTGTGTGGAGATGGTTCTTCCTGGTATGTGGAGATGGGTTTCTTCATGGTGTGTGGAAATGATTGCATCTTGAGGACTCACAGGGTTCTTGGTAAAGGTGTGGTTTATGCTTTTATTTGGCATGTTATCCTTGGTATGAGGATGGTTTCATTATTATGTCATGGTATACTCTTGATACTCATTTAGAGTTGTGACATGTTATAGGATGTTCATGTGGAGCATGTTATCTCTTTGGTTGAGATGGTTTAGATCATGTTGTCATGTTTATGTTCTTGAGGCCATGGTTGGAACTTTGACATTGATCTTGGTTTAGTTTCTTTGTATTGAGTACACTAATCATAAGCTGGATACTTCATGATATTACTATGTTACATTTGGGGTTGGCATGGATTGATTGGTTATAGGTGCTCATGGATACTTAGAGATGGCGGTGATGCTGATTTCTCTTAGATTAGAGAAGTATTTGTTGGGACGGTTGATGGTTTCAGTAGGAAGTTTGAGGGGCAGTCACCTGATATGGACTTGAGGGGAGATTGTTCTTAGACGAGTCTTGGTTGGAGAATTGGGTATCTTGATGAGCATTCTCATTCCCCAATCTTGGTCTACTCGGTGGTTTGCTACTTGAGAGGTATAGCCCATTTTTTTTCTTAGGTGCATTATATTTATGCTTATCTTTCATGGATATGGATCTTGAGCTATGGTACATGAGTTAGTTCTGGAGGGTTCATTTGAGAGATGGTTTTGCATTGGTTATCTCCATGTGCATATGTTGTTATGCTAGTTGAGTTTAGGAGATGGTTTTATATTGGGCATTTTTTCTTGGATTAGGAATGGATTTTCTTTAGTTTAGGAATGGTTTATGAGTTTGATCTTCTTGTGAGAGGCTTACATCCATGATTAGTTATATGGTATAGTTTGGGTGTTGTTGAAGCTTCTTGTTGGGGTTTAATGGAGGAGATCATACTTGCATAGTTTACATCTAGAGGTGTGTGTAGAAGGACATGATATAGGTTATGATTTGCATGGTTTCTCTAGTCTTGGTTATCTTCTTAGATGTTTAGTTTTGCTTACATTGGATTTGAGATTGGTTAGAGATTGTGATCACTAGTTTGTGCTCATGTATGTAATGTGAGAGATGCCATGGTTATTACTTTATCTCTTTCCTCTATTGGCTGTGGAGAAATTGGGAGACTATTGGAGACTTGTTACAAGAGTTGTTCTTACAGGATATCAGTTTATGTATTGTGGATGTCCTTGATACTACATGGATTCACTTCTTTGAGATGTTGTGAGTGGATTGGTTAAAGATTTTACATTATCTTTTGCAGTGGGAGCTTCTTGGTATATATGTGGTAGGTATTGCTTTTGAGGCTTGTGATTGTAGGTTATAGATTGGATATGTCGGTGATATGTGATTCACTTGTTATACCTTTGAGGTATGGATAGTTGGATGGGTTGGCACTTTGCTATGGGTGCTATTCCGGCTATGGATATATTTTGACAACTGCAGATACATGTGATTACCTTTGGATCAGGTTTTTTTTTGTGCTTGGAATTTTAGTTGGTACAAGATTTTATGATCTTCTAATGCAATAGGTTGGGTGGCTTTCTCCTTGGATGGCTTCTATCTATGTCCAGTGGTAGTGGCATAATAGGAGGTGAGATCATTCATGTTCAAGATGCTAGATACTTTGATTTTTTTGTGGGTATTAGGATGGAGCACTTGGTTTAGTTTGATCCATGACGGTGGATCTGCTGGGAGGGATTGTTCCCTTGTTCATTTGTGTGGCTATGGATTGACCCTATGAAATGTATACAACAAGTGGGAGATTGTTGAGATAATGGGTGTTGCACACATTGCATAATATTATTATATTTTATTATTTTATTTTATTATGTAATGTTGCACCTAGATGGACATGCAACATGTAAAGATTCTCATGGAATATTCTTGATGAGTTGTATTATAACATTGTGAAAATATTTCATGTAATTATTTAATATTGGAAAAAAGAATTAAATGCCCAATATTAAATGTGGGGTCAATGGGTTAGGTAGCACATGGTTTATTTAATATCACTTGGTGGTTTTGTGGGACTTGCTACTATATAAGAAGCCACAAGGGTAGTTGTTGTAGAGTGAGAGTGAAAATGGAAAGAATCGAGCAGGACAAGGCTTGATAGGTTATCCAAGGGAGCATTTGTGAAGGTTGGAAGCATGGCATGGGATGTGTGGATTCATGCTTGTTCACATAGTTTGCTCGGTTGTGGCTGTGACCATGAAGGCTTCCATGGTTGTATGGCAATGGTATTTTTGCTAAATAATATATGGTGATGGATGCTTTTGGAGGCTGATTTTTTTTCCCTCAATGAGGGTTTCCTAGAGTATATCTTGTGTCACAATTTTGTGGGTATGTTGTCTATTCTCTTGCATGTGGATTTTAATTCTGTGTTTATTTCAGATCTATTATGGGTTATGTGAAAATGGTTATATTCTTTGTTGCCAAGTTTCCTTACGAAGTATGAGATGAACAAGAAAAGAGAGCAATGGGAGTAAAAGAGAATTGTGAAGAAAATAAAATAAATTGACATATGTATAGATAAAAGCTATGTATGCCATATGTATGGGGGAGACATGTAAGATATGTATATATAGCAGATTTACAAAGATCAATTTTGGTAAATCAAAATTAGAATGTCAGTTAACATAAGTTTTGGTTCATAAGCATTTTTGTCACTAAATGCCAAAGGGGGAGATTGTTGGCATTATGTTATATTTTTCATTAATGACAACACTTTCTCAATTCTAAATGCTTATCGAGCATCAAGTGGTTACCTTGTAAGCTTAGCAGTTATTCAGTTTACACCAAGCATTCTTGAAGTTACCAAGTAAATACAAGCAATGTGAACACCAATAGTGTCTACCGAGTTTCTTAGTATCTACCATGCTTCACAGTGTCTACCGAGTAGTAAGTTTGTGTCATGGAGATTCAATGTAAACCAAGCATTGGAAGAAGTAGTGTTTACTAAGTGAAGCAAGGTAAACTCAGTATGCAATATCTATCAAGTGACACTACATCTACCGAGTCACTAGTGGTTACCAAGTTCATAACTTCATCGAGTGATTAGCATGGACCGAACCTTCACTTATACCGAGTGCATGATGATGCCAAGTAATGTAGTGGATGTTGTGTATCAGAAGGTTATGGAGTCAGTTCAGTGAACCCAAGTTATTTATTGTTGGGCTGACTTTGTAATGTATTTGTTTACTTGTATTTTGGTCGACCTTGCAATTTTGTAAATTTGAAAGGTATATATGTAAGATGTATTGTAAGATATCAAATATATCAAGGAATAGTGAAGTAATGTGAAGTAATTTTGAAAAGAATTTGTGAAGGATTTTCAACAGGAGTTCAAGGAATATAGCAAGCTCAATACATAGACAAAAAAGTTATATTCATCAAATAAGGTGATTAGTGCATAAAGGATCTTATCAACAATTAGTTCTAAGTAGATCGACTGCTTCATCTTAATAGGTGAATCAATTTTCTAAATCCTCTAATAAGGTAGACTTAATAGTCTTTGTATAAATCTCCTAACCGAGTGCATACTTCATTGTATGTTTGTAAATCCTCAAACAAGGTGGATTTAGAAGTCCTTTGTGCTCCTAATAGGGCAGATCACCAAATGTGATCAATGTAAGCCTTAATAGGCCAACTTTATGCTGCAGTATTGAAGTTTTGTGAGTATCATCCCCACCCTAGTTTTACTTTCTATTTGGAAGGTTTTTGGGTCATCAAAATATTGTGTTCTTTTGTGTAATGAATGATTTATATTTTAGAACTAATGTATGTAGTAGCATAGATGGATGTGTGGTAAATTTAAAAGAAAGTTTTAAAGTTACTGATTCACCCCTCCCCTCTCAGTAACTTGTCATATCTTGAATATTTCCAATAGTATCATCCACAAATATTTCTTCCAAAACAATCTTATTATCGGGTCCTTCCTTGATATATAAGCTACTATTATCATTAGTTCTTTGAAAAGCAATCTAAACAAGATAGTTGTGTAGTCTTTCATACCATGCTCTAGGGGCTTGTTTCAGACCATACAATGCTTTGTGTAATTTGCAGACCATGTCCTTCTTGTCTGGATTAAAAAAACCTTTTGACTACTCAATGTACACCTCCTCATCTAGTATACCATTGAGAAATGCTGACTTGACATCCATTTGATAAACCTTAAATCCTTGGTATGTAGCATATGCAAGTAAGGTCTTGACACCTTCGAATCTTGCAATAGGAGCAAAAGTCTTTCCATAGTCTATTTCTTCTTCTTGAGAGTATCCTTTACATACAAGTCTAGCTTTGTTCCTAACACCTTACCATCTTCATTCAATTTATTTCTAAATACCCACTTAGTTTCAATCACATTTTTGTCTTTAGGCCTGGGTACAAGAGTCCATGTTTTGTTTTTCTCTATCTGCTCTATCTCTTCATTCATAGTCTCAATCCAACTTCCATTTTCTAATGCATCTTTGACACTTCTAGGTTCAAAATCAGCAAGTAAACAAGTACCTTTCAACTTACTTCTTGTCATAGTTCTTTCAGATTTGTCTCCAATGATCTAATTTGGTGCACGATGTCTCTTGACATACTTAGTTCATATAGGTTTCTTTCCTATTGAACAATTTTCATTCTCATCTTTTTGTATTTCAACTTCAGGTTCTGGCTATTCTATCTTCCGTTTGAGTCCTTCAGACTTGGTAGGCATTGGCTCAGTAGCATCAGAATGTGACTTAGTTTCCTTCAACTCGGTTTGAACTTCCTGCAACTTGGTTATTGAAGACTTAGGAATAGAAGATTACTAATTGATAGGTGTATCTAGCATTGTATCAGGGTCAATGAAAAAAAAAATCTGATAGTCTTCTAGTTCCCTTTTTCTTTCTTCTTCAGTATTTTTTACAAACTCATCAACTTTCACATGTGCAATTTCTATGACTTTGTGAGTAGACAAATTCAAACATCTATATGCTTTACTCTTGCAAGAATATCCCAAAAATATTCTTTGATCACCCTTCACATCAAATTTACCTTTTCTAGATTCTTTCAAAATGTAACATTTTCTTCCAAATACTTTTAGGTAACTTACATTGGGTTTATAGTCATACCATAACTCATAGGGGGTTTTGAATGAGTCTTTCTTTAGCTGTACTTGGTTTGAGATATGAATAGAAGTGCTGATAGCTTCCTTCTAGTATTTGATAGCAATGCTCATTTCAATCATTAGGGTTCTTGCATAGTCCATGATAGATCTATTCCTTCTTTCAGCTATTCCATTTTTCTCAAGAGTTCCAAGGGTTATACCTATCTTTTGATCTCTCTTTCAGTGAAAAAGTTATTGAATTCATGGGAGATGAATTGACCACCTCTATTTGATCTCAAATATTTTGGTCTTTTGCTTGTTTCCTTCTGAACTCTGGCCAAATACCATTTGAACTTCTCAAATGCTTTTGATTTCTCTCTCAGGTACATGATAGTCATCATTCTTTAATAATCATCAACAAAAAGAATAAAGAACTTTTCTCTAGTATAGCTTTTAATTCCAATAGGTCCATACAAATCAGTATGCAAAACTTCTAAAACTTCTTTAGACTGATAGTTCTTACTTTTAAAGCTAGTTTTTCCCATCTTACCAATTTGAAAATTCTTATAGAGGCCAACCTTAGGTTTCTTTATGTTAGGAATGTCTCTTACTTTCTTGAATTTTATTATTTTCACCAAGTTATCAAAGTTCATATGACACAACCTCCTATTCCATAACCAACTTTCTTTAACTTGAGTAATAAAGCATGAACATTCACCAAGTTCAAGATAAAATAAGTTACCTTTTGTTTGAGTGCCTGATCCAATCAGCTTTCCTTTTTCATCCAATAGTCTTGCTTTTCCATGCATGAATTCCACTTTGAATCCATTATTGAGTAGTTGTGCCACACTCAATAGATTGTGTTTTAGTCCTTCTACCCAATATGCATTATCACATACAAGCTCTTTGGTTATTGAGATTCTTCCTTTTCCTTTTATGCAACAAGGTTCATTATTACCAAATCTCACACTACCACCATCATAGTCTTCAAAATGTTCAAACTTAGTTTTATCACCAATCATATGATGAGAGCAACCACTATCTATGATCCATGTATCATTTTTTCTCACATGAGAAATAAGTGCCATTTCTTCATGATTATCAGATTCATCTTTCATAGCAATGTAAACAATTTCATCTTCTTCTTTTTCATCATAATCATTAGAATCCTTAGCAATAAAACATATTTTCTTACCTTTGTCCTTGAATGATTTGAAGTCTTTACTGTCATTGCACTTGTGACCTTTCTTCTCATCCTTATTTTGCTTATTGGGGCACCTAATAGAAATATGTTCAATTTCTTCACAAGAAAAATAGATTAGAGGAACCTTAGCTTTGTATTTCCTTTTGCCTCTAGAATATTTCCTTGCTAGCAAAGCTTCAACCACCTCAAGATCACTGTCATAACTCTATTCTAATTCTTCTTCACTTTCTAACTGAGAATCCTTTATCTTCTTGCCTTTATCCTTGAGTGAAATCTTGGCTTCAAATGCTGATTCAATGTTCTTGGTAGCTGGAACATAGTTATCATAGTTATCTAGCTCAAATGCAGTCAATCTTTCAACTATGGCCTCTAGATTTATTTTATGATTTGCTTCACATCTTTTTTGTTGAATTACAGAAGTTCTGATTGCATAAATGGGAAGTAATGTTCTAAGAACTTTACTTATAACTATTTCCTCCTTGATATCCCCTCTAGAAGCTTTGATTGCACTAACACTTGCTTTGACTCTTTCAACATATTTTGCAATATTTTCATCCTCTCTCATCCTCATTTGATTAAATTGTCCTCTTAGACTTTCTTCTTTGGCTCTTCTTACATTATCATCTCCTCCATAGATATCTTTCAGCTTGTTCCACATTTCAAAGGTAGTTTTGCAGTACTTGACATCATCAAATTCTTTATAGCTTAGGGAAGATACAATGTTTATCATCATGGTGTTGTGAGTCTTTTTCTTAGTAATGCCATTTGTAGATAATGTGCTAGTAGGAGTTACATATGATTCATCCAAATATTTCAATCCAGTGTCTCCAATGAAAGCCAGATGGAGTCTCATGAGACCTTGCCATGCTAAAAAGTTATCCCTGTTAAGACTTGGAATTTCCCTCTTGTAAGACATCCTGATCTTTAGCTTAGATCCTTGAAATCCTTCCTGCAAGCACCAAAAGCTCTGATACCAATTGTTGGAATTATAGACAGAGTAACTAAGAGAGGGGGTGGGTGAATCAATTATCACAAAAAAAAATCCACAGATCCCTTAGATGTCCTAAAACTTAATTACTGTTGTCACTCGGTAGCTATATAGAAAAATGTTGTATCTTAGTAGATTAACTTGTTACTGATCTTTAAGTATTCACAATTATTAACATGCATGCAAAAGCAAATAACATGAACACAAGAGACACCAGATTTAACATAGAAACCCAATATGGAAAAAACCACAAAGTAACTAACTACCAATTTTTACTCTTCTGAAGTGAGCCCTATTAGGAGCCAACCCTGTTAAAGGTTACAAAACAAACTGTTAGGTGTGACCAAGTTAGAGTATTTAATCACCCTACTAGGAGTGGCCTTGCTAGAGGACTTTAGAACAATTCAATAGAACTGTCCATCTTGTTAGAGGATTTACAAAATGGTTGTTAGACCAACTCTGTTAAGAGATTTAAGAATTACTATTACAATGGTGAGAAAGTAACAATAAGTGACTTGAATGAGATGCAACTGAAATTTGCTGATATAGATCTCTGCTCTACTTCAATAGATCCTCACTAATCAAATACAACTCTGCTTCTCCTCAAGGATATCTAATTTTTTTTTCAAAATTTGTTTACACTTCCTCTTCACACAATCAACTGATTTGCGTGCTTGTTCATTAAAATTAGAATCCACAACTTGACCTTTTATTTATATATTACAATTTTTCAAGTCAACTCACTTACAAGTTACATTTACTAATTATCCATACATCAATTGGCTATAAATATTACATTAAACAAATAAACTTTATTTCCCAAAATAATGAAATCCTTTATTGGCTAACCTTGTTTGGTAAACACTGCTCCAGAAAATGGTTTCCAATGTTAACCAAGTGAAGCTTGTTAAATACTAGAAACTCTACAAAATCCTTTGGAGATCGAGTGGACTCAGTAAGAACTAACTTTCGTTCACTGACCTTGCTAGCTCAGTAGAAACTGATTTCCCTTCGTTGACCTTGCTAGCTCAGTAGAAACTGATTTCTGTCACAGAAGCCTTTAGTGCTCAAGTGAGCTTGGTAGAAACTATCTTCATAGTGTAAAATCTAGAAATGCTCGGTAGACTCTGTCATTCACTTTGCTAACCTTTTGAGCTTGATAGACTCTGTCTTTTGCCTTGCTAACCAACTGAGCTCGGTAGACTCTATCTAATGACTGATATGACATTTCTGTAACATCAAAGACAACATATAATTGAACAATTGTATCCAACACTCTCTCACATTCATTTTCTCTTTGACTCTATGCCTCCTTAAATACATAATTCAAGCTTTATCATTTTTCATGATCACCATATATCTTAGAGTTTACAATCTGATTCATTAGGTTAATTGTATCTATCAATCATTCTCTTTTCTATAAACTTCTCATCCATTGAATTCGATCTTAAGTATTATACCTAATCCTCTCCTTGAATTAAATGATCCAAATCTTCAACATTTTCTTTGACACATTTTCCATATCCCAAGAAATCAATTGAGTCAGTTGGAAATCATGCTTCATCATGCGTATTCAAAATACTATCACTTGTCCATTACTAAGTTTTGACACTCAATCATCACTAAATTACTTGATCATTGTGGAACTCTTGGCTTGACATCAATTAGCTTGCTTGGTTGATACTGATGCTCGATCAACACTAGATTTTATTGGCTTGTACTATGGCTTGGTTGACACTAGCATCACTCGACATTTCTCAATATTTTACTTTGTTTCTCAGCCAAGCTTTACATTAATGATACATCTTGACTTATACTATAAATACATTAACATCAACATGATATAAGCAATCACTTTGTCTTATCAAAGTCTTACTAATCAAGTGTGAATTGTAGCTTCTTTTTCATAACTCAACCTTTCTTCTAGGTGCTTGTGTTATGAGTAACTTCTCAAATCCTCTTCATCAATCAAATAGATACGACATTTAGATCAGATAACATGTCTCATCAGTAGATTTAACATCAATAACAACACAACAATTGTTCCAATTGTTAGTTTCCAAAAAAATCATGGTGTCATATTGATATCTGTGTGTGAATATTTTTTACATGCTATTTACTATTTTATGATATTGTTAGTCACAATATACAATGAAATAGAGAGTTGAATGAGGAATGAATAATTTGATTTATTGTTAAGTTTCTATATAGACCAAGTGGTTATATGAAATTAATTAATCGATTCACCCCCAATTCTCATTTATTCTATTCATTCTAACATTAAGCACACCTTTTCTGAGTGGACTTTCTTTTTTCAAATTTTTTTTAGTCTCACAATGAACCCAAGAAGATGTGTTTTAAATCACTTACATTGCTTAAAAATTAGGTGTGGCTCCTACACTTGATTCCTTAGGTATGGTCAATATTAATTTTGGTTTTTGTTAAGAGCTTGAATCCCATGAACATGTTTAAATTTAAAATGTAAATTTTCTCATTAAGTTTGGTCATAGTTTTTTGGATGTCCTATTTTAGGGAATAATTTTCTTGAGCTATCTTGGAATGAAATCTTAGTTGGTTTAATTTAAGTGTTTGTCTACCTTAACATGTGTATTTCAATGGCCTTTGTGGAAGGAAGGAATGGGGAGGTGTCTCAAAAGAAGGCTAGAAGGCTTACTAAGTTTAAACTTAAACTCGATAATTTTTCCTTCATGTCACAGGTTTCCCTATCACTAAAGATTCCAATGAGCCAGTTTATGATGTTGGTTTGTGAAGGTTTTGTTCTTATTCATAAAGATGATATTATATTTTTCTAGTACTTGGAGAAATAAAAATCCTTACTAGAACATGAAGAGTTGAATCAATTAGAAATGACGATGAAAGACTTCACCATCTCAAAGGATAGCAGAGCTACCTCTTCTTTTTTGATAAAAGAATATAATATTAGTAATTCAAATGATTCAACCAATGAACCCACAAAGTATGAATTTCTGGTTTGGATGGTGGATTATGCTTAGTTGATATGCTTAAAGACCTTTTGTCCAATGATGGGTGGGGCATTTAAAACTGTTTTAGTTAAATTTTCAAAGAAATTATGTTGATCCTCTTGATTTTTTTGATAGTTGTTCAGTGATGCTCATACATATATTTTAAAGAATCATGCACTTCACCCATTTTGTAAATTTGTATATTAGGGTGTGAATCTAATTCTAGTTGACTAGTTAGTATGGTCATTTTCAAGTGTTGTGTAGAACTACTAGCTTTTTGAACTATACTTTTGAGAATTGATGGTGATATAATTAACTATTTATACTATTCTAATATCAAAATAAATTCAAAAGGAAAATTACTAGACTACTTTTGGTTGGTTCCCTTCAATAATAAGTTACTACTATATGAATGTCATATTTAAATCTATGATTAATTATCTAGAAGAGTCGAATCCTCCTCATTTTTTGGCTTCACTTTGCAAGATACAATATATTGAATGTATTTTACCTGATCGTATTCATAACAATAGAAATTTTAGAGTATACCCACAACAAAACTAGTCAACATGTTCTAAAATAAAATAAACATAAATTCAAGAGAAAATTGCACAAGTAACTTTTAAGAATATCAATAATTGAAAAAAGAGTAGAAATAGGGAGATGAGCTCTGCTAGGGTCTATATAGCCTCCATCTAAATCCTTGCTAGTTTCCACTAGTTTTCATACCGCATTTACTGCGAGATTTCATTTATAATGAGTTTGCTCTTCTCTAGCCCAACAGTTGATGCTAGTGCTAGAGTTGTTGTTGCTATTGGAGATAATGGCTCCACTGACCAAACACCCACGCAAGTTTGTTCTTGGGTGTTCCAGGAGGTAATTCCTCTCCTGATATTATTTTGAATGTCAAGGAGGTTGATAGTGCATGCACTTGGTTAGAACAAAAAACCCTTATTGGGTATTTTGTGGGTGATATTCCTTTTGAAAGCATGTTGTGGGAATGGGTTTCCAAGGTTTAGACACCTTAGGGTGTTCACCTTGAAGGTGTTCAAAGCCTTACCAAAGGATTTTTTCTTTTTTGCTTTGGCAATGCAGGCCAAGCTAAACATATTTTTATGCAAGGCCCCTGGAATATAAGGTCCTCCCTCCTAGTTTTTCAATGTTGGTCATGAGATTTTGATGTTTTCAATGATAAAAAAACTTAAGGTCCTTGTTTGGGTGGAGTTCCCTAGGCTTCCCATTCCTTGCTAGTCTTTTTTACTTTCTATTGTGCAAACTGTTAGCAAGGTTGTTTGCCTTGAACTAGAAAAGTTTTTCAATGCTCATCCCCAACATAGGGTTTGTGTTGAGGTTGACCTATCTAGGGACCTCAAAGATACATTAGAAATCTAGATAGGTGGTACCACCTTTACTTAGAAGGTGCTTTACCTTAACCTTTCAAATGGATTCTATCGGTGCCAGTCAGCTGAGCATAAGATTAGAGACTATCCCTTGTTGGACCATAATCGTCCCTCTACTTCAAAAACCAAGCCCACTACAGCTACCAAGAAAGATGAATGGACAATAGTGGTGAAAAAAGGGAAAGGTTTGGCTGTGGCTAAGGTGAGATCTTTACTTGTGGATCATGGTAAATCTAGCTCAAGGTAGATACCCATAGAATCCTTAGTTCCATTTCTCCCTCCACCTACTCTTTCAAACCTTGAAGGCCAGTGAACAATGGGTGTTCCTACACCAAATCTATGACCTTTTTGGACTCGAGTGCTGCAAGAAGCATTGATGATTGTCTAGTAAAACCTATGCCAGTCTCATAGCCCAAATGGCCGCGATGAGTTTTTTGACAATGGGGAGAAACTTTGAAGGTTCATTGCTATTGATGACCCATCTTTTGAGCCTCCCTCTTTTTTGTACAATAGCTTCTCCTCTTTGGGGGACAAGGATGACATGCAAGTTGGGTTACCATGAATTGCCTTTCATGGAATGTGCAGGGGCTGACAGAGCTCTATAGAAAATATTCTTGTGTGTAATACCAAACATTAGTTTGATCTTGATGTGCTTTGTCTCCAGCAAGTTAAAGTTGTTGGGTTTCTTCTTACCTCATCTTGTCATGTTATTTGGTCGGATAGTGTTGTTTTTGCTTCTTAGCATGAAGCTAGTTGAGGTGGTGTTATTACTCTTCTCTCCCCTCATTTAATTTCCTCTATTTTTTTGCATGATTTTTACCCTTTGCACAGGTGGTTTGGATTTTGCTATCTTTTTCGAATCATTCTTTTGGTATTGTTAACATTTATGCTTCCAATGATGCTATTTAGCATTCACACCTATGACATTGGTTGGCAGATCATTTTCCACCTATGACATGGGTTTTTTGTGGGGACTTCAATATGGTTGAGCTAGCCTGTGACAAAGATCATCTTCTACCCTTTAGTGGGTAGCTAGTGAATCGGAGGCCTAGTTTTACATGTGGTAAAAAATAAGACTTTTTGATCCTAATATTACTTGCCACCACCCATATGGGATTTGGTATACTTTGTCTGATTTTTGAGTTGGGTCTGACAGAGTTTTTAAGAGACTTGATAGGGCTATGATTTCTACATAGTTCTTTTTTTTCTTTTCTCAAAAGCATGCCTTGCCTATCACTCCTCTGCTTGATGTGATGTCAAACCACTCCTCCATCCTCTTTTCTATCACCTAGCAGATAGCTCAAACTCACTTGAGTAAAACCCAATTTTACCTCAACACTTCTTTACTATCCCATCCACCAACTGTTGCTCACATACTACATGTCTAGAATTTTGAGCCTCAACCCTACACTCATATTGGATGGATTAACTGGTGGAATGACACTATCCTTCATAATATGAGATTTCTTCACATTTACTATAGACAACCAGCTATGTATTGTAGGAGATCTTATGAAGCCACTACTCTCGATCTGTGTAAGACCTTTGAGGATCTTGCCATGAATCTAATTGATATAGATATCTAGGTCTAGCTTACCAACCTTCACTAGTAGAAGCAAGTTGCAAATAGTTATGCTACTTGAGGAGCTTAGATCAAAGCCCATCTCTGTAATGTTCCCCATCTTTTAGACCCTCAATGGAGTTCTTAGCTTTTCATTCTCTGAAGGCTAAGTGGAGAAATAAGGAGAAATAAATTAAATTAAAGTCAAAAAAAAAAAAATCTAAAGGTCACTTTACATTTAATAAATTTAATTTTCTAGAAGCATAACTAATTATTGTATTGGAAAGGGGAAGCTTCTAGACAGTGAATTTTCTAGAAATACAACTAATTATTATGTTCGAAAGGGGGAAGCTTCGAGAGAGTGCAATTAAATAATATTTTATTTCCTTCTAGAAGGATGATGGAAAATAATAAATAGAGGTGAGAGCTTAATTATTAAGCATCTGATTATTATCAATTGCATTTGATATGAACTTGGGAGAAGAAACTAAGGGTTTCTACTTTTAGTTAGCCAGTGGAGAGTGTCAATTCTTCACTATTGCAACCATTTGAGGTCATGAAATATCAAAGCTTGCTTTCAAAGTGTTTGAAACAATGTCAAAAAATGAAATTTGAGAAGGATTTGGTGTTTCACAAAGTTATAACCAATTGGGGTTATTTACAGTGGTATCATAGTGGTTTCCTGCCATCCTGTGGGCTAGGAAATTTATATTATTGTTAGATTTGTTGTTGCATTTGGAATGACTAGAACTATAGCATTTTCTAGCCATGGATAGACATAGGAGGACTGGCAGTTCCAGAAGTCAATGGAGTAATGACGAAGTTAGCGTGAAGATGAATGCTTTGCAAGAGAGTATGGAGAGACTTAAGATTCATCAACAGAGATTGATGGAGAGCTTTTCAGATCTAGAGATAGTTGAAAGGGTAGCAAGGTATATGGTTTCCACCTTTAGAAGGCCAACATCGAGGTTGTAGGGAAGAAAGCTTGAATTTTTCCTAACAAGTGTCCATGATGCAGATGTACCTATATTTAGTATGATACCTGCTAGTTCTATCCACAGTGTTGATGATGGACTTATTTCTATGAGACATCTGGTTGTGTTAGCAATAGCAAATGATAGCAGCATTGATGTTCAATAGGTTGAGACTCCGAAAGCTATTGCTATAGTTAGTGCAGAGATAGTTGTTACCACTAATACTTTTGGCTATCTTGAGGATAGGATTATTATTGGAGATTTTTATGTGAGATACCTTTTCAGATATTAGGTGACAACTTCGAGGAGGTTTTGGATGAGTCCTAGGATCAATGCTTATAGGATCTTACTATTGAGGTGGAAGCTGAGACATGTGAGAATATTGATATGGCAAGGACTTCTATTTCTTCAGATGAGGAGTTGGTTGAGGCACATGGTAGTTGTATGTCAAATGCAAAATTGTATGAGGATGATACTACATGTATGTGTGATCTTGTGGTAGATAGTTCTGATTTAGTTTCCTATCACAGTGTAGTTAGTGAGACACAAAGCTTGCATAGGAGTCAGGGGATACAAAAACATCATGTAACTTATCAGTTGAAGGTGAGTGATAGTGTCATTTCTTCATATTTTGATCATTATGATGCTATTCGTCAGATGCTAGCTACATCTAGTTGGGGTGCTCCTATGTTAGATGAGCATGGTGATAGTAGTTATTCACTACCAGAGGTTCATGCACTTTAAGAGGCTGTTAGGATCTTGAAGCATAGTTACTCTCAGTTAGTTGTTAATAGGGATTACCTTCTAGAGTGGAGTAGCACTTGCTATGAGATGTTGTTAGGGAAAGTGAAGGAGGTGGATGAGCTCACCCAGTAGCTTGAGTTGACTATGGACTCTCTTTAGTATACTCAGTTGGCTCTTTAGGAGTCATAATCATATTTGGATGATGTTACCATGGAGTTAGAATGGGTACAGTCGACACCAGCCCTAGATCCTATTCAATTACATATTATGGTTGGTGGTGAGTTTGCTTCTATAGTTGAGGATGAAGGACATGATGATGTGGTGAACACATTCATCTAGGATATGAGTGTAGTATGTACAGAGGAGGTGAGAGCGTTAGTGGAGATGGGATCTCATGGTGATTTGCTTCCTTCTACTAGAAGTGAATCTATTTCTTCTTTTCATACAACTGGTAGCATTAGGCAATTTGCATTGTCACATTTTTAGAGGGATCAACTATGGATTGTGGGGGAGTAGATTGATGCTTCCACATATAATTTCTACTATACTAAGTCATTCATGGTGTATTTTCTTGAGAGCTCAGATTTGTGAGGGGTTTCATATAGTATATCTGAGAGTACTATCATTTGGGGCTCTCATGCTATACAAAAATTGGTGAGGAAGATTGTAAAGACCTTGGATACAATGCTTCCCAACAGGGATTTTGTGGTTCAGTTTGTTTAGAGGATTGCCCAAGATCCTGCCTGACCGATAGTTTGTAGTCAAAGATTGGATCCATCTTTTGATTCCTAGTTTGATGATGATGAACCCTTGATAGAGATTGGGAGTTTTTATTGGAATTACACTGTGAGGAGTGCTCATCAATTTTATTTCAACCCATAGGTAGAGGGCTTGGTTTTCAGTGTTATGGATGGTGATAGAAGCCTTGGAATTAATTATACTCACAGAGGGCATACTTCTCCACCAAGGGATGGAGATTTTGAGATACAGGGTATTGGGAAATAGTTGGATGTGATAGTGAATGAGATGAATCAAAATTATAAATGAATGACCCAATTGATTTTGAATCTAAGATTTGAGTAGAGCATGATATTGCTTTTTCAAAGAGCAAAATGTGATGATATAGTTGACTTTAGATTTGCAAGACATTTCTTATGAAACATTGCATGAGTTGGGAATAATTGAGGTGGAATGTGATGAGAATTCATTTCAAGTTAAGTTAGATGATGTGGTTGTTGGCATGAGTTCCTCAGATCATGTACTTGATGGTGATGCAACAATAGTGGGAGTAGGAGCATGTGAGGGTACTAACATATAAGCTTTAGCCACTTCTGTGTTAGTTGAACAATCTAACAAGGAGTTTATTAGTATGCATGTAGTTGTAGATGTGTGCTTTGATGATAGCACACTTATTATTGTTGATAAGGTGAGTGATATAGTGATAGAGTCATGTTATACTATCGATCAACAAAGTGTTGATGTTCACTTCGTGGACAGTACTATGTTTGACATGGGTGCAATGTTGTCTTATGACAATATGATATTTGAGGTTGATCTTGATCACTCACCTGAGTGGTTTTGGGATTAGTTTTGACCATTTGTAAAGATTTAGTTTTGTTTTGCAGCAGTTGGTAATGTTCCTATGTCCATAGATTTTGACATGGCTACACCTATTGTTGATATAGCTGGCATGAGTGCATATGGTCCTCCTGTAGCTACATCTCTTCAAGGAATTGTTGATCAAGATTCTAGCTTAGTATATTATATATGGGTGGGGACCGAGATGAAGATATTTCTTGTGGGGTTTTCTTTTGGTGATATTCTAACTCCTACATCATTAGCACAGGTTTTAAGTGCTATACTATAGGTTATGTTGTTGATCTTGATGATGTTATTGGTATGTAGTTGGTTCAATGTTGATAGAGGTATCACATACTACTTCATTTGGGATCCAGGTAGAGGTTAGAGTTCATTGTGTTGTTGGATTGCTTGAGGATAAGAAATTTTAGGGAGGGCAGACTATAATGTTCTCGATCTTTTAGACCCTCAATGGAGTTCTTAGCTTTTCATTCTCTAAAAGCTAAGTGAAGAAATAAGGAGAAATAAATTAAATTAAAGTAAAAAAAAAATAAATCTAAAGGTGACTTTATATTTAATTAATTTAATTTTCTAGAAGCACAAATAATTATTGTATTGGGAAGGGGAAGCTTCTAGAGAGTTCATTTTCTAGAAATATAACTAATTATTGTATTGGAAAGGGGGAAGCTTATACAGAGTGCAATTAAATAATATTTTATTTCCTTCTAGAAGGGTGAAGGAAAAGAATAAATAGAGGTGAGAGCTTCATTGTTAAGAATCTGATTATTGTCAATTGCATTTGATATGAACTTGGGAGAAGAAACTAAGGGTTTCTGATTTTAGTTAGCCATTAGAGAGCATCAATTGTTCACTATTACAACCATTTGAGGTGGTGAAATATCCACTAAATTTGGCATTTAGGAGAGCTTTATTCTAGAGTTCTATTCGTGCTTAAAGTAAGGAATAACTAAAGGGTTTGAAGAATATTGAAAGACTATCGAGTGCAGATCTGAAGATTCATCTTTGGCAGCCATTAGTAATCATTTTTTTTACTTTCTACTACAGTACTTGTGAATAGTGTTGCGCTATAGTATTTATACTTGGTTCCAGATGCAACTTTCATCTCCATCCTTGGACAACACTATTATTAGGTTCCTCTTGCAACTATTAGTAGTTAGCATTGTAATTAGGCATATAATTTTGTTGTTGTAAATGATAACTCAAAATCAGATTTGGCATTTCTCTAGTCATTATTGTAAGCCCATTTGTCTTGAAAAATTTATAGGAACATTGTACATAGGAGATATATGTTGCATACCATTTTTTTGACAAAATATCCATCTAATAGCATATATGATCAGCATAATAGTTGTATGCCAATTGTTTGTCAAAATGTCAATTAGCTATAGGTATGCATTCCATATCTAGTTTCCATGTATATGCATTGAAATTACCAAAAAGAACTACAATTGTATATTAATTCATTGAAAAAGGTATTGTAATATCATTTGAAAAAATTCTAAATTTCTTAGCATCATTCAAAATATATCAAACAATTTGAAACACAAAAAAATTAGAAAAGAGATAGGAAGCATACAAGTGTTTGATAATATTCCTTGAGCTAAAATCAGTCATTTTGGAAAAGGGATATTATGATGGTATCCAAGTTTCTTGCAAAGTGTTTGAAAAAATGTCAAACAATTGAATTTGAGAAGGATTAGGTGTTTCACAAAGTTATAACTAGTTGGGGTTATTTATAGTCTCCATTGGTTGGAGGTTGGCGATCAGGCTTCCAAGGATTTTTTTAGTACTTTGAGGATTCAACACTCTATTGTGGGTATTAAATGCATTCGAGAAGATCAATAGGTTCTTGTGGACCTGCCAAATATTCTCCAAGATTTTGTGCTTCATTATGAGTAGGTTTTTATGGCTCAGGGGCCCTCTATTGTGTGTGATCAAGCACTGCAAGGCTGCCTTGATGTTACTCCTAATAGGCTTTCTCCTGAGTAGTATGCCTTTTGTGAGAAAAAGCTAATGCTTGAAGACTTAAAGGAAGCTATCCTATCCATGGCTAATGGAAAATCTCTTGGATTATGGCTTCCCTTGTGAGTTCTACAAGATGATTTGGGATGGTATTGGCCTTGATTTGCTTCAGGTTTATCATGAAGCTTACAACTCTAATTCATTGGGCAACATCATTAACAAAGGAAATATTAAATTCATATCTAAAGTCGGAGATCCTAAAGAAATTTACAATTGGAGGCCCATCACCTTGTTGAATGTCTCCTACAAGATCATTTCCAAAGACATCTCTCTTAAAATCTGACATTTGCTCCCTCAGATTGTTCAACCTGAAGAAACTAGTTTCATCAAGTCTTGTTATATCATGGATAACATTATTGCTATCTGGGAAGGAATGGAATGGGCCAGGGATTCTAAACAATAGGTCCTATTCTTGAAAATTGATTTCACCAAAGCATATGACCAAATTGAATGGCCCTTTATTTTAGCTTTGCTTCAAGCTCTGGGTTTCAACCCAATATTTTTTCAATCGGTGCAGATGCTTTTTGGGGATGCCTCTGCTTGCATCACCATCAATGGTCATCATTCTAAAGCTTTTGGGCTCTTTAGATCTATCCACCAAGGTTGTCCTCTTGCGTCTCTCTCTATGTTTTAGTAGCCAAGGGCTTTCGTTATCTACTACCACAAGGCCTGGTGCATGGTATTTCTTTACCTGAGTTGACTAGTCAGCTGGTTAATGGCCATTTTGTAGATGATTCTTTCCTCACATTGATTGAGGATGAGGAGAATATTGCCAATGGTTTGCAGTGTTTGAATACTTGTTGTTTTGCTTTAGGGCCGACTATCCAATGGCACAAAACCCTTTGCTATTGACAATCTTTTTTGCAAGGTGCTCACTGGTTGCAACAATATTGGTGGAAATGGGTCCAACATGGTGAATTTTTTGAAATCTTTGGGCATTCCCTTTTCTTTTCAAGCATCTCCTATGGAGTTGTGGAATGTTTTGTTTGCTTGAATTGAGAAAAAGTTGGAATATTGGATCACTAAGTCCCTTTCACTTGTGGGAAGGTTTCAAATATGCTCGAAAGTGCTTACTGCTACTCATGTTTACTATTTTTCTTGTTGGGCTCCCTCCAAAGCCTTGTACCTTAAGCTTGAATGTGTTCTTAGGGAGTTTCTATGGGCCTTTGATGTTGTGCATCATGGCTTTCACAGAGTTTCCTGGCACTTCTGTTGTTTACCCAAGGATTGTGGTGGTCTTGGCTTGCTTTCCACCTACAAGAAAGAGATAGCCCTCTATGCCAAGTGGGTTATATGGGCTCTCACTAGAGATGAGGCCTAGAAAATATTGTTATGTCACGTCATTTCTTTAGGTTTTCTGGTTAACTAACCGGCCTAGAAGGGGATTTGTTTTCAAACCCTTCTTGTAAGTTTTGAACCAGTTTAGATTTAGAGGACTTTTTTGGCCAAGAGCATTTGGAAATCTCGGGAAGTCATCAAACCTTAGCTTTGCTAGGCTGGTAATGGATTTAGAGCTAGTAATGGATTTAGAGCTGGTAATGGATTTAGAGATGGGCTCTCAATGAACCAACAAAACCATTGGTGGTCACCCTAGTTTGCCACTCAAGGTGGGCCTTTAGCCAAGATTCAAGGAGCCAATGCTTTGCATTTATATCTTAGGGGTATTAAAACACCCAAAGATTAATTCTCTAGGGTTACAATGAGCCTTCACTCATGGGAGGATTTGAATGTGTAGTTTAGGCATATCCATCTAGATTGACATACAATTGATCTTCTAGCTTCGGAAATTCCTTCCAATTTGATACACAAGCTTGGAATTCACTCATCTCGCCCTTGCTAGAAAGATTGGAAGTGGTACCCTACCACTCTAATGACTAGTACAAGCCTAGGCTAGGGTATTAGTGGTTGGTGCCCCATCTTCTGATGGTTGATACCCTCAACCAGCGTTGGCATTTGCATTCTTTGCATAAGACTTGGAGTCTTAGATTTTCCACTATTTGGCATATCATCATAGAGCTGAAGATTGTTCACTTCATTTGGTGTCTCCTTTTCTAGGGCTTGCCTTTGGGTCATTAACTCTAGTATCTAGGAGTTCCTAATCCTAGATGCCCTTTTTGTGGCTAGATCGAAAGCTTTCTGCATATTTTTTGGTTTTGCAGAAGAGCTCAGAATTAATAGCTTTGGATTTTTTATTTTTTTAGGACTTCTCATCCAAAGGTCTTCACTTGGCATATGGTGGTTCTAGGTGATGCTCCCAGACTCCCTTTTAGATATTCCTAGATTTGACATGTTTTCATAATGGAGATATTATTTACAATCTAGAAAGATCATAATGCTATTTTATTCTCTCACAACTTTCTTAATATTTATGTTTCAATATACTCTAAAGCATGTATATGCAATAATGTCATGATGTAGATTCAAGTACAAACTAAAAAAGTCACACTAGAAGTGGCTCACTTGCAGGAGTTACTTGCTCACTAGGGAAATGCCCTTTGTATGGTTCACCAAGTGCATCTGGATTCTTTATTTGATGACCGTACTCTTCCTTATGGTCATTGGCGAGGCCAAAGCAATTTTTCTTGCCACTCACAGACCCCTAGGTTGCAGCCTCATCACCACTCTCCTAGTGGTGGCTTTTGTGGCTTTCGTTGTCTAGCCTCGCCTCCTCGGAGGATGGGATTAGGTTGGTCCCTAGTGGCTTCCCTTGCTACCATTAATGCTGGTTGGATGTCTGCTCACCATGACCTCAAGTGGGCTTTTCCCCAATTGGATTTAGCCATTTCTCCTCTAAGGACTGAGGAAGATAAAGAAAAGGATGCTGATAAAGATATTGTTGCTGCTGATGGTTGGGCTCCCTTGAGCCAACTAATAACCCCAAGGATTTTTGAGGTTTTGATGACAAAGACCCTTGTTCGGCTGGCACTCTTCTTGTAACCTGAAGTTTTTATTTATGCTATTACATATTTTTTTGATGACTAGTTGATCTCCAGCCTTGGGCTGTTTGAACTCGTAGGGTGATCTTGTATCCTCCAACCCCCTTTTTTTGAATATGTATCTTTAAATTTTAATTAATGGAAAAGGTCTATTCATAAAATAAAAAAAAGAGCAACATGGAAAGTATGTAGGAGGTATAATGTTACAATCTAAAAAAACATGTGCTAGATATATATAGAAGCACTTCATTGCAAGACCTTTGAGCTCCCTTCCTAGTGTGGTCATCTCTCATTTTTTGAAATAACCCTTTTAGTGTTTTTTAATCACCTTTTTGGTCATATCCTCTACCATCTTCATTATTTCTTGGATCTTTCACCACTTCCTTTGAGATCTTGGGGACCTCTATTTTTTGACCTCCTCAAAAATAGGTTGACCCATGAAAAAAATGCCCTTCTGACATCAATATTATTTTTCACTTCAATGGATGTTGAATTCTCACATGAAAAGCACAACTCAGCTTAAGCATGTAGATGTTAGACAAATACATAAATATAGGGCCCAAATCGAGTATAAATATATTTGAATTAAGTTCTGCATAACATGGTGACAATATTGGCTATAAAATTATACATAATATCTCCACATGATCTCAAGACTAAAAAATCAGAAGCTTGGTATACTGATAGAACACCAAACTTTGAAATTGGTAAAGAAAGTGCTTAGGGATAAAACCTGATCATATTTAAATTGGAAAGGAGGATCAGTTGTGTAAACATTTTTTCTTCTTCCAAATATACCAAATTCAATTAAGACAATTTGATACTTAGTCACCTCAAGGACTAATGTGACTTAGTAAAAAGGTTTGACTATGGGTCAAGGTTTTTGAAGACCAACTTCAAAAGGTCTTATTGAGGGTTTTTAACATAAGAAGCATAAGCCAAAATATATAGTTGTGTAAATGAAAAACTGATGATTCATTATGCTTTCCATACCTAGGTGTATATATTTGCATGTCACAATTGTACCTATAATGACATCCATTTCTAAGATTTAAGATGCGGTAAGGGGAAAAAATGGCTTAAGATATCATTATGAAGTTCAATAAGGTATTTTTCTTATGTTCATCATACTAGTTTACTGATTATTTTGAGTGACAAAATGTTTCTTTCCATGGTTGATATTATTAAGTTAAAATAGATGAATGAGAATAATAGTTCAATGGAGGGAAAATAAGAGTCTTTTTAAATACTTGTATAAATGTTGTTCCTCGATCCTCTTTGATAGTAAATCTTGATAATGTCTTAGAGTTGTAGGTTTAATTCCAATTTTCTACTTAGCTACTTGTTGAGCTAATATTGTTTTGAATTTTGCAATGACCTCAAATTGTTTTTACCCCTACTTTTGACATATTTCAAATAAAAATATCTTATAATATTTGTATCCTAATGTTAAATTTATAAAATCCCTATGTACTTAATATATTTGTAATATATTATTTTTTATTTTCAGGATTTTTAATATTTTAGTATGAACACATGAGATATAATATATCCTAGCCAATGAAGCTCTTATGGTAGGTGAATTTTTTTTTGTGAACATGCGGACATATCTTTTTGTGCAAAAGTGGTTAATGTATTAGAGTGGTTGTAATAAGAACATTCATGTGGGGTAGAGGAAATTTTTGAGGGGATTCTAGGAAAAGGGATACTTTTTAGCATTTAGGAAGAACTAAACTAGGAAAAGGGATACTTTTAAGCATTTAAGAAGAACTAAGGTTTATAAGTTCTTGTCGATAGGCACAAAACTATAACATTTGTTGCATGATATTCAATGCTATTTTTGTTTTATTGTTGTCCAATCAGATACTTTTATTTTTTGAAGGATATTGTTTTTTGTGATTTTTTAATTTATTTTATTTAATTTAAATTTTTTTCAAAAGATTTTTTATACTTCTTCACTATTGCATACAATGAACAGTCGTTGTGCCAAAATATTTTTGAAAGAAATTATCTATTTCAACTTGACATTGTTCTTAGTTGTGGGACAACATGCGCCTGTTCATGACACTACTGGCTTTTTCCATCATCCTAACACCTTACAATGAAGATGGAGGGATATTTCTTATTGACTCTAACATTTACCTATGTAGATTGAGGGATATCTGGGATATTTCTCAAATACCAATGTGAAATGAATGAATGTTAGGAATTAATTTAATAACAACCTAAAATATGGAACATTTATCAATAGTTTGGCCATCCTTTACATAGGTTATTTTCTTAGCCAAGTTGTAGATAATTTCATCTAAGTTCAGAGTTTGAGGAAATGATCTCCTTCCTATCAACATGTGTTGTTCTATCATCTTTTTCTCTTATTTTCTTGTTTCCATTTGAAGTTTGTGTTATCTTTTTATCTAGCTTGAATTTTAATTCTTTTTTTCATGCAGAGCTTGTAGGAAAATTGATGATTCTTTAGGATATCAAAATTTTTAAATCTCATAAATTTCCTACAATTTTTTCCTTAGCCTAAACATAAAATATAAATCCCAAAAGATTTATATATGCTTGAATGTTAAAGGCAGTTGAAATTGTGAAAAAGTTTCCCATAATTTGACTATATACAATGATAGTATAATTAAGTTACAGTCTCACAAATTTTGGACACAAAATGGCATTGAGATGAAATTTCTACATGTCAGATTTTGCAGCAAGATGCTAAGCACTCATTTTGTTGTCTTTTTCAAGTATATCATTTAGTTAATTAATTTTCTAAATGTAAAAAAGTGAGGTTATTTTATTCCAGTAAGATTGATAACATATTTAATACACTACTAATTATTCTTCAAATACCATTGAGTTTTATCTCCAATGACTCTTATTAAGGCTTTGTTTTAAGATTTCACCATCTTAGTTCACGACTTCTAAAGAGAATAGGTGATCTCATTTAATTTTTTTCCTTCATGACTTTTCATTCCTATCTTTTTTATTTAATTTACTTTCCACATTGAAAAATAAGAAAATATTGTAGAGATGTAGGTTTCTAAATCATTTATTTTACCATGTGTTTGTTACTAAAAATGTGTTTAATGTGTGTTTTTGAGAGCAACGATCCTTAAGTAAAAATTGTATTTTGGTGTATGATATATGATAAATGTAGATTGTTTTCATTTGAGATTATGACATATCACACTTTGGTATAGCTAAAATAGAGTGAAGTCAATAAAAATAACCTTGATAATAATATCCCTGTAGAAATAAGTTTGGAAGACATTCAAGAAGGCCCGATACCAATTGAGATTCGATGAAGTCTTCGGGATTTTTCTATATGGGTAGAAAACATAGTAACCTTTGTTACTCTCAAGAATTAATAGACTAATTCCATGTTGAAGAATGCAACGAGATCAATTTGTCTTCTTCATGAAAAGCTTGTATGGCTGTGCAAGTGTTTATGGTTTGAGAAGAAAAGAAAACACCATGGCGTGACCTTTTTTTTGTTTTCTATAATCTATTGCCAAAAAGAATATTCAAAAATACATAAACTAATAAAAAATTAGAGCACATGATTTATAACTTTCAAGATGAATGTCAAAGCAATCCTAATCAAATGTAATTCATAGATCTATGCATGCCAAAATTTTAAAGCCCAATTTAATCATCAAATAAGATTTGATTTTAGGATAGAATAAAATTTCTATAGATTAAGATTTTTAGTTTGTGCAACTTACTATCCTCTGATGCTCTATTCAAGACTTACCAATAGACTATAGAGGCATATTGCCGAGCTCCACCATAATCACAAAAACCCCTACCTTTTTAAATAAAAAATCAGCAAGTTTCTTAATCTTAAGAAATAAAAAGAAAATTTATTAATTTGCAGTCTCACATGTATTCACAATCTTCATTTATAAATCCATTTCAGGCCTTTATATCCATTTATATCTATAGTATTAGCTTCTGTACTGAATTTCTATTTGATGATGTAATGATTTTTAACTCTTTAAGTCCCTGTAATTGTACTAAACCCAACATACACCTCCCTCACTGCTACTCTAAGATTAAAGTGACTTGTATCCATGGTCTCACATGCTTCTCAATCTCAAGTGATGCAATAGTTACATTCAACTGATATTTGCTGTGTTCATAAAAAATCCTTCCATTACTAAAATCAAATTTACTCATGTTTCTTATATATACATTAGAGAATTAAATATTGAATTAAGTAGATTTAAAACCTACTACATATAGAATATTTACTTGATATATTAAAAACAATTAACACATGACACATAATAAGACTCTCTATAAGATGAGATTTAGATATAAAATAAACTGAACATAATTATACTTTTCAAATGAAATAATCTCATCTACTTGATTTAATTTTTATTAAATATATAATTTAAAATATAAATATTTTTTAATGATAAAATAATTTTTAGAATTGTGCTACACTTTAAATTCTCTAAAATTGAATATGTTTTAAACATCTACATTTAATATTTTCTATATATGAAACATTACAAGATACAAAATCAATATACTTTTTGTATCAATGACACTACATTCTTAAAGTTTTGAAATAGCTTATTTTCCATTTATTAATATTGATAATGATTAATGGGATTCTCTAAAATAATAAATGAAACATACTCTATTACATTTTAATTTTTGGAAACAATGTAGAATAACAAAAATGTATTATAATAGGGGCTACTAAAGGGATGCATGGTAACCCTAGTGCAATTTTGAAAGAGATTGGAATTATGAAAAATAAAATGCAGACACTTGGAAGGGAAATGCAAGCTTTAAGGAAAGAAGTTGGGCATGCCAGCAAAATTGCTCACAATGAACACACTCTTGGACAATGCATTGATAGATTAATGGAGGTGATCAGGAGTGCTGAAGATGTTAAAAACCTAATGCAGAAGATCCTGTAGCTGGAGGCAACGAATAGGGAAATGGACAAAGATTTTAATGCCAACCAGGGGAAGATCACAAAAATGGAAGCCAAGATTAGCAACCTGGAAAAATTGGTTAAACAAAAGGCTAAGAATGTGAGCACTCTGCTAAAGAAATTAGAGATGGAGAAAGGTCAGGATTCCCCTTAGGCTGTTGATAGTTAGGGTCCTAGCAAGTGCACTAGGGCTCACTCAAAGAAGATTGAGGACATGGGCAAAAAGGATGAGGTGAAGGTAGTGGCTAAAAGCATGTAGATCCTAGCAGACCATGCACTAGACCTGATCAAGTCTACTTAGCTGGTTCTTTGCTGTCTTGTTTTCTGTCTTTTTGCTATCCTTTTGTTGTCTTTTTAAGCAGATCTTTTAGTGACCTCTTCTTTGTTCTTTTTGGAGGTCTGTTTCATGTTTTCTCTTAATTGCTCTATTTGTTTCTAGCTAGACATTTTGTAAAAAGGTTTTGGGTCCTTTAAAACCTGCTTTTACTTAATCAAAACAAAAATGTATTATATAGTCATTTTTTCTATTTGCATATATAAATAGAAGACACCATTTTTAAACTTAAAACTTTTAGAATTCAAATATATATTCTAAGTATATGGCTAATATCTTTCTAAAAATAATTTGTTTCTGTTTATATTATATTTATTGAAAAATAAATTAGCATAATTAAACCTGTTAATAAATATATTTTTTAAAAACATTTACATTAATTAATTATAAATATTTTGTGATAATTTTTTCACTTTTATTCTATCTAGTAGATTACTAAATATTGATATTTTCCCTTCAGATAATCTACTTATATATGACAATTTACTTATATATATATATATATATATATATATATATATATATAATAAGAACACATAGTAACCATTTTACTATTACAATTGTAAACTAAAACAAAATATTCAAAAGTCAAATTCATGGTCTAAGTGAACAACTCATGCAATATCAATACTTGAGTATGAATTTTAACTCAATTCTTGACATTTTATTATTTCTAGAAGACTTAACATTTTTGCAACAATATCTTTGGATTTTGTTGGGAATTTTAGCATAGCTATTTTAGCTTAAATAATAGGGGTCAATACAAGAAGTTAGGTCTTAGTTTTGGCCAAAAAGTGGAAGTGTTTTTCCTATTTTTGAAATATTTTGTGAATTGATGCCAAAATTTGAGCCATTTAGAGATTAAAAATAAAACAATTTCAGAAATAAAAATTGTAGCGTTTGAGATCTTCTTTTTGAATATGTAATTTATTTGTATACCTATATGATAGATTTTTTTTTGGTATGGATCTTTAAAAACCAATTTTTAAAAATACCTATTTCAGGACCATACCACGCTTGTGTATGGCCACCATAATTTGACACAACTAAATGAATTTTTGCGAATCCTTTTCAATGGAGTTACCTGACACACCAAAGATTGATGAGAATGTTTTTCTTGAATTTTTTAATGAATATTTTTTTAATTATTAATTATTAATTGGCTATAAAGGTAAATTTTAAAATCTCTCATATATAGACACCATAATTTGATGAAAATTTCACTTTTTTCAAAATTTTTTTAACTTCAAAATAATTGAATGTAGATTGATGGCATACAAATTAATTTAAGAAAAATTATAAAATAAAAAAGTTATTAAAGTTTTAGTGAACATTGCTATTTTACATTTAGGTACCACCTTTCATTAAAAAATAATATAAAAATAGTAAATAAAATCATAACACTATAAAATTTATATTTCTGAAATCAGGACAGTTAGAGCTCTAATGAGTTTTTGTTTCATAAAAAAATTTGATTGGAAAGATCCTCTAAAAATTATGGCAAGGCATGAATTTGTCAGTTCAATGCCTTAGCCAAATCTTGAGAGGCCAAGGCATAGGCTTGGTCTCACCAAACCTGTCACAAACCAAAATCTGAGGCAGGAAAAAAAAATCTTGCATCATGTTGTAAGAAACAGGCACTTGTTATTTAAATTTCAAAAAACGGGTACCCATTTTGAAAAACTAAAAGCAGCCTATAAAATCCCATTTTAAGAACATTCCTCCCCTTAGAAGGAGATTGGTTTTGAAGATCTCTTATGGAGAGGTATGTTGGCTCATGGAGCCATGGAATCTATGTGTTATGGTTTGGGGAACCTCAAAACCCCTTTAACTTCAACTCTTTATGTGTTTTAGGTTGAGCTAGCTTTGTGTACTAGTTTACCTTGGGCCACCACTTCTTTCTCTTTGTAATTTTTTTTTGTAGTTGTAGTTTATTTATCTTTCTAGGGTTGCTAGACACTGTATTGTAATATCTATGGAAAGTTTTCTATGACAAGGTTCTAGATCCATGGTAAAATATTTTTGTAAAGGGTTTTGGGTACCTCAAAACCTACTTTATTCTTAATCAAAAATAATTTCTTTAACTATACTCTAAATCATTTACATAGTGAATGTATGTTGTTTGGTTCAAGATTTTACAATTTTTTTAGTAAATCATTAGATTATGAAATCAAGTTTATGAATCTTTCTTTGTTACGCAAAAACTTATGGTCTTAAACTTTGAAAAAGGTAAAATTTGAAATGTTTGACAACATACGCTATGGTGAATTGCCTTATGTGAGTTTTATTTTTATTATATCTTCTCTCCCTTTTTGCATCAATAGAAACAAGTATTTTCAACTTGTTCTTAAATGCTTGAGGTCATTCAATGGTGCGCAATTAGTCCCCTTAACCTTTGATCTTCCCATAAGATTTTTATCTTCTTGAATGCAAAATATAGTATTAATAATAACTTGTAGTGAAAACAAAAATATTGTCCCAAATTATATCTCTAATATAACTTACTTGATATTTTGTGGAAATAAATGAAAAAATTAGCAGCTTAGTAGACCACTTTGGTTTGGATTCCTTTAATAAATAGAGAATGCTATAAAAGTTTCGTATTTTGAAGTTATGATAAACTAGGAGAGACTTATGCTTGTTATTTATAGGCTTAAAATGTATAACCATATCCCTTCATCCGAACTTATAGAGCTTGGAATATTTAAATAGAACTAATATTAAGGTTGAGAATGGAAAAAGTGTTTCAAAGAACATTAAGGGCTGAATGGTAGAGTATGTACATAATATATATTTCTATTCATTTTTTGGGACTAATTTTGTAACTGTTATATAAGTCTTATGTCTACATAGGTAGATACTATTAGTGTAAATAATTATTATTTATGTTTTACTTATGTTTACTTAGGATAAATGCATTATTTTATTATTTCTTAGGTTAGACACATAGGAGTTTGCATTCTCATATGAGTTGTCATGTTGACAACACAAGAGTAAGCAATTCTAATTTAGCACATGGTGTCTACAACATAATTTTACGTGATACACCTTTATAGGTTTATGCTCTTATCATCGCACTAACTCCTGTGCTTAATGGAGGATAATCCACTCCTGGTGGACATGTGCCTGGTTGTAAGACTTATCAATGTGCTGACTCCTAGTCAGTCTAGAGGCCTTTATACATAGGCACTCCTAGTGTGTACTACATTTGAATAAATCAATTCAATATCATATTGTTATTCTAATCATACATTGTTGGTCTATTTTGTGCTAATAATTCAACTTCTTGGTCTTGGGAGATTTTTCCCTAAGGAAAATTCTTACATGGCATCAGAGCCATAGAGGTGTCATTTCATAGGCATTGGAGACCATTCTTGCTTCACCTCTCTGAGGACACCTGGACTCAAATTTAGAGGATCACAGTCATTGGGAGCATCTAGAGCCAAAGTGAACCTCACCATTGCATCTAGAGCATCAATTCAGTGAAAATTAACTATAAATTTTCCTATGATGGGCCATAGTCAAATTTGAGGCAAAATTTTTCTGCAAATTGACACTTGAAGGCCTGATTTGCAAGTATGGTATGGTCTATTAGATCTGCACATTTATTTTGTTTCAGATCTGCATTTATTTTCTCTATCATTTTCATCAAAAAATTTCTACAATTTTCAGATTATTCTGCCATTTTCGAAGTATTTTTTCAAAATTCTTTTTAGGCCATTAGGGCTGCAACAAAATTATTTTTGTAGGAGCTAGCTAGTAAAATCCTGTCCCTTACAGGTGGAATATTCCATCATAGAGAGGCATATTCTATTTACAGTGTTCAAGCGACATCTCCTACTAGTAGGCACACATCACAAATTTTGGGCATTCACAACAACTGGCTATAGTGGACACACTATAACCCGACGGTTACCTAAAACTGGCATCACCACACTTTGGTGGCCATTGCAATTATTTTAATATCCACTAGCTTCTCTATTTAATCCCCTCACTACACTTTCCCATAGTGAATGTGGGATTATAAATCCCACTTCCTAGCTTGTTAAAACCATCTACTGGTTTCATTACCTCGACACCATACTTGCATTTATTTTTCTGGCCATTCACTAATGATTTTCAAAATTGTTAGTCACTATTCATACTCACCTCATGCCAAACAGGTTTTCAACAATTGTGCCAAGGTCCGGTGTCGAACCTCCATTTCTGGTGATAGCTACTACACATCACACCATGTGGCATTCACAAAGCGTCCATGCCAGATTCGTGTCAATACAAAGTGATACATGTTAGTCCAAACAACACCCACATAGCATTGCCACCTCACTTGGCTATACAAGACACATCAGCTTATCGTACCTACCATGCCTGCTACCATGTCAATTTTTTATATACAGTGATGTCATTGCCACATCACTAGGGGGCCCATTTATTGTTGACATTAGCCAAACACTATGTTAAAATTGATAATTGTTTGACTATCATCGGTAGGTAAAATTACATTATTGCAATGGCCATTTAGACGTCAAATTTAACCTCATAGTTTGTTGATCAGACCGCTCTCAAAATTTAGTTTTGATTTGATAGTTCAACTTTGGGAGGCCATATCTCAGTCATCTGGACTCTAAATTAGGTGCAATATTTTTTTTTGATTTTGGCTAGAGTTTCCTGAACTCTTCAATGGTGCTATTATTTTATGGTTTTGGTGCATAGATTTGTCATAAATTATAGTTTTTGGTGACTGTACCTGTCCAATCTTGCATTTTGCAACTTCAAATACTCTGTATGGGCTCATCTAGACTCCAAATCAAGTTCTATTTTTTAAAAAGTGAATAATTTTTCATCTATTTTCTAGATCTGCAATCAGCTTATAAGATTGTGTGGACACAAATACCACTTTCAAAATTAGGTCATTTTTTGCATTGTAATGCTTTGATAAAACTTTAGAATTGTTGTATATATGAGATACATTGTAAAGTTCTAGATTTGAACTATACAAGGAGGTTGTAAATGGAAAAATTAGAAGTCCACTAAGTCAATTTTGACAAAGTGGCCTATTGTAATTGCACTAATTATAAAGTGCCAAATCATGCATTAGGGGGGGTTGATTGATTATTAGTGCATTTTGGGGGGTGCATACATATATTGATCTCATGGAGTTTTGTTTCACAGGTTATTTTGGTGTAAGACCTAGGTTGACAAAGAGGAACTATCATTAATGGAGTTCCTTGATAATTGATCATCTAAGAAGATAGCATAAGGAAGTATTTCCTTATCTATGTTCCAGAGAACTACCCTCTTCCCTTGTTATACCACCTATTAAAATAATTTTGGATGTCATTTATTTTAGTGTCAATAGATGTTGCTTTGAAATCATTGACAAGTTCAATTATCCTTATGACATTTGGATAGGTCTTTGGAAAGAATATGGAGATCCAACAATTCCTTCATTTCCAGAAGACATTCTATCTTCAATCACTCCAGTTATAGTACCTTCAACTCTAGATGAGATCACACATTTTGATGCTCCTATTGATTCTATTGATCCAGTTCCAGCCACAGATGCTCCTAATTTAGTACAGCAGGATATACCATGTCTTCCTACTTTAGCTTCATGGGATGACTTCCTTCTTGACATTGTAGGGCTATTTTGGAGTCTCACATTGTAGATGTGGGAGACATCATCAATGGCATCAATCTTCTCTTTGTTGAGGAGACTTCTTCTTCACTTGTTGTGAGGGAATAATCTGACCCTTAACCACTTGATCCTTCTTTCGAGACTGACATGATTGTGGACATCTCTTTACAATAGATGGAGAAAGAATTTCACTTATGAAGAGTCATATCAATCTATGGAGATTGTATTCCAGTTTCCTTAGACATCATATCTTTTGATGATTCTTCCTACTAGTTGGGGAGCATTTTCTACTACACCTATGGGACCATTTCTTCCTATGAGGAGGAACATTATTCATCTTTTATGGTACAACTTCTGCAGTCATCGAGGAAATTCTTTGATGGTGTACCTACATTATTGAGAGGAGGGAACATTGCTTCTCTTCCTACATCCTCCTATCTGGATGCTTCATCGTCTTTGGAGTTTGATTCATTTTCATCCATGGACATGTTACCTTGTTTGCCACCTTATTTTGGGCATCCACCAAATTGGTTCATGGCATCTACATTCATCAAGGACTTGTTGACATTTGAGCAAGCTTCAAAGGTAGCATCCATAACATACTACATATGGATCCCTCTTCCATCTTCCTATTAATAGTGGGAAGCATACTTACACCTATACTTGGTGTATCTTGTTCCTCAAAGGAGAAAGATTGTTTGCCAGCATTGTATTTTCTTTTGTCTTTAGACACTTATTATTACAAGATCCTTCGCTAAGGGGGAGATTTCATCGAGGGATTCTCTATTGTATATGCATGATGTATGTCATAATGGGGGGGGGGGTTCTTTATTACTCCATCCATTCATGCATCTCTTCTATATTGTACATATTTCTCTTTTTGGAGGAGGGTTTTGTAACACCCCGCCAAGGGATCCAAAAGAATTAACCTAAAGTTTCACTAAGTTTGCTAAACATTTAAAAAGAAAAAGAAAAAAAGTAAGAAAGTATAACATACACATCAAACACATAGTAGCGGAAGCAATAACATGTAATCATCGACAACATACATTGTAAGTTACATTTCTTAAAGATCCCAAGACATTGAGTCATATTTAAATTTAATTAATTCTAAGTCTAACAACTATCACATACATATGAAAGAATAATCAGAAAGTCCCATGTCCATAATATACATTTTTTCCGAATGCCTCTCGGCAATTAATTTGGAATGCTCAATCATCCACTGTACAAGTCACAGGGTATGAAAGGCTTAAAAGAATATGCATATGTAAAGATAAAGACACAACATCCTCAAATCCATGATACAAAGTATAGTAAAAATATATACAAAACTATTCACTATACTTGATACGCCCATACATCCATAATGATAAAACATCTAACATAAAATCTAACCATCCATCATGATAATCCAAGAACATAGTGAAGGTAAATGCCAATCACGAAAACTCCAGCCACGGTGACCACGGAACGGATCTCAATGGTAAGAGTAAAAGCACTACCACCCGACCGCGTGGAACCTAAATGGTCCACTCCCACCGCACTGAGGAGATAGTCTCAAGTCCCAAATAGGATAAAAAAACCTATAATCATAAATACTCTCTAAGTCCAGGAAATCCTATAAGTATGCTAACTCAAGGGTTCCTAAAAAGATCAACATCTAAATCCTAGAGGTACCACAAGACACGTAGGAAACCTAATATGCAAGCGGGAAAGTGTCATCGCAAAAGTCACGTAGAAGTTACCCGAGCAATCCCTTAGGAATCCCGGGTCCCTACTGATCCCTGCGACCACTAGTATCCTCTCGTACTGACGAGGCATACTATGGAGTGCAAGGTCATAACCAAGTGTTCTCTCTACGCCATCCTAGTCTGTACTAGCACTCAAGGCATGGGAGAGAACATACAATTATCTTGTTAGGTTCATTTTCCCTCATTTAATGTAAATGTTTTCACTTATTAAAACAACTTACAATGGGTTACTCCAGGCAGCCTCTTAGGGCCCCGATCCCCATTGCAAGCCACTTCCCGACTCTACACATAGATAACCTACCCTAGGCTCATGAAATCACAAATCAAAGATCATAATAAAATTGCCTCAGTCCTATACAAGCAACTGAAAAACATCATAAAAGATAAGCCACAAAATTACATCAGTTCTTCATGAGCAAAAGATAAGCATCAAATAAATATCATATGATCACGACAGTTCTCTATCAGCAACTGAAGGCATCAATGATAAATCACAAAATCTAATGGTTCTCCAATGAGCAACCAGAAAGTATCCCAATAGTAAATTACACTACTGATTGAAGACTCCAAAATGGTCAAGTCAAAACATGACATCATCAAGAATATAACAAACACTTCAGTCCTCTCAAGCGACCGAAAAGCAATCCAAGTATAACTGATTGAGACTCAAAAATGGTTATCAAATATAACTGATCGAGACTCAAAAATGGTTAAGTTAGGTATCTCAAATACATACACCTTAGCTTCACACAAGGAATTGGAAAGTAATAACAAACAATAAATACAATCATGCCATAGAGCACTTCCTCACATTACCATGGTCGGGTTAAGAAAGATCGAGACCAAATCATCATGACATCACATTCACCACCCCGAGCCTCTGGTAACAACCTAAACTGGTCAAGGCTAAACCAACCCCATAACACTCAAAGCACAAAGAAAACATCAAAGTCTCAGAGATTGGATTTGAAAGTATATTATTGAGTTAAGGTAAGGTTTATGTTTCAGATTAATGTCGAATTTAAGTAACTAGGTTTTCATAACTACCCCTTACGATTAACCCATTTCTATAATAACTTCCATTAAGTCAATATTCCAAATCTACCATTTAATCAATTAATATTCATTATTAATTAACTTTAAATAAACTAATTTTAATTAAATTAATCAATAATCATTTGTTCTAATTACTTATTTTAATCTATTTATTAATTGTTAATTTATTAATATTTAACCCAAAATTATTAATAAATTAATATTTACAAACTATGTTAAATGTATTATTATTTAATTATTAATATTAATAAAGATTAAACTATTTATTAATTAATATATATTAAAAATTTATTAATTAAAAATTTTAATTAAAATAAAATTTGTTTTTTTATAAATAATAAAATTTATAAATATAAAAAAATGAAATAACAAAACAGCCTTTCAAACCCACGTTTAAAGCCCGTCGGCTCTACTGCAGGCCTGCGGTCGTAGGACCTGCGGCGGTAGGTACTGTCGACTGTCGGCAGTGGGGGTGGGTACGGGGTGATTCCCTCCCCCCCACTTAAAACATTAATTTATATATATTTGTTTAAAAACAACGATTTGTTTTTAAATCGATTTCTATAAATATTTTTTATTTTTTTATTTTTAAATGAAATTTAATTTCGTTTAAATATATATATATATAAATATTTATAAATAAACTAGCTCAATTCCTCCTTAATATATAATATATAATTATATTAAAGAATTGCCTCTTTCATTAAATTGGTATAGAAATATAGTCAATCCAAACTTCTAATTTAGAATTTTGGTATTAGATTCAACCCTTTCCCATTTAAATCTCATGTATACAGAAGTTTATTGACAAGCATCTGATAAATTCCAATATTGTAATGTTAAACATTCATCACAGAGAATTCAGATTTACAAACCCTAGACATGAAGAAGACAGGAAAGGAAAATTGCGTAATAAATCGATAATAAAAAACACAAGGCCCTACCTGATCCTGATGCTATTATGCAATCTCTAGGAACTGTAAGAGAATTTGCTTCCCTCAATATCCTTCCTCTGAAAAACTTTCTTGGTCTCAGCCTTCTGAAATTTGCTTCCAAAAGTAGTCTCCCAAAAATTCCCGTCCAAATACGTGTGTCCCAAATCCTCCTCTCAGGAATGAAACCCCAAAGTTGTTATAAGCAATTTTCTCCTCAAATCGGGGCACTAATTGTGCGTTCACCCGAGAAGACTCTTTGCACCACTGAGTTAACTCCAAATTAACCTTTCTTATATTTTCTTTTAATTTGCATTCATCTTTTATGCACATTAAGTTGATTTATTAAATAACTTTATTTAATATTCTACTTGACTTCTATTTTAAATTAATTTATTACTTTAATCTCATGTGCACTTTATGAAATTAAAATAACATTATTAATTTCTATTACTTAATCTTTTAATTTATTACTCAAATTTAAACTCATGCTTAGATCATGCGATCTAAAATCCTTTAATAATTTAATGTCTTTCAACTTTTTAAATTACTTTTAGAAACTTAATTGATAACATTTTTAATTAATTTAATTAACAATAATATTTAGCATTTATTTAAAAATAAACTCTAAATATATTATTATTAAATTAAATAAATATTATCCTGTTCTAAATTTATCTTTGAAATTTAATTTCCAAATTTAATTCTTTTATTTAATTAATTTCTCAATTAATTAAATATTAAAGATATCATATTAATTCTCTATTAAATTAAATCATTAATTAATCTATTTAATTAGACTTAATTAATAGAAAACACAGCAAGGACTCATATAAAAACATACAAAAACCCTACATAGAAAAACACATACTAAATCAAAACAAAAAGGGTTATAATCACGAAATTACATCCTTTGATGCATTCGGAGGGTACTTAACTCAGATACTTGTCGTAATTATCAATTAGGACAATTGGCTATAGGGTTTAAGATTTGGACTTAAGAGTTTATCTCCCCTCTCTTACCATTGAGACAATGCGATAGGGTACGCTCATCCTGGCAATTCAGGGAAGTCGATACCCGGTACCTACAACCTGCATAAAATCCACGCATGTACAAACACAATATTCTAATCTAAACAGACAATGGCAGGAAGTGGTGAATCGTGTAGATCCTAACTAGCAGGTGACTACAACTCCCTTCCTTAACCACATTAGAAACACCATACATAAATAAAACAAACACCCACACCATACACATGCAGTATGGGGTAAGTATCCATAAGAAGGCACATGTGATAATAAACCATCAATATCTAAAAACATTGTATAATCATCATACATGCATGAAATATAGAGTATCAAGTAATCTCATCATATAATAAACTGAGTGTAAAACAACATCTGATAATCTCTAAAATAATTATACTAATCATCCAACATAAATTGGCCTAAAAGAGTTTGGCAATGCTGAAAGAAATGCGACTTAGGGGCAGGCACTACATCCACCCCCCCTAGACTTAGGCTTACTCCTGGAAGCCTACAACAAAAGAAAAAACTAAGGACTCACTGTACGGGTCCCATTGGACCCTTTCCCCTAGTAGGAGGATAAGACTCCACTGAGTACACTCTCTGGGCTCTATCCATGCCACCAACTGCAGGTTCTGAAGCTCCGGGTCTCTGGCCTGAGAACTGTGGTTTCCCTTGAGGGCAATGAGACGACTTGTGTCCGCGTTGTCCACATGAGAAACACTCTCCATTGAAGCTCCTCTGAACTCTCGGTCCAGTAGACTGTTGGAAACTACCCCCACTAGGATAAGACTGAACACTCTGAGATGGTTGGTCATACTGGATGTGCTTGTTGTGCTGAGCATTGTGATAGTTTCTAGTATTGGAACCACCGCCACGACTCTATGCTGGAGGAGAAGTACCTTCCTGCTGCTCATTACCCCCAGTAGGAGGTTTCCTATTGCCACCTATTCCCTGACCACCCTTCAATCCTGATGTTGAAGGTGCTCCTACAAAACCCCCATGTCCTAAGTTCACACTCTGCTCTACAAGGACGGCTCGATGTACCGCATCCTTGAGGGTTTTAGGTTCGAACTGCTTAACACCCCCAATTAAACGGTTGTTCAAACCTCTAATGAAATGTTGTGCCAACTGCGCTGGGTTGTCACTGAATCTTGAAAAGGGCATGAGCTCAAAGAACTTGCGCTCATACTCTATAACAGTCATAGTGTACTGTCTCAGGTTATGGAACTCATCTGCTCTATGCTGCTTCCATTCCTCTGGTAGGAATCGCTCACGGAAGCTCTCTAAGAATAACTCCCATGTGACACTGTTCATGGTTAAGCCCAACTTCTTTTCCTCAATAGTCCACTAGGTGGCCCCAAAGAACTCTAGGTTGGTGATAGCAAACCTCGCTTTGACATTACTGTCAAAGTCCTGCATAGCAAAAATCCTGTCAAGGGCAATAAGCCACTGCTCAGCTACATATCCAGAACCCTGCCCATTAAAGGGCTTGACCTTGGACCTCTGAAGGTCCTTCATCTGTGAAGATACAATGGATCTATGTCGATCCCTCAGAGGGCTCCTAGACCTAGGTCTATGCTCATGTCTTGCCCGATGTGCTCTATCCTGATCATGAACAGGAGGTAGGCGATCAATGATGGTTCGTATCATTTGCCTCATGTCAACATCCTCAAAGTGAGCATGTTCCTCCCTATGGTTCTCTTCCTGATGCTCACTGACATGCTCTTCCCTATTCTCTTCCTAAATGGGGCTCTCGTGGATAGACTCATGAACACTAATACCTCTGCCTTGTCCATGGCCTCTACCATGGCCAAGGCTACGGCCTCTAACGGAAGATCTCATCCCAGATATCATCCTACAATAATATCCAAGACACAAGATGCTAAAATAACCATTAAACATACTACTGAAACACATAGATAAAAGACACATGTTTTGCAAACAAGATAGTTTCAATTTTTAGTTTACCTATAATTTCAGTTTAAGTATAATTTCAGTTTGAAGTCTAAGTGTTGAAATTTGAAAAATAGGTAACTAATAGTTTGCATCGTGTTTCAGTTCAACTAGTTTCAAGTTTTAGTTTGAAAGAGATACACATGATAGTTTAAAGTTTTCATTTTTGTTCAACTAGTTAATACTAGTGGCGTTCCAATATACCCAGAGCTCCCAATGTAGAAACTTGGGCTCTGATACCAGATGTAACGCCCCGCCAAGGGATCCAAAAGAATTAACCTAAAGTTTCACTAAGTTTGCTAAACATTTTTTTTTTTAAAAAAAAGTAAGAAAGTATAACATACACATCAAACACGTAGTAGCGGAAGCAATACCATGTAATCATCGACAACATACATTGTAAGTTACATTTCTTAAAGATCCCAAGACGTTGAGTCACGTTTAAATTTAATTAATTCTAAGTCTAACAACTATCACATACATATGAAAGAATAATCAGAAAGTCCCATGTCCATAATATACATTTGTTCCGAATGCCTCTCGGCAATTAATTCAGAATGCTCAATCATCCACTGTACAAGTCACAAGGTATGAAAGGCTTAAAAGAATATACATATGTAAAGATAAAGATACAACATCCTCAAATCCATGATACAAAGTATAGTAAAAATATATACAAAACTATTCACTATACTTGATACGCCCATACATCCATAATGATAAAACATCTAACATAAAATCTAACCATCCATCATAATAATCCAAGAACATAGTGAAGGTAAATGCCAATCACGAAAACTCTAGCCATGGAGACCACGGAACGGATCTCAATGGTAAGAGTAAAAGCACTACCACCCAACCACGTGGAACCTAAATGGTCCACTCCCACCGCGCTGAGGAGATAGTCTCGAGTCCCAAATAGGATAACAAAACCTATAATCATAAATACTCTCTAAGTCCAGGAAATCCTATAAGTATGCTAACTCAAGGGTTCCTAAAAAGATCGACATCTAAATCCCAGAGGTACCACAAGACATGTAGGAAACCTAATATGCAAGCGAGAAAGTGTCATCGCAATAGTCACGTAGAAGTTATCCGAGCAATCCCTGCGGCCACTAGTATCCTCTCGTACTGATGAGGCATACTATGGAGTGCAAGGTCGTAACCAAGTGTTCTCTTTACCCCATCCTAGTCTGTACTAGCACTCAAGGCATGGGAGAGAACATACAATTATCTTGTTAGGTTCATTTTCCCTCATTTAGTGTAAATATTTTCACTTATTAAAACAACTTATAATGGGTTACTCCAGGCAGCCTCTTAGGGCCTCGATCCCCATTGCAAGCCACTTCCCAACTCTACACATAGATAACCTACCCTAGGCTCATGAAATCACAAATCAAAGATCATAATAAAATCACCTCAGTCCTATACAAGCAACTGAAAAACATCATAAAAGATAAGCCACAAAATTACATCAGTTCTTCATGAGCAACAGATAAGCATCAAATAAATATCATATGATCACGACAGTTCTTTATCAGCAACTGAAGGCATCAATGATAAATCACAAAATCCAATGGTTCTCCAATGAGCAACCAGAAAGTATCCCAATAGTAAATTACACTATTGATCGAAGACTCCAAAATGGTCAAGTCAAAACATGACATCATCAAGAATATAACAAACACTTCAGTCCTCTCAAGCGACCGAAAAGCAATCCAAGTATAACTGATCGAGACTAAAAGTGGTTATCAAATATAACTTATCGTGACTCAATAATGGTTAAGTTAGGTATCTCAAATACATACACCTCAGCTTCACACAAGGAACTGGAAAGTAATAAAAAACAGTAAATACAATCATGCCATAGAGCACTTCATCACATTACCATGGTCGTGTTAAGAAAGATCGAGACCAAATCATCATGACATCACATTCACCACCCCGAGCCTCTGGTAACAACCTAAACTGGTCAACGCTAAACCAACCCCATAATAGTCAAAGCACAAAGAAAACATCAAAGTCTCAAAGATTGGATTTGAAAGTATATTATTGAGTTAAGGTAAGGTTTATGTTTTAGATTAACGTCGAATTCAAGTAACTAGGTTTTCATAACTACCCCTTACGATTAACCCATTTCTATAATAACTTCCATTAAGTCAATATTCCAAATCTACCATTTAATCAATTAATATTCATTATTAATTAACTTTAATTAAACTAATTTTAATTAAGTTAATCAATAATCATTTGTTCTAATTACTTATTTTAATCTATTTATTAATTGTTAATTTATTAATATTTAACCCAAAATTATTAATAAATTAATATTTACAAACTATGTTAAATGTATTATTATTTAATTATTAAATATTAATAAAGATTAAAATATTAATTAATTAATATATATTAAAAATTTATTAATTAAAAATTTTAATTAAAATAAAATTTGTTTTTTTATAAATAATAAAATTTATAAATATAAAAAAATGAAATAACCAAACAGCCTTTCAAACCCATGTTTAAAGCCCATCGGCTCTGCCGCAGGGCCTGCGGCGGCAGGTACTCTGTACCTGCCATCGTAGTACCTGCGATGCAGGTACTGTCGGCTGTCAGCAGTGGGGGTGGATACGGGGTGATTCCCTCCCCCCCACTTAAGACATTAATTTATATATATTTTTTTAAAAACAACGATTTGTTTTTAAATCGATTTCTATAAATATATTTTATTTTTTAATTTTTAAATGAAATTTAATTTCGTTTATATATATATATATATAAACTAACTCAATTCCTCCTTAATATATAATATATAATTATATTAAAGAATTGCCTCTTTCATTAAATTGGTATAGAAATATAGTCAATCCGAACTTCTAATTTAGAATTTTGGTATTAGATTCAACCCTTTCCCATTTAAATCTCATGTATACAGAAGTTTATTGACAAGCATCTGATAAATTCCAATATTGTAATGTTAAACATTTATCACAGAGAATTCAGATTTACAAACTCCAGACACAAAGAAGACAGGAAAAGAAAATTGCGTAATAAATCGATAATAAAAAACACAAGACCCTACCTGATCCTGATGCTATTATGCAATCTCCAGGAACTGTAAGAGAATTCGCTTCCCTCAATATCCTTCCTCTGGAAAACTTTCTTGGTCTCAGCCTTCTGAAATTTGCTTCCAAAAGTAGTCTCCCAAAAATCCCTGTCCAAATACGTGTGTCCCAAATCGTCCTCTCAGGAATGAAACCCCAAAGTTGTGATAAGCAATTTTCTCCTCAAATCGGGGTACTAATTGTGCGTTCACCTGAGAAGACTCTTTGCACCACTGAGTTAACTCCAAATTAACCTTTCTTATCTTTTCTTTTAATTTGCATTCATCTTTTATGCACATTAAGTTGATTTATTAAATAACTTTATTTAATATTCTACTTGACTTCTATTTTAAATTAATTTATTACTCAAATTTAAACTCATGCTTAGATCATGCGATCTAAAATCCTTTAATAATTTAATGTCTTTCAACTTTTTAAATTACTTTTAGAAACTTAATTGATAACATTTTTAATTAATTTAATTAACAATAATATTTAACATTTATTTAAATATGAACTCTAAATATATTATTATTAAATTAAATAAATATTATCCTGTTCTAAATTTATCTTTGAACTTTAATTTCCAAATTTAATTCTTTTATTTAATTAATTTCTCAATTAATTAAATATTAAAGATATCATATTAATTCTCTATTAAATTAAATCATTAATTAATCTTTTTAATTAGACTTAATTAATAGAAAACACAGCAAGGACTCATATAACAACATACGAAAACCCTACATAGAGAAACACATACTAAATCAAAACAAAAAGGGTTATAATCACGAAATTACATCCTTTGATGCATTCAGAGGGTACTTAACTCAGATACTTGTCCTAATTATCAATTAGGACAATTGGCTAAAGGGTTTAGGATTTGGACTTAAGAGTTTATCTCCCCTCTCTTACCATTGAGACAATGCGATAGGGTACGGTCATCCTGACAATTCAGGAAAGTCGATACCCGGTACCTACAACCTGCATAAAATCCACGCATGTACAAACACAATATTCTAATCTAAACAGACAATGGCAGGAAGTGGTGCATCGTGTAGATCCCGACTAGCAGGTGACTACGACCCCCTTCCTTAACCATATCAGAAACACCATACATAAATAAAACAAACATGCACACCATACACATGCAGTATGGGGTAAGTAGCCATAAGAAGGCACATGTGATAATAAACCATCAATATCTAAAAACATTGTATAATCATCATACATGCATGAAATATAGAGTACCAAGTAATCTCATCATATAATAAACTGAGTGTAAAACAACATCTGATAATCTCTAAAATAATAATACTAATCATCCAACATAAATTGGCCTAAAAGAGTTTGGCAATGATGATAGAAATGCGACTTAGTGGTAGGCACTACAGGTTTTTTCCATGAGGTTTTCCCTCTTTCTCCATTTTGCAGAGAGATTGCATTGCATTTGATTGCATTGTGCTTGGGTACCTAACATGGCCTAGTAGTTGGGACCCATTATGCATTTCTTCATATCTTTTGTGACTTAGGTGCCTTCCCCTAAGTTGCACTAAAGGGGGGGTGATAGTGTAAATAATTATTATTTATGCTTTACTTAAGTTTACTTAGAATAAATGCATTATTTTATTATTTCTTAGATTAGACACATAGGAGTTTGCATACTTATATGAGTTGTCATGTTCACAACACACAAGTAAGAAACTCTAATTTAGCACATGGTGGCTACAACATTGGAGTTTGCATAATTATTCGAGTTGTCATGTTGACAACATAGTTATTTGCACTCTTAATTAAGCACATGGTGTCTACAACATAATTTTATATGATACACCTTTGTAGGCTTATCCTCTCATCATCGCACTAACTCCTATGCTTAATGAAGGATAATCTACTCCTGATGGACATGTGCCTGGTTGTAAGACTTATCAGTGTGCTGACTCCTAGTCAGTCTAGAGGCCTTTATATACAGGCACTCCTAGTGTGTACTACATCTAAATAAATCAATTGAATATCATATTGTTATTCTGATCATACTCTGTTGGTCTATTTTGTGCTAGTCATTGAGCTTCTTGGTCTTGGGTGATGCCCTAAGGCAAATTCTTACAGATACAAACTATAAAGATAACATATCATATATAAAATAAAAAAAAGAAAACATAAAAATTGTTTAATGCAAGTGTAGACAATGAGACATGTGAAAAATATTTTTAAAGAATAACATTTTAAACATATTAAGTACAAATTATAAAAATGTAAATAACTATAAATCTATTCTTTTATAAAGAAATGATTGAGACAATACTTATTGTTACACCATTACATATTTGTACACACTTAAATGAGAGATCGCAACAAATAGTGAGATCAAGTGTGGATAGATAAAGTGTTTATAATTAATTAATTAATTTTAAAACCACAAAATTACTGTTATGCGAGTTTAAAATTAATTAATTAATTATAAAAACTGTCAAATCTAATGCATATGTTCGGCTGTTAAGCCAATGACATCTTCTACAATCAATTTGACTTTGACTTCCTCTTGGCATGTGCCATTTTTATAAGCTTGAAATATCTAAGATTATAGAATGGCTTAAAAGACTAAAAAAGAATTTCATGCATGACGATAGAGAGGAGAGAGCGCTACTCGGAGCGATATTGTACTGGTTCTTTATCACAAAAGCCTAATATAGAACCAAAAAGAAACCCATCGAGATGAATTCGATTATAGTAGACATAATCTTTATTGCACTTTTAAGCTCAAGGAAAATAAATATATTAAGATAACTGATTACATCCTCTCTTGAGAGAGAGTCAATAAAATAAAACAAATCATTTCTGTATAATCTTAGCTCTCTTACTCTGATAAAAGATCATTTAATATGACATTAAACATTCATATTAATAAGCTCACATACAATTGTACCCAAAATCATAAATACACTATCATGAATTGTAGAAATGTCATATGGATTCTTCAATCTGGTAGATTAGATCCTCTCCGAAAAGATAAGCGGACAAAATAAAATAGATCATTTCTTCATAATCATAGCTCTTTCATTCTAATAATAGATCATTGAGTATGATCTTAAAGTTCAAAGTATAATTGATTATTGTACCCAAAAACATAAATACAATATCATGAATTGTGGAAATCTGCTATCATTGACAGAATATATTTCAGATTAAACAATCCTACAAGAATCTGATGAACAATATGATCAACTCTATAAGCACAAATTTTCCCATTTACTTTCTAAAAAAACTGATGTATTATGATTGGATATATACTCCGTTATCTCATATTGTGATTCCATCTTTATTGAACCCAAAAGATAAAAATGGATGAAACTTATTCCAGCTTTATTGAACCCAAAAGAAAAAAATGGTAAAACAGTTTCAGTTTCCAAAAGTTATTCCAAAATCCAAACAAGCAGAAGAAAAATTAGGGCAAACAATGTATGCGCATAATCAGAAATGATATATGGTCAAATTGTAATGAACGATTGCATTGGCGGTTTTGAGGTCGAAGGTGTGAGTTCGGGCGAGGGCGTATCCCCGAGCCAGTCTGAACTTCCCACTTCCTCCCACTATCGGCATCTCTCTCACCTCGCTAAGCACGGCGTTATTACCCACAACAGCGAGCGTACTGCCGTTGAACTTCCCGCCTTTGAAAACGTAGGTGACCGCCATTAGCAGGTGAAACTGATCTTGACTGGCGGAGGCGTAGAGACCCTGCGCTTTGCCAACCATTTTGGAGGTGGGCTCGGGCCCTTCTGTCAATGGGTCGTCCAGCACAAACACCTTTCCAAACACAGTAGGCGACGTCTTTGTCGATGGGGCCGACGCCACCTCCACTGCCGTCACATTCTTCCCTGAAATTGTGTCATGGAAGTAGAATTGCAGGTGAGTTATTTTCTCCTTCAGTGGGTATGCTGCTTGGGCAGAATATTGCAGGGATAACATTGCAATTATCACTGCAAGTACTGCTGCCAAATGCTTCTTCGAGTCCCCCATCATCATTGCTAGGGATCGATAGAAATGGGTTTGTGTAGAAGGCAGGGATTGAAGGAGTTGTTATAGGAGGAGAATGGTTGATTATGCTATATTCTGGACGGTGCGAACTCCATTAACATTAAACCGTGAAGTAAGTATACCAACTCCTTGCAATGCAAAGTTGACCCACCTAACAATTATGTCTGGATTTATTTAAACAAGTTGTTAATTTCCCCACTATTCTGTGCGTGACCGGCGAGAAAGGATGAAAGAGATTATATTATATTGGGCCTGGAAAAGTCTACACATGAAACGAGGAAGCTGGACGATCATGTTAGAATAAAATATGGGTACCAATTATGTTTATTGTATGCGAAGGATTCGCACATGTTTTTCGAGTCATTCTTTTCTTACTTAACTTTTATTTACAATCTTTAAAAAGTTTACTATATGGATTAACTTCTTCAGCTTAGAGCCAAGAACTATGGGACATTTACGCCATCAAAATCACTTCAGACACGGCCTCAAAATCACTTGACTGGTAGGAATCGCCTGATTGGTAGCTCGCAAGCTTCATGCCTCGCTAGGTTGCCTCGCAAGTCTGAACCCTCTAATAATATATATATATATATATATATATAGATTAAAAATATAATATACGATAATTAAAAGTTTTCTAAAATATCTCATATGTACTATTTAAACTATCCATTTGTATTAGAATTCAAGATCATAATATTTAGTTGAAGGAGATGTGCAATTTTAGTGATACTCAATTACTCAAGTATTTGTGCATTAAGTATTGATCAAACAATTATTAGACAAATATGTACTAGATAATTTGTGCAATTTTTTGAGGTTGTTGTAATGCATGGTAATTGTCATGTTTATAAACATTTATTTGAGTTGACCCGTGAATGACTACATGTTGACCTTTCTACCCATATCAAATGCTCCTACATTCTTTGTAACTACCCAAAAGGCAAAAACCCCACTTTGATTTCTTAACTCCATGTGAAGAAGCCTATTTTTTGTATTAAAATCCAATGTACAATTTACGATTTTAGGGTATGTAAAGTAAGGATCTACATGCCTACTAGTACCATTTCCAACACAAATATAAGATACATACCCCCAAAAGCTACAAATATAAAAACTCTCATCATACTATGTGAGCATTCGCAACAAAGGGAGATTCTTCTACTAGTTTTCAACAAGTTTTGATGTTTTAGAAAGGTTAAGTGAATGCATAATAATACATTCAAGTATATCTTGAGACAACAATAATGGAGGAAACACAAATTGAGATATATTTAAAGAGGACATCCAGTGAACCACATACATCCAAATGAATAATTTATAAAGGTGTCTTAACCATATTAAATGATTTAGGACATGGTGATTTTTTTATGGAAGTTAGCAATGCTAAAAAAAATAGTGTTTACCATAATATAATAAAAAAATACTATATACTATTTTTTTCCTAGTATGGTCTTA